>JALMQS010000085.1:15204362-15291750 GCA_024734495.1 Forficula auricularia
AACAACACTAGTTTATTTACTTGAGATCTCGTTTTGTTTCTCAAAGCAATAACTAATATATATGTTAGTTTAAAACTGTCAGGTGCAAGAACAGCTCATTTTATGTAATACATAAAAAGACATATATAGGAGCATGCACTTGACTGTTTGAAACTAGTAGTTGCTTTAAAAATCATGATTTTTTCTGTCTATGTCTCCCAAAAATAAGTCTTTATTCTGATACCCCGATAAATTGTATAAAGTTCGTTTTAGTTCCAAAATGTTTGTATTTTCAATGTGGAGAAGTGCTTAGATTTGAGCTCTCTAACTTTAGAATTCTCAGTTCAAAAATTCAGAAAGTATCACTATTTTCTTAAGATTATTATACGTATTTGAAATTATGGTATACTTTTATACAAAAGTGCTGAATAATTGGTATCTTAAATTTTTCTCTAGAATATTTTTGGTGTTGTTTGTTTCTGGAAAGCCTCAAAACCTCAACACCAAAAATATAAATCTTTAACTTTATTAATAGAGCGACTTTAATTGGAGAGAGTGCCGAGTCTTGAAAATTTTTAAATTTAATCATTTTAATCGAACAAGAAAAATAAATTAATTTAGAAAAAGCTCACACCAAGCCAAAGAACAAAAAATCTTTCTTCAAGCGAAACAAAAAATAATTTTTAAAAACGAAATACATATGCTATATGGAAAATAGAAATTTTCTTTTTTCTTCGACTACAAAAAAAAATGAAAAGTTTAAAAAGCCATATTCATTTTCATTCTGATTAATATTTTTTATGAAAATTTAATAATATTCTAGACAGAATTGAATATTAAACTGCAGGTAAGCCAATCCTTTATAGACTCACATAAAAGATACACATCAAACATCCATACATGAATCGAGGTTCTATAGAGGAAGGTTAAATATTCAATGGGTATTTCGAATTTGTTGTCTCAGGAAGTTATCAATAAGATTAGGAAAAAGGAACGCTAGCTCAGATCAATTTATTTGACACAAAATTGTTGAGAAATACTCTATAAATATTCGGGCTTGGAGACAAAAAATAATTTGTGTTAAATATGGTCCAAAACAGTGGCCCTAATTAAACTTAAATTAAACTAGTGGCACTCCATTCATGAAAAGGTGATATTTTCGTGGTACTTTAGACACACCTGAAGTATTTAATTTTACGCCAAAAAATCGATTCCATATTATACAGGGCGTGCTATGATTACTATTATATCCGTTATTCATAAAAGAGGACAAAAGTTTGTTTTTTCAAATGAGACCCCTGTATATTTATGGTATTTTGGAAATTAAGATAGAAAGAGATGAGTGAGACTTTGGATTAGAATATTTTAACCAGATAATTGTAAGAAATTGAATAAGGAATAGATGGTTCCAGTCCCCTGCGAACAAGAAAATATATTGTGCCGGGTTTTTATTTGAATCATTTTACTATAACAACAAAGCGAATTTACCTACATCCAATAGTCAATAGACTAAATAAAAAAATAGAATAAAAGAGGGTGTTTATTTATTTATAAAGAGACTATAGTTTCGAGGACTTTTCCATCTTCATAAGTCTATTACAATTGATTAACAGGAATTGATGTATGAAAGTAAACATTTCATACATTAATTCCTATTACCCAGTCCTCGAAACTATAATCTCCTTTATAAATAAATAAATAAATTTATTTTCCACCTTTAATGGTCTCATTTCATTTATAAAAAATTCTCCTCACTCTCAGCAAAAAGAAGCTTTCAATTTCATAGCAATAGAGTATATTCATTTGAACCAATCAGAAATAACTGGTAAAATATTTTTAATTAAAAAAAGACTGATGATGAAGATCAAAACTTTGAAACTATAGTCTCTAACAAATAAAATATAAATATAAATATATAGGTATATATTATATACCTAGTAGCACAATGTTTCAAAATATATAGTAACTATATAGTTACTATATAGTTTGAAATATTGTCCTACTAGGGATGTTTATTTTCATCAAACAGCGGACAACCTCATGGATTTCTCTTTATGAAATAACAATTCTGCTACTCTTAAACAAAATCTTTTAATTTTAATTTTTATGGTTGCGTATAATAAATAAATATTCCAACATACATGTAAATCAATGGCGGATTGTGACTTTTCAACCAGGGAATGCTGTCCAAAAAAGTACCCTTCATTTTTTGAAATTTTATTTTAATCTTCGCTTTTTTTTTGCAAATTCATCGAATACGGCATCATATCCGTTTAATTTTTCAAATTTAACATAAGATTATTAAAAAATATATTTTGCGACCTTCGCCCCAAACGGATACTGCTTTGTGTGAGTGCGTCAGAAATTAATTCTTGTGACTTAAACTCCACTGAATCAGCCTGTCCAATAAGAAAATTCATAAATTTCTCCTAGTTCTATTGCTATAAGCAAGCTATGACTTGTTCTATAGCACTCTTAGTTATGTCCGATCTTATATATTGAGAGTTCTTAGAAATGGATTAGTCCAAAAATTCTCGAATCATCTTTATTTATTCCTCTTTTGTATTATTTCTATTTTAATAGTTCCTCAGCGAGAACAATTTTTATTTGACTAAAACTCGTCAGGACTTGTCTTTGACATGCTTGAACTGAAAGTTAAGTACCAGGCGAAGGACTTTAAACCTTCTATTATTATTATTATTTATTTATTCCATTTATAAAAAGTACATACCCATTTTGGGCTTTGGTACAAATTATACATACAGTTTTATTAACACAATCTAATTCCTCTTTTCTTTTGCGACCTCCATCGAATATTTCATTTCTTCCTGCTTCAGGAATTCCATTATTTCTCTCCCCATCGTTCCCTTAAGTCCTCAGTTGAACTTCCAACCCCTTCCAAGTGTCTTCCTTTCTTCTTTCATCTTCTTCTCTCCCTTCACTATTCCCTCCGAATCTCCCAAGATTATATGTGTTGCCACATCTCGCTCTTGTCCATATCTTTATCTCACTCTCTTTCACATTCTTCCACTCAAAGTAATTCTCTCTTCCGATTTCTTCTTTGATTTTTTTGTTATATATTGGAAAATACTAAGAGTTTTCTATTTTCGTCTAGTCCTCTTGTATCTCTTGTTCTATGCCTTTTTCTAGAGCTTTCTCCATAGAATCTCTGGTTCTCTCAGCTTCCCAGTTCATCACTTTTTAACCGACTTCAAAAAAGGAGGAGATTCTCTATTCGACTGATTTTTTTGTGTGTCTATGTTACCTCATATCTCCGCCAATTGTGAACCGATTTTGAATTTTTTACTTTATCCAATGCAAAGCATGGGTAAAGTATTGTAATCGCTCTCGGGGCAAGCGTGGCTTCAAAGGGTCCTCAGGTAAAGACTACGGAACCCATGGACTCAATTAAAGTCACAAATTGTGGTATTCAATTAGGTTGAATTTTAGCACGTGACGGTTTTGCCAAAAATTACATGGGGTCTCGTCGAGAGGCCAAAAAGTGCGATTTTTTCATTTAGTGCGTGCGGATGGATGGATGGATGGATGGATGTATGGATGTATGTTATCGTTTTTTTGGCCCACGATTTTTTCCACACCGTTGCACCGATTGAAATGAAATTGAAAACCTAGCATTCTTTTAACAAAATGAAGCGCTGATTAGTTTTTGGTACATATCGGCCCACAAACATTAGTACTTTATTTAAGTACTTTTTTAGTTTTTGCTAAATATCTTGAAAATGACTTAACCAATTTTTATGAAATTTAATATCCTAATTAAGTACCTTGGGGACCACAAAAAGGTTAAATAAAGTTTTTAGTAAAATTATATTTTAAAGTACTTTACTCTAGAATAAAATAGTACTTTTTTAATTTTTTATTTTAAATTCTTTAAAATTTATTCATTTGATCGTTTTAAGATAGCTCATTTAACCTAACTTAAGTAAGAATGGTTAGGCTTCTCGCTGTGAAATGGTAAAAATTTGGGAGGAAATTTTATAAGTAACCATAGCAACTGCGTTGTTTTCTTATCCCTTACCTTTGCTTAAGACATAGAGAAATCGACTTTAAACCAAAAATAGCGATTGATTCTCATCTAATACTTGAGGAATAACCATTCTATATTGGATTTTTGACGTTTCGGTTTTTATTGGTAACCATTGCTGAAGACACAGAGAAATCGACTTTAAACCAAAAATAGCGATTGATTCTCATCTAATACTTGAGGAATAACCATTCTATATTGGATTTTTTGACGTTTCGGTTTTTATTGGTAACCATTGCTGAAGACACAGAGAAATCGACTTTAAACCAAAAATAGCGATTGATTCTCATCTAATACTTGAGGAATAACCATTCTATATTGGATTTTTGACATTTCGGTTTTTATTGGTAACCAGTGCTGAAGACATAGAAAAATCGACTTTAAACCTAAAAATAGTGATTGATTCTCATCTAATACTTGAGGAAAAACCATTCTACATTAGCTTTTTGAGGTTTCGATTATTATTGGTAACCATTGCTGAAGACATGGAGGAATCGACATAAAATCAAAAATAACGATCGATTCTTATCTAATGCTAGAGGAATAACCTTATTGCATTCCATTTTTGATGTTTTGACTATTAATGGCAACCTCTACTGAAAACGTGGAAGAATCGACTTAAAATCAAAAAGACTAAATTCTTTTTGGTAAACAACTCAAGCTTGATTCTTCCACGTTTTCAGTAGAGGTTGCCATTAATAGTCAAAACATCAAAAATGGAATGCAATAAGGTTATTCCTATAGTATTAGATGAGAATCGATCGTTATTTTTGATTTTAAGTCGATTCCTCCATGTCTTCAGCAATGGTTACAATAATAACCGAAATGTCAAAAATCCAATGTAGAATGGTTACTCCTCGACTATTAAATCAGAATTATTTTTAATTAATGTCAACATGAACTACAAATTGCAAGTGATATCTGATTAATAATAAAGGAACAAACATATTAATATTTCAAATGAATTTGGATAAAGTTTAGCAACGATCCGTTGCAGTTTATTTTGCATTGATTCAGTCTAGCTTCCGATTGGTCACCGTTTTTTCATAGGTATTAGACCTTTTTGTTAGGTTTGTTCAGGCTCTAACTTCTTTGTTTATGAACCGATTTCGATGATTCTTTTTTTTATTGGAAAGGGGGTATCTTAGGGATGGTGCCATATTAATTTGGTCAAGGTTCTGATGATATGACCACTATTAATAATAATAAATCACTAAAAAGAGAAAAATAAAAATAATTTTTAAGAAAAAATAAAACCGACTTCAAAAAATTAAATGCAACAAATAAAATACACTAAAAGGTATAAAATAATTATTATCTTATTTAGTTACAACTAAACGACGAAATATTAACATGAAATTACTTTTTGAAGTCGGTGCCAAACAAACTATACCTATAAGCGAGCGTACCCGCCAAACGTACTAAGTAAGATCCGTCGAGTGCGATTCATAAAAGGTATATGTTTGGCACCGACTTAAAAAAGTAATTTCATGTTAATATTTCGTCGTTTAGTTGTAACTAAATAAGATAATAATTATTTTATACCTTTTAGTGTATTTTATTTGTTGCATTTAAATTTTTTGAAGTCGGTTTTATTTTTTACTTTATCCAATGCAAAGCATGGGTAAAGTATTGTAATCGCTCTCGGGGCAAGCGTGGCTTCAAAGGGTCCTCAGGTAAAGACTACGGAACCCATGGACTCAATTAAAGTCACAAATTGTAGTATTCAATTACGTTGGATTTTAGCACGTGACGGTTTTGCCAAAAATTACATGGGGTCTCGTCGAGAGGCCAAAAAGTGCGATTTTTTCATTTAGTGCGTGCGGATGGATGGATGTATGTATGTTATCGTTTTTTTGGCCCACGATTTTTTCCACACCGTTGCACCGATTGAAATGAAATTGAAAACCTACCATTAGTTTAACAAATATGAAGCGCTGATTAGTTTTTGGTACATATCGGCCCACAAACATTAGTACTTTATTTCAGTACTTTTTTAGTATTTTCTAAATATCTTGAAAATGACTTAACCAATTTTGATGAAATTTAATATCCTAATTAAGTACCTTGGGGACCACAAAAAAGGTTAAATAAAGTTTTTAGTAAAATTATATTTTAAAGTACTTTACTCTAGAATAAGAGAGTACTTTTTTTAATTTTTTTAATTCTTTAAAATTTATTCATTTGAAAGTTTTAATATAGCTCATTTAGCCTTGCTTAAGTAAGAATGGATAGGCTTCTCTCTGTGAAATGCTAAAAATTTGGGAGGAATT
This sequence comes from Forficula auricularia, assembly GCA_024734495.1. Lineage (NCBI taxonomy): Eukaryota > Metazoa > Arthropoda > Insecta > Dermaptera > Forficulidae > Forficula > Forficula auricularia. The sequence goes on from JALMQS010000085.1 coordinate 15,210,660, forward strand.
TTTATAAGTAACCATAGCAACTGCGTTGTTTTCTTATCCGTTACCTTTGCTGAAGACATAGAGAAATCGATTTTAAACCAAAAATAGCGATTGATTCTCATCTAGTACTTGAGGAATAATCATTCTATATTGGATTTTTGACGTTTCGGTTTTTATTAGTAACCATTGCTGAAGACATAGAGAAATCGATTTTAAACCAAAAATAGCGATTGATTCTCATCTAGTACTTGAGGAATAATCATTCTATATTGGATTTTTGACGTTTCGGTTTTTATTAGTAACCATTGCTGAAGACATAGAGAAATCGATTTTAAAACCAAAAATAGCGATTGATTCTCATCTAGTACTTGAGGAATAATCATTCTATATTGGATTTTTGACGTTTCGGTTTTTATTAGTAACCATTGCTGAAGACATAGAGAAATTGACTTTAAACCAAAATAGCGATTGATTCTCATCTAGTACTTGAGGAATAATCATTCTATATTGGATTTTTGACGTTTCGGTTTTTATTAGTAACCATTACTGAAGACATAGAGAAATCGACTTTAAAACCAAAAATAACGATTGATTCTCATCTAGTACTTGAGGAATAACCATTCTATATTGGATTTTTGACGTTTCGGTTTTTATTGGTAACCATTGCTGAAGACACAGAGAAATCGACTTTAAACCAAAAATAGCGATTGATTCTCATCTAATACTTGAGGAATAAACATTCTATATTGGATTTTTGACATTTCGGTTTTTATTGGTAACCAGTGCTGAAGACATAGAAAAATCGACTTTAAACCTAAAATAGCGATTGATTCTCATCTAATACTTGAGGAAAAACCATTCTATATTGGATTTTTGACATTTCGGTTTTTATTAGTAACCATTGCTGAAGACATGGAGGAATCGACTTAAAAATCAAAAATAGTCATCGATTCTCATCTAATACTTGAGGAATAACGTCGATTCCTCCATGTCTTCAGCAATGGTTACCAATAATAATCGAAACGTCAAAAACCTAATGTAGAATTGTTATTCCTCAAGTATTAGATGAGAATCGATGGCTATTTTTGATTTTAAGTCGATTCCACTATGTCTTCAGCAATGGTTACAATAATAACCGAAATGTCAAAAATCCAATGTAGAATGGTTATTCCTCGACTATTAAATGAGAATTATTTTTGAATTAATGTCAATATGAACTACAAATTGCAAGTGATATCTGATTAATAATAAAGGAACAAACATATTAATTTTTCAAATGAATTTGGATAAAGTTTAGCAACGATCCGTTGCAGTTTATTTCTTAATGTAGGTATTTCTGGTTCTCCCCATTCCTCCCATCTTCTTCTAAAAATGACACCCCATCTTAAGTCATTCTTGTTGATGTTTCTTAAAATTTCCCTTAGGCATAACCATGGCCATCTGCTTTCTTCCATTTCTATTATGTTTAGTATACATTATAATTGATTTAATTAGTGACTCAAATAAGTAAATTTTCTTATTTAAATCTCTTAGTCTTGCTCTCTTTGTTACGCTCCAAGTTGTATATATATATATTTTTTGCCTTCTTTATTTGCGTGTCTATATGTTTATTGTCGTTGTTATTTTCGTTAAACAGGTCAGATGGAGAATTAAAATTTGTAATATTTTGTAATTCCTCCTACCTCACTGTAAATTTCCCTAGATAGTCTAAATCAGGGGTTCCCAACCTTTTTGCACCTGCGTACCACTTGACTTTTGAGAAATTTTGGCGTACCACCAGACCTAAATATTTTAATAAACGTATAATATTTACTCTTCTAAAAGTGTTCAAAGGCTTTTTGAATTATATTCCTGAGAAAACTTCATATTTAATGGTTAGATATTTGTTAATTTATAACATGCTTATAATAAAGGAGAAATAAAAAGATTAAAATGGTATTAATTTACAGTTTTATTTATTACCCGTAGGTCTAAAAACATACAAATAAAAAATTAGTACAAACTAAGCAAAAAATTAATCATACAAAATATACTTTTATAGTCTTTAGTGCGAAACGTTTAGTTGTTTGCCTGTGATTAAAATATCAACATTAGGAGTAATGGAACTTATCTTCACTTCTTAAGTTCTCTTCAACACTTATTCTGCTTCTATGTTTATTTTTTATGTACAAGAGTTCAGAAAATCCACTCTCACACATCTAACTCGTAACAAATGGCATCAAAGATTGCAGAGCTTGCCGGAAGATCAAAGGGTACTCGGTTTTACATCCGATACGAGAAGTTAATTAAAGATTTCTCTTTAAAATAATCTTTCATGGAACTATCTTCTGTAAGATCGATAAAACTTTCTTTTAGTTCCAATTCATTTGGTGAGGTTCCCGAAAAAGGATTTTTGATCCAGCCCACTTTTGAATAATCTTCAGAGAAATACTTCTTAAAGCTTTTTTGAAGACTTTCCAAGTGAACAATGATTTCTGCAACCGCATCTGGCGTTGGAGATATTTCATTTTCTTCAAAAAATGATGATAGAGTGGGAAATGCAAATAATTCTCCTCCTGTATTTGTGAACAAAACAGAAGCTATTAATAGCATGTTGCTCACATCACTCACTCGTACCACCTGAAACGTTCCCGCCTACCACCAGTGGTACCCCTGGTCTAAATCATTAAAGGATACCTATACATTTGGCACATATCAATCTAAAAGTGTAGGAAATAAAGCGATATTTTAATAATTTTTAAGGATTTAGGTGTCGGTTCTAGGTGAAACATTATAAATAGCTATGAGGACTTTCTAGGCTAATAGAAAAATATATTAAAACAAATGCATGTTTGAGTTTGATTAGCTCGATATATATTTCGGGCATTATTTCATGGAGTTCAAATAAAACTGTTTTTATTTGAACTCCTGAAGATGGGCTAGTAACTCCGAAATATATATCGAGTTAATCAAACTCAAAAAACATACATTTGTTTTAATATATTTTTGTGAAACTTAACCTAGAAAAATTTCCCTCATACGATATTTTAATATTATAAACCACCACCATCCACTATATTTACGTCTCTTTTTTAACTATAAGGCTCTTTCATAATAAATTTTTATTTTTATTTTCCCCCTAATTTTTACGGTTAGCCCTACTATTAATTAAATTATATATTACTATATGAGCTTACCAGGATGCTGGAGGAATCCCTTGTGAGCTGTTCGTGGTCTCGCATGCACACCTTGTCGCTCCCGTGCCTGCTTGAGAAAAAAAACAGAATAAATACTCGTTAAATTTTCTTTTTTATCTTTATTGAGAAATCCGAGTCAATTTATCATGGTAAATTAATTAGTATGAAAGTAATTTCATTGATTTTTTCTCTTTAAGGTTACTCCTCAATTTCTCTCTAAAGACTATTTCAAAATATATCTTCCCTATTTATATTCACATTTCTTCATCCACTCATTTACCAAAAGGACAAACGCCAAAAAACAAAACACTTGAGAATATTAAATAAACTACAAAGGATCGTTGCTAGATTTTATCCTTAGTTGTTTGAAATATTGATATATGTTTATTCCTTTATTATTAATCAGAAATCACTGGCTATTTGAACTCATTGGTAATAAAAAAGTATTATTGCAGATTTGATGCTTTGGTAGTTGAGTTGTTTAGCAAAAAGGTGAAATTCTACTGATGAGGGAATGCAATGAATCAAACATATTTAATAAGATATTTGATTCACGGCCTTAAAATGCAATGAATCAAACATATTTAATAAGATATTTGATTCACGGCCTTAAAATGCTTGGCAACAATTTGGTTAAAATATAGCCACTGGGGAGAATAGGTTTTTATTTAAGTAATTAAGAAAAAAATTATATTTTAATGCTTCTGCTGAGGAAGGAAAAAATTTCAAATACTATTGGAGGAGAGAAGAAGGAAGCATCTTGTTTGTTTCCTTCATTGACCATTTGGGAAGAATCCTCAGAAACGTTGGTTTCAAAGGATAAGAGAAAATAAAAGAAATGAATGACAATCCAATAAAAGCGCCTTATTTGAATATTTGCTAATTTTTTCTTTCTTCAAAACGTTTGGGCTGCCTTCCATTACTTTCATCTGATTTAGAATATTTTTTATTTAAAATAATTATTGTGGATTTAGAATAATTTATTATCTCATGATTTAAGCGGCTTTAAATTTTAAATGATTTTTTTACCTTACATTTATTTAGTCTCATGAAAATATCAAATGATTTCTTGACTCAACTACATCTCTTAAAATATACAGGATGATCTATTTTTTTACTTTACCATACAGGGTATGGTCAAGTATTGTAATCGTGCATGAAAAAAGTGTTTTTTTTCCTTCTTTTTTGAAATATCTCAAAAACGGCTGAAACTATTTTGATTAAAAAAATTTAGCGAAACCATGGCATTTCGCTCTACAAAAAAGCTCTTATAAGTGAACATCGAAAATAATTGTTTTGTCAAAATGTCTGTTAGTTAGTTAGTTAGTCTGTGTGTTACCAAATTTTGTGGACGAGCTAGCTAAAAAACTAGTGTAAATATCGAAAGCAAATTTCACACGTAGTTTTGGTCCACTGAGTTTAAGAGCTGATTAGATTTTGGTGCATATCGACCCAAAATTAAGGGTGGAGAGGGGGGAGGGGTTGAAAATTAAAAATCTAGGCCATTTGACCAAACTCAACCAAATTTTGTATACATAATCAGTAGGACCCCAGAAGACTAAAAATGGGAAAAATAACCGCCCAAAATGGGGGGGGAGGGGTGCTGGGTCAAAAAATTAATATCTAGGCCATTTGATCAAACTCAACTAAATTTTGTATACATAATCAGTAGGACCCCAGAAGACTAAAAAATGGGGGGTGGGTAAAAATTAATAATCTAGGCCGTTTGAGCAAACTCAACTAAATTTTGTATACATAATCAGTGGACCCCCAGTAGTATAAAAATGCAAAAACTATATGCCCAAAATGGGGGGGGGTGCTGAGTGAAAAAATTAAAATCTTGGCCATTTGACCAAACTCAACCAAATTTTGTATACATAATCAGTGGGCCCTCAGGAGTCTATAAATGTAAAAACTAACCCTCTCCCTTACATGATTATGAATAATTTTATTAAATATTAAATATAAGTGAGGAGCCAGGTTGTATGGTAAAGTCAAGTGGATGGCCACATCAGAACACGTCAGCTTATTTTTTTCCATCCATAGTTGATGTATTTTAAAAAATTAAAAAAAAAAATCAATTTTTTAATTTAAAGTAAATGATTACATTTCTTCATATTATGAATGGTTTAATAAAAAATTATGTAATGCAAATAGTATAGTGTAAGTCTTATATGATAAGGGATTCAATTTGATTTATGTTAAGTATGCAAACTCGGAGCAGACATTTGAAGTCAACGTGGGATGACTTGTAGAGATGAATAAAATAATCTTCTTAGATTAAGGATTTGTCAAGTAATTATTTTGTAGAAGATGCTTAGATAATAAATATATCATTGTGTCTTTAACTGAGTAATCAAAAAATCTTAAGGAGATCCTTTCTCAGCCAATATTAAATAAAAAATATTTGATTTTAACTATAACTTAATTTTTTATAATAGTTTAAACCTCTATCTATGTTTTGGTGAAATTTCAATCACATTAGCATGCAAATGTTTGAAAATAAAATTTTTTAAAATGTAAACATTGTCTCAGAGTCTTATGGAAAATTAAGTTCTTGATACTTTCTCGTGAATTATACTCCTATTCGTTGAATAGATAAAGTTAAAAAATACCAAAAATTAGCTTTTTGAAACATACAGGTTTCTTTTTTGCAATAAAATATACCTATCGAGTCCAGTCGAGGAGCTTTTGCGGCCAGTCGAGCTTGAATCCAAACTTTAAGATAAAGTTTGGCAAGAAAGATGCAAATATCTCGAATCATAATTTTTTTCTTCGATGGTCAAAGTGAAATAGTCCTGGAATAAATAAGTTAAGTTATATATTGCCTTCAGTACTAGATGAAGGAGGAAGTATCAGGCAAAGATGGAATCACTGGGTTCAATAAAACACCTTTAATAAAACGTTTCGGCCTGAATTTTATTTGGCCATTTTTTTCATTCTGAAACTTTTGGGTCCAGACACGTTATAAATTTATATTAAGCTATAAAAAATTTTATTTTTGACAAGGCTTGGTTCGATCACATATGTTTACCACATTTTGTGTATAACTCCTAATTAACTGAAGATGGCCAAATAAAATTCAGGCCGAAACGTTTTATTAAAGGTGTTTTATTGAGGCCAGTGATTCCATCTTTGGCTGATACCAATATATAATGCCTTCGCCTTCAATTGAGCGTGACCGTTCCTGGATCTCGAAAAGAAATACCTCTGGGAGGTCTTTTGCCTAAGAAAATGATGACGAGCTTTAGGAATTCGCGGTAATCTTCCGTGCAGCTGCTTCACTTTTTGTAAAGTAAAACTCAAGTACTTCGTTTGTATTCGGAAATGACTGGTGCACATACTCATCTTTAATCCCTGGTATACATTTTTGTTTGCTGATTCTTGGCCACGATTCTTGAAATTTTTTGAAAATAGAAATATTTGGACCTGAAGATTGCGATATTTTCTCATCAAATGCACCCATCCAAATTATTTCATAAATATGATGTCCAAAAGGTAGATACAGAAGATCTCGTTAGAATATTTGTTCAAGATAGACACACGCGCCTTGAAAACGTCGCATATTCGAAGATGTTGTATTACAACAAACAGCTTGTATTTTATCGGAAAGTCCCCAATCTTGCAACTGTTTATTCACCACAAAGGCTTGGTTCTTTTCGCTACCAGAATACGCGATTCGCTTGTTTGAATTCAAGCATTTTTCATTTCCAGCCTACGTTATTAAAACTGGTAACCTGTCAACTTTTCCCTTTACGATAAAATCTGGTAAAATCTTTCCGTCCCAATGAACAGCCAGTATACCGAGATCGGACCCTTTAAACAATTTTCCAGCCAGTTCTTTAGGAAAAAGTATTCGATAGCCACTAATTTAAGATCGATTTATTATAGAATCTTTAAAATCATCCCAAGAGCTTCAGCAGTTGATGCTATATTTCAAACAGCATCAAAGCCAACCACTTTGCAATTTTCGAGGGTCGCTAAAAGTTTTGAAGTAATAAGTTGTTTTTGAGCACGTCTTCTTTTTGAGTTACTTAGGCCAGGTTCAACCTCGAATACAATACTGCCTTCTTCATCCGGGTTCTATCTCTCTTCTTCAGGGGATGTTGATGACAAGTGCATTTCTAAAGTTTCTTCTAAAATTAAATATTATAAACTTTTTTTAATCTATACAAATAGCAAAATAAATTATTCTCTATTCACTAAATCACGAAAAATCAATATTGGGAGTAGTGGAATAAAACACAAAAAATGGAATCCATTAAGTTTTTTATGAATTCTCAACAATAACATTTATTTTTCAAGAACTTGTGTCAATTTTAGGTAAAAGATTTTAAAAAAAGTAAAGTAAAATAGTTAGTTGATTTCATATAAATAAAAGAAATATATTTTAAGAGTTTTCGCGATATATATTTCGGGTTATCAACTCATCTTTAGAAGATAGAAAATTAACTGTCTAAGTCAATTAGATGTTTCAATATATGCAAATTCAGCAATATATTATGAACATAAACTGATTGATTAATAATTTAAATATATGATTAATATATTTTTAATTTTTTATAGCGTAGAATCGCTACATTTTCAAATTTTCTCAATGTACGCCTAAAAGGTAGGCAAATAAGCCATCATATAGAATTCGATTGAATTTTTTTCTTTTTGCTCTATGTGTTTTAATAATGACTAAATGACAAAGGTAGGGGAGGGATTTCACAAAATAATGTTTACTAATTTAATTGTCATCGATGTTTTTATTCTGTGTTTCAATTTAACGACGTAAAAACTTGGAATTTCAAATTTTCAAATGAGATGAGCCACGTCAAGAGTTGTCCGATTGATCTCCAATTTAGTAAAAATTATTATCTTACCCAACCTCATAATTTGAGCGAGTGTCCCGAAAACTTTTCTGAAAAAAACTTCACCAGGTATAGCTAAGGACTACCCTAATGACCATCCAGAGGGTATTTTTTTGGTCGATTTAAACCAAAAGTTTGCTGTATTCTCTCTAGCAAATATCTAATATTTTTTTCGATTTTCGATTCTCCCAATTAACCATCGATGAAATCATGGTGGCTATAGACGCAAAAAGAAACAGACAAATGGATATTAGACACTTTTTGAGCTCTGGGGACTACATAACTCAATATTATTTGTTCCTATTAGATCTATATCTGCTAAATTTATTATTATTTACTTTCAAAGTGAATAGGCAAAGTGAAAATATGTGATCACTTTGAGATAGGTATTTAATTCTTTGACTCACATTATTATAAGTACCTGGAGACACCGAGCGATGCCCGGTAACCCCTGACACCCACACCTCCCTCCCGAAACCATAAATCTCTGCCCCGAACACTGCACCCCACCCCACCCCACCCCACCCCCTCCCACCCCGGGCCCCCCACAACTGGACCCCACCTCCTGCACCCTCCACATCCATCCCCACTCCCGACCCTGTTTTTGCATTTCTATCTTTCTAATGGTCCACATATTATGTGTTATATTTGTTTACTCGTACACCAATTTGCCCACATTCGTTCATATTGATAAACATTATAAAAAATACATAAGAAAATAATAATAAAAAAATAATCGTATAGGATCAGAAATAAAAACATAAAATTAAAAAAAATGTGTGCGTCTCGGGACGTGCGACAGAAGTGATAACTTTCACCGACCAAGTATTTTTTTAGGAAGACAATTGCAAGGATAAATTGCCCGGAGAAAAGAGAAATGAATATTTAATTTTAATTAGAAGAGTGGGGGAAGGAAAGGAATAATTATTAATATATTTAATGTTTTTGGATTTAAAATTAATTGTTTCAGCTTAATTCAATTAAACATATTTCAAATTTGCCGCGCTGCAATATATCTAATAAATTATAATTGAATGTAATTGGAAGGTAGCCCAGAGTAGTGAGGAAGAAAAAATTAACACATATAAAATAAGGTGTAATTTATTGTATCCTTCCTCCTTTCCTTTCAAACCGACGTTTCGGAGGATTTTTCACTCCTTCTTCAGGGTTTTCAAAGGGTCAATGAATGAAACAAATAAAATGTTTCCTTCTTCTCTCCACATTTTATTTGTTTCATTCATTGACCCTTTGAAACCCTGAAGAAGGAGGGAAAATCCTCCGAAACGTCGGTTTGAAAGGAAAGGAGGAAGGTTTCCAATAAATTACACCTTATTTTATATGTGTTAATTTTTCTTTCCTCACTACCTCTGGGCTGCCTTCCATTACATTCAATTAAAATTTCTACCAGTCCGTCTCTCTCCAGAGAAAATTTCGTTGCTAATAAATTATATTTATTAAATACATAGCTATATATAATATATTCAATTATTTCCACACTTATAATAAAGTCTAATTCAAAAATATTCATTTTAGTAAAAGTAAAAGGCAAGGATTTTTAAAATAGTTCTTTGGTCCAATGGTAGAGTGTCGGCCTCATATGCAAAGGTCCCGGGTTCTAATACGACTTCCGCCGAATCATTTTTTTATTGAGATTTTGATCTATCAATAATTACTTTAATTAAGAAAAAATCAATTAAGATGAATTTTGATGAGGTCAGACCTAGACAGATCGTTTTTTCATCTTCAAAACTTTGTAATAGATTATGTTTCATCAAAATGGGTAGGGCCGTTTTCAAAATAGAACCAAGATACAAATAAATATATATATATATAAATAAATATATAAATAAATAAATATACAATTTTTGCTCGTTTAATAAGAGTAGATTAAAAGAAAAAAACAAAAGGCCGGACAAGTGTGAGTTTCGTAGCTAACTTTATATATATCAAGATTCTACGAGAAAACGGGTTAAGTCACAATTCGTAGATTATTGGAGGAAAGCAAATTTAACTTTCAATATTAAAAACATATTTTTAAAACTCCAACTCGAGTGTAAGCAATATAATTAGACTGCCAAATTTATTTCTTTTAACGGTACATTTTAAAAAATAACAATTTAAGTTAAAGTAAAAGTTTCTTTTTGCCGAGAGTAGTAGAATTTTAATGAATTTAATGACACAATAAATGAGTGTATCTTCTGCTGGAATTATAAATTTTTAATTTATTTAAATAATGTAGCAGAAGACTCACTCTTCATTGTCTGCTTCAATTTAAGTTAAATTATTAAAAAATTTATTAAAAAGAACCTTCTTTCCGTTTCCACTCTAAGTAAAAAGCTCTGTATATCGGTAAGGATAGGCACACACAGTCGATTTTTAGTCGAGCGATAGTTTAGTTGATGGACATAAATAGGTATATTAAGTTTAATGTAGGTGTATACACAACACAACTGCAGATCAACTCTATTATTTAATCACAAGCGATCGATGATCATTTATGATAAAAAATCGAGCTTAGTAAGTTAATTAGAGTTGGTTATAAATTGATGATGCATTACGATTTCAAACCAACCCAACTGAATTGTTGGGTCGACTGAAAATAGACTGTGTGTGCCTAGGCTAACTTGTCGCTTTATTTGAAAGTAATTTCAAATGGCTTTTAGCGTCGATGGCTGCCCACTAGAATGCGTCATAAACTCATTTCTTAAAAAATGGACTTATCTCGTTCTTTCCTTGGGGTTTTCGTATATATTTTATTTGCTGAATGGCCCTTTGCCCAGAGCCCTGAAGGCAGCAGAAAAGTGATATGTTCCAAAATACTTGAGATATCAAATTCATTATTATTTACCTTTAGTAATTAGTGAATGACAGAATTTATTTTAAGTTGGCCCATTTCTAAACCTGACAGGTAAACAAACCATCTAAAAATAACATCTCTCACGCTGTCATTTTAAAACGAAATAGATTTTTAAAAATCAAACCTAATTCTACTTGAAGAGATCTTTAGAGAGGTGCCTCACAGTCTATGATAAAAAAATATTTTTTTATTTTTGACCCCAAATAAAATCCTAACATACCCCCACCCCAAAAAAACAAAAAAACAAAAAAACATTTGATTAAAATTTTAATAAGATCTTTGATTTGCTTTGTGAATGTAGAAATTGCTGGGTGAAATGAACAGATATAACTCCAAAATTTCAAGTTTATAACTTATTAAGTTTACAAGCTACAATGGTCTGACAAACCCAAAGACAGATACATTAATAGGGTCACGATTTTAAACAGGACTTTAAAAATAATTGTAATTATAAGAAAATGTCGATATTTCTATTATGAATGAAGTAGTCTTGAAATAAGAAAGAGAAAAATTATAATATACGCATATAATCCATACGATTTGTCATTTTAAAAATAGAATATTATAAATAATTAGATAAGTACATAAAATTATTAATTGGCGGGATGAAAATTTTCATCACATCATTTTATAACTTTGTATTGTCTTTCTTTTTAACAAATCATTTATTTTTTCTTATCAAAGCTACCTAATAAATCAGATTATTATTACTATTAGAGCTGTTTGCCATGAGTAATATATTATAGCTACGTCACATTTCTAGAGGTATCTACTATAATATAAATAGCCAGTAAAGAAAAAAACGTGAATTAGTCATTTGAATATCGCCAATGCAATCATATATCATCAATTTTTTTATTTTTTATTTTTTTTTACTAAAAATTTGAAAGAAATTTTTCGGTATTAATTTTTAATTGTAATCAAACATAAGAAAAAATGTTCAGAAATTTGTTGATAAATTCGATATTTATGATTGTATTGTTCGTATGTCAAATACATTTATCCAAGACTCAAGATAATTTGTCTGTGGAAAGAGCTTCAATAGTAAGTATGGACTTTTTTAAAATACTTACTATAAGTAATTTGATCTCGAAGGAGTTTTGATAACTATTGTTTATAAATTTATTTTTTTACAGCTATCAATCACTGTGTAGCACTAGCTTAAAATTGAGATAGAGACTTGAAACTTCCCTAGTAGCACAATATTTCAAACTATATAGTAACTATATAGTTTGAAACATTGTGCTACTAGAGTTGGAAGATATTTTTTTATTTATTTAGAACCATATGAGCCACTCTCCTTGTAAATATTCGAAAACATCCAAAATAAGGAGCACCCTAGTGCATATAGTACACTTAAGAGGTACCATGTAGCATTTGGGAATTTCTAGGTTACCCGGATTATTCTTTCATTTTTATATTCAATTTCCTGTATATTGTTGCAGAATTTTTAATGTATCATCAAGCCAACTCTCCCGCGCAAGCTCTCTCCTTTTTCTTTTTCCCAGAGTATGCCAGGACGTAATTTCCGAACTTAGTAGTGCCATTGCCTTTTTTCTTAGTCTCCGATAACTCGCAGAAGTCGATTTTAAAGTTATTGAGTTCATTTAAAACGTCTTGTTCTCTGCCGAACCGCGATATGATGTTCCACGATGCTATACTTATATTGTTCCGTCTCCATATTCATTTTTTTCAATTTCCTAGCTGGGGTTCTCAAATATTTATATCCGTCAGGCTTATTCTTATTACTTCTGTGAGCTTCAGTTTTCTTTTTAAAAATGGGGGTTGCTAGCCCTACAACATACAACCCCCAACCTGGAGGACCAGGTATCTCTCTTCGTATGACGTTATTTTCAAATTTGATGTTACATTATTTAATACTTTAAATATTGAATTTGAAAAAGACTGTTCAGTAATCCAAATCATACTTACAAACAAATTAATATGATAATTATTGTCATTTACTTTAGTAACTATTAAAATTTATTATAATTATCTCTTTTAGACAAGTTATAGACTAGATAGAGAATATTAGATATATATAAAAAAAAGTTAATTCGCCCAAAGTTACCTCCATTTAAAAATCTATGAAATTCATAGGCATTAGTCATTATACACATTATGTGATGGGGTGTGTAGTTAACTAACAATAACCCAAACTCTAAAAATTTTGTTAACTACCAATTGTTAATTGTTGTACTTTTTATTAATCTTAGTTTGATTATTGACATAAAAACGTTTTATTTATTGAATTTCTTAAAATTTAAAATATCTTGCAGGATCCCGCGGGATTAGCACCAATCTCGCAATAATCCCGCGGGATTGAAAACACTCGGGTTTGCAATCCTTAGCTTTACCACAAGGTTGAGATACTAGGGGGCTGTAAAAATTTAAAAAAAATGTATCTTTTATCGATGTGAGCCAAAATGTATACAACAGTTATTCTTTAGGACCATAAGGAATAAATGAAATAAAAATTCGACCTCTTAAATAATATGAAGGGGAGAAAGGAATCAAAATAGTAGAGAGTATTGTCTAAAGATTTCTTTATAAATTTTAAGTCTGCTTCTATGGGCAATTTGAACTTTTACTTAAATACTTTTTTATTTTTTTCTAATTTAATTTTAATATAACTATTTTTATTATATGTATATTAATAGTTAAACCGGGAATAAAAATTTTAATTTAAAGATTTCATTTTACTTAATTTAAAACAATTCAATAATATTGAAAATAAAAAAGTTGCAGTTGATCAAAAATTGATAAGTTGTAGAAAATAGACGCATTGACATGTTAGCTTTGGACAAGCATTTGTGGGAAATTGAAGGTATGGTAAAGTCATGTGGTCTGTTTAAGACGCCGTAAATATTTGCGTTTAAGATGACAATAATAGATAAATAGTTAAAATCATTGTCAAACATTTAATGAAGACATAACTCTATTAATATACCATATAACATGTAGATTTTAAAAAACTAAACCAATTATAAGTTGAAGATTTTTATCTGTAGGTATACTAGATAATAATTCAGAATACAAAAAAGTTTTGTATTATTAATTATGGAATAAATAGCTTCATTAATAATTTTAATGTTCCAGTTAAGCATTTTATTATCTTTTTTAAATATTAAATATTTTTAAGTAATATTATTTTATTATGCTAAGCCCCTGTTAGCCAGCAACCCGGAGAATGATCTGTAATTTCCGAGCTCTCCACTAAATCGCCCTTATCTATATTACACTCTATAATATTTTTTTTTCGATCGACTCCAGTTAAAACCTTCTGCAAAATAAATAACAAGGAATTTAGTTAATCCATTGACATTTAATAAATACCTAAATAGCGCCTCAAACAGAGAAAATTCGGGGTTAAATAATTTGTAAAAAATAGTTGAGAGGCTTATAAGAAAATTCCAAAAAATCTGAAAACTTCTAAATCGATGATGAGAAAAAAAATCCTTGCTGTATATACCTAACAAGTTTAATGTAGTTAAGATGTAGATATATTTAATTTCTTTAGAATTTATGTTTTTTGAATATTCCCGACTTATATTAATAAGCAAGTGATAATAAAATCATTAAATAATTTGAGACTATATAATTGAATAAGCTTCCTCGGTATCTAATTAGATTAGTGTATTTTAAATAAATACATTTCTATTATATGTTTCGACAGTAAATTTTAAATTTTTTTATGTGTTTTATAGGTTTTCCGGCATGGAGAAAGAGAAACGATAATTCTTTCACAAAATTCAAATGCTGGCGTCATTAACTAATGTAAGTAGTGTGTCTTATTTATTCATTGATAATTTGGTAATCTATTTAGAAAATTAAATCCAAATTATACAAATAAATTTTCGGATTTAATCAAGTTACTGCCTTTTACACAGCTCCTTAACTTTACAGAAGTTTGATACTGTAGTAATAAGCTTTTATCTCAATATCGTATTTTACAAATTATGATCTGGGATAAGGGATATTTATCTACTTCTGGTAAAACTGCGAAATATTGAATGTCAGCAAAATCTGTAAACCATCAGATAGGTGTACTGAGTCAGAACAAAAATAACACCAAACTGTAGGTCATTTTGATTCTAAGGCTCTATCTTACAATGTATTTTGCCTATCCTTAAAGATTGTGATGCTCTCTAGTAGATCAGTCGAGCAAGTTTTGAAAAAGTATACCTAATATAGGTAATTATTTATTTCAAAAAACGTGTAACAAATGTTCAACTCTTAGCCTCCTTCAATGAATATAAATTTTATACTACACATTGTACAATGCTAATTCAGACTCTTTTCGGGATAATCAAATTCAAGCTGATGTGATACTTGATGATGATATCCCCTGAAAAGAGCTTTGGATTGAGGTACTAATTAAGTCAATTTCAAGGTTTATGACACTCAAACATTTCTTCTTTAGTAACAAAAACCATTTACAACACAAATCAAATAAATATCAATCACATCGGGAGACAGGAATAATTTGCTGGTAAAACTTGTTGAATTCGAGTATTTCGTTTCTGTCTCGTCACAAAATCAAGCCTTTAGTTTTTTATGTGAATTAATACTCAATATACAATGATGAAATTTCACTAAATCGCTTATAAGATGATGAATGTATAATCATTTACTAATTTTCCCTTAAAACTTTGAAATTGCTAAGACTAAATTGGAAACATTTTTAAGTCTTAGATGACATCCAACCAACTAGATATGGTCAAATTAACACTCTTTTTCGTGTTTTGTTTCCGGACTAGTAAATAAATTTTTTTTTTCAAAATTCAGGTCGGAAAATTGCAAGCTTTCGAGTATGGAATCTGGCTTCGAGAACACTACCCAGCTCTTCTGAAAAAAAATTATGATTTTGAAGAACTTTATGTAAGATCTAGTGAAGTAAGTCGATCTGTGATGACTACAGAGTCCCTTTTGGCGGGATTGTATTATCCATTGGATCCAAAAGATCAGTGGTCTGGAAAATACAACGTGGCATGGTCTCCGATTCCTGTATCCAACGTTCCAGGAAAATATGATGAGGTAATTGCATGAAAACATATGCGTTTTAAGTAAAATTATTCAAATGAGAATATAGCATTTTCATAATTGAAAAATAACCATAAATTTGGTAAAAAAAAATGAAATGCTAAATACTCTTAATTCTTTAGTCTAAATTTCTTGGAAATATATCATCCCTAGATTTTTCGATTTCATTGTTAGATCTGTGGAATTACTGTGATTCAAATTATGAAGTAACTTACCTACAGCTATATAACAAGTTCATAGCTCAAATTATAAAAAATTGCCAATTCAATAGAATGTGCGGGAATGGTACTGAATTTTGAACAAGTTTAAACTCACTACTCCAATTTAAATTAAACAAAAGTAAGAACCTTATCATTATTTTTAATAATTTTGCAGATGTTATATTCAAGTCGAGAAGCATATTGTCCCGTAATGGAAAATATCTTAACGGAAAGATTGAGTGATTTCTCTGAAAAATATCCAAATATTACTCTATTGTCATTTGGGTCAGTTTCGGAATACTTTGTAAGTTCAATCACACATTATATTTTAAATTTATTTATTTGTATGTACCTAGTATATAACTTTAGTTATTGATTAATTCTTTAATTTTAGACAAATAATCCACAAGTAGAAGATTTTATAGAAGAACTATTAGATAGTCTTAATTCGGATCTTACTTGGAGAAGATTATATTCAGGTATATACTAAATATTATTATTTTTTGAATCTAAAGATATTGGCAAAAATAATATTTTTTCTCGATCATGTTCAAATATCGTTTCCGATTGAACAAAAACGTTCAAATAGTGCAAAAAACTTGTGTTCTACACTTTTGCTAAAAGAAGAAATAAACAATAAAACGCTAGTAAACAAACAATAGAAGCAAACGTTTATTACGTTAGTGATTGTAACATGGTGCAAGATGTTAAGGCTTAGAAAACTCTTAAAATAACAAGGACATAGGAATAGTCAAAATTTCCAGAAAAAATTATTTTAATTCTTCTTATTTTAAAATTATCAACATCATTGTTTTTTCGCTTTGGCGTGTACCTATTTAAAGGTACGTTTGCTCTGTGCGACTATCACGATGATCGTGCAACGATTATTATTGAACGATAAACGTTGAACGATCATCGTAAGTTAACAATTTTGCTCGGAACATTTGCAGTTTATTAATTTTTCATTTGTTCTTTGTTTTCATTCGCAGTCCCATCATACTAAATTTAACAAAATGAGTTTAAATTTGAGTAGAGGTAAAATATTATTACTCAAATATCTTTTGATTGAGGAGATGGAAAAAGACGAAATACTTCTTTATACTTATGGGAAGAAAAGAGCAAAAAAACACCGTATGTTTGTGCTCAAAAATGAAGAGGGACTGTAACAAAAATTGATTACTGTCCCTCTGCGCTAAGACAACAAAAAGTTCTCCGTAACGCTAATTTTGAAGGATTTGAACTAAGAGACTCGTTTGCTGTAGATATATTTCAGCACCAATGGGAGGGAGGCTGGCAAGATCGAACAGACAGAAATTAATTAATTTTTTTTTCATTTGTCAAACTGCTATCCAAAAAGCTATTGATCTGAATTTAATTGAATTAAAAAATATAAATAATCAAATTAAATTTCACCATTGATCTGAATGAAAGAACAAAATACTTTGTTTACTTTGGATACGAATTACTTAATGTTAATTTATTTATAAAATTTTGTTCAATTTGTGGTGCGCTTTCATCAAAAAAATCTTATAACTGCCACAGTAAGGGATGATTCGCCACTTTCATCATCCGATTCGGAAAATGTAGGAGCCGTGGTACACTAGGTCTTCTCTCTACAAATAAACGTTTGCGTTGACGATTATATTCACCCTTTTCCTGAACGACTATTCCAGACGAACGACTCTACTGGCAGTCGCTCAAAGGAAAATATCTCCTTAAGAAATACAAAGAAATAGAGCTCAACGATTATCGTTGCACGGTTATTGTTGAACGATCATCGAGGTAGTCGAACCGAGCAAAACGTACCTTAAAATTGTCAGGCAGCTACGTGTGATTTTATTAAAAAGAAGCAAGAATTAAGGATTGATATATAATGTGTTTATGATTTTACGAAAATTAAAATTATTTTAACACAGTCTTCGTGGTGATTTAAAATATTGAAAGGTCTCCTATGTTATAATTACACAAAAATAAAAAATAATGAAGCTTTTAGTAAAACATTTAAAAATTTATTAAGTCGATCTTTAACTTTTTGACATCTACTTAAATGTAAATTTTTGACAGGTCCTGTTTTAAAGGATATCGTGGAAAAATTCCTATCCAATCAAACAAACATGAATCTTTATGGTGCACACGATGTTAATATTGTCAATTTAATTTATGCCTTGGATTTTGAAAACGAAACAGGCAAAATATCTTTTTTGAGTAGTTTAATTTTTGAACTGGTTGTTGATAACGAAACATCTAATTCTTATATCAAGGTAAGCAAAACATATGGGTTTATATTTTTTTAAATCACATGAATCTAATAATGCTTTTTTTCAAGATTTTATTCAAAAATGGTCCGAATAGTGAGGCTGTAGTACAAAAAATGAAAAGTTGTGAAGAATTATGCCCATTCGACCAATTTCAACAAATATTAAAACCTTTTATTCCTGGTGATTGGTTTGAAGAATGTCAGGAGGCTAATACTTCTATATAATAAATTTTCCATATAGTCATGAAAACACCTTTATAATTGATCGATAGATTATTTTAATAAAATCTCTCTCTCTTATTTATTTTTACTCTGTGTGTACTCCTCTGCGTTTAGTAATGTTAAGTTGTAATTCAACGAAATCCGAAGCTTTAGTGGGACACAAGAAATTAGCCCTTCTTCGCATGAGATAGTATTTTTTCAAAAAGTGACTAATTAATGTTTTTGGATATTTTTAGTCAATTATCCTTTAAAAATTGATATTAGAATTACTTATTTACTTATTAATTAACACACTAGTATTATAATATAATTAGTATCATTAAAAAGATTAATGATTTTTTTCAAATTCGACGTGCATATGAATTAGTACATTAGGGTGGTCCTTAATTTGGGTATTTTCAAATTTTTACGCTGACAGAGGCTCGAAATAATTTTTTTTAAATATCCCCCTAGTTCCAAGTCTCGATCTCAATTTTAACCTGTGCCGCACAGCGATGCAAGTTTCTCATCTAAATTACATGTGGTTTTAGGCATTGAACGATGAATTTTTTATTCCGGCCAAAGAAATGGTTCAAAAAATTTGAAACTCTCTAGACTTTATCCTTATAATTGTTGCTATTCTTCAGAATTTTTACAGATTTTTAGCTATTAGTATTTTGGAGTTACAGCTAGATAGAATACTGCTATATCTTAGTGTTAGTAAGTTAAAGACTCCAAAATAGATAGAACCATGGAACTTGGGGGATATTTTTTTTATTTATTTTGAGCCATATGAGCTTCTGTCAGCCTAAAATTTCGAAAATACCCAAAATAAAGACCACACTATAGAGTATTCTAAAAGTAGGTAGAATCAATTATTTAAATACATGATCTATTTAGGTACCAAGAAAGTTAGATCATTTTTATAGTCTTAAATTATTTAATCATTTTTAATATCACTTGCTTATTACCTTATTAGTATAAGTTGGAATTTGGAAATATTCAATAACAATAAGTTTTAAAGAAATTAAATCTATCTATATTATATTACAGGTGTTAACTATATCAATAATTTTTTATTGAAATCATCCATTTAGAAACTATCATTTATAGGTTTTTGCCATTTTCACATAAACCTCTAAAGTATTTTTACAAATTATTTTAACCTTGGGGAAAGAGAGTTAATAAGGGAAAATCGTGTGATACACACAGTAGTTTATTAAGTTTGAGATTAGTTTTGTTTCTAAAGCAAGAACTAATATAGTTTGAAACTGTCAGGTACATGAGCAGCTCATTTTGTGCGATACATAAAAAGAGCTACACATGCACTTGACAGTTTGAAACTAGTAGTTGCTTTAAAAATCATGATTATTTCTCTCTATGTCTCTCAACAATAAGTCTTTATTCTGATACCCCCGATAAATTGTATAAAGTTCGTTTTAGTATCAAAATGTTTGTATTTTCAATGTGGAGAAGAGCTTAGATTTGGGTTCTCTAACTTTAGAATTTTCAGTTCAAAAATTCAGAAAGTATCACTTTTTTTCTCAAGATTATTATAACTATTTGAAATTATGGTACTCTTTTATACAAAAGTGCTGAATAATTGTTTCCGAAAGCCTCAAAACCACAACACCAAAAATATAAATATTTTAATTTATTACTAGGGCGTCTGTAATTGGCGAACGTACCGAGTCTTGAAAATTTTTAAATTTTTCTCAATTCTATAATTTTAAATTTAAATATTTTAATTGAACAAAGAAAATAATTTAATTTAGAAAAGCTCACTCCAAGCCAAAAAACAAAAATCTTTTTTTATGGAAAATAGAAATTTTCTTTTTTTCTTCGATCAGAAAAAAAATTGAAAAGTTTGAAAAGCCATATATATACATTATATACATTTTCATTCTGATCAATATTTGTCATGAAAATTTAATAATATTCTAGACAGTTTTGAATATATATTAAACTGAAGGTAACTCAAGCCTTTATAGTCACATAAAAGATACATCAAACATCCAAGCATGAAACACCAGAGTACTCGTGTACCTTCGATCGAGAAGAGGTTCTATAGAGGAAGGTTAAATATTCAATGGGTAGATCGAATTTATTATTCAGGAAGTTATCTATAAGATCAGGGAAAAGAGAACGCTGTGAAAGGACGACAGCCTGCAGACAATTTATTAGATACAAAATTGTTGAAAAATATTATGGTGTTTTAGAAATTAAGATAGAAAGAATTCAGTAAGAAAATCTTTTAAACTAAAATGTCAAAAATTACATCCTCTACAGCTTTGATTCTAATTTTTGACATTTTCGTTTAAAAATGAGGCGGAAGGTCAAAAATGAAGATTCTAGGCCTTTGAACCAAACTTTACCAACATCAGTACATTCTAGTTGCCACAAAGTTATAGTGAAATGCGTTTTAAGTAGTAAGAACCCGTTCTTGCTAAAAAACGGGGTTTTACTGCAACACATATATTATATGTTTATTTTCATCAAACAGAGGACAACCTCAATGATTTCTCTTTATGAATCAACAATTCTGCTATACTCTTGCCAAAACAAAATCTTTTAATTTTAATTTTATGGTTATGTATAATAAATAAATATTCCAACATACATATAAATCAGTGACGGTTGGTGACTTTTCAACCAGAGGATGCCCTTCATTTTTGAAATTTTATTTTTAATCTTTTTGCAAATTTGCGGAATTATTTTCGTTTTTTTAAAAAATATGACCTTCGTCCCAAATGGATACTGCTTTGTGTGCGTGAGGGTAGGAGTCAGAAATTAAATCTTGTGATATAAACTCCACAGTCCCTGAGATAGAAATCGACCATCTTCCACAATTAATCAGCCTGTCCTATCAGAAAACTTTAAATTTCTCCTAATTCTATTCCTATAAGCAAGCTATGACTTGTCTATAGCACTATTAGTTATTTACAATCTTATATATTGAGTTATTAGAAATGGATTAGTCCAAAGATTCCCGAATCATCTTTATTTATTCCTTTTTTATATTAATAGTTCCACAGCGAGAACAATTTTTATTCGACTAAAACTCGTCAGGACTTGTCTTTGACATGCTTGAACTGGAAGATATACCAGACGAGAGACTTCAAACCTTCTATCAGCACCCTTTTTGAAAAATCATTCATTATAATTGCCCCATGAAACTATGCAACAATTTTATTTCATTTCGAGAACCAATATACTTTCCAAAATAAAAAAATGCTTTTTATAGAAATATTTGAAATAACGGATAATAATTTGAAAATGTAAAGACTCTTCTGAAGTCGATATTTGTGAAAATACTCTAAATGTTTAAAATTTTAGGGATGCGCCACTGATTTAAATTTATTGATTAGGTAAGATCTGTATTAAAAAGTATCCTAATTGGTTGGAAACGCCTTAAAGATAGGCCAAAAGCATTACATTTCTAAAACAATAAATTAATACTGCAAGTGTTGCTGATGGATTATGTAATACCTGAGGACAATACAATATTGGGTGGGGGTTATTAAATTTATTTCATCATATCATAAAACTAGCCATATTATTACGTATCTTAAACAGTTGAAAATGTGAAAACTATTGCTCTATAGGTCACGAAATCATGAAAATGACATCTTTTCAATTGAAAATATTTTTTTTGCCGAGAGTATCAGTATTTATGATTCAATCAATCGTCTCTTATCTGGCTTGCACCCATACAAAATAACAGATAAAATATTTATAAATAAAATAATTAAGTGATGTAGGTCAACCTAGTCTCAAATAAAAAAAGCATATAAATAAATTTGAATGAGACCATAAAAGAGTGTGTCTTCTGCTGGAATTATAAATTTTTAATTTATTTATATTAATTTATAATTCCAGCAGAAGACAAACTCTTTTATTGTCCCCTTCAATTTATAAAAATTCTGCTACTCTCGGCAAAAATAAATTTTCAATAAATATATTTATTTATTTATATTTGGTATATGCTTATTTGCATCAATCCAAAGACCACCTCATTGATTTCACTATATACACCTTTTAAAATTTAATTGGGGTGTTAACAAATTCAAATTAGAAATAGCCATTTTAAAATTACAATTTATTGAAATGTGTTTGTGAATTTAGAAAAAAAAAAATATATAAATTTAAAGGCAATTATCAAAGATGTTTTTAGATGGGTTTAATTTAGATGTCCCAATGGTTGACCTCATCGGAATTAATATAATACATGTCAGAAAAATTTCATGCTAGAGTTTGACCACCCGAATAATATTTGGTGCTTGGGTTCGTCTCTCGGCGTTTTCTGGGATCTAAATTAAGCATATCCAACAACATCTTTGATACTGGCCTTAAAATTTCATTTTTAATTTACTCTATAAATCCAAATAGAGATAATTTAAAAAGCTATGTTTATCGTTCTTAATTGGTCTTGTACAATTAACAATAGTATGATTGTATTATTAGTAATATTTTCTTTGTTTTGTTTTTATTTGTTTAATTGATTTCAAGGGGTGGGATTGGGCTAGGTGGTAGCGTGTTAGCCTGATGGTTATGGTTAAGAGGACACGGGTTCGAATCCGACTCGATGCATCCGGCTAAAAAATCTGACCCCGGGGTAGAGAGAAATTTATAAAAAATAGTATATAATAAATAGTATCGCAAATTGGATTATGGCTAGAAAAGTCGAAAAGCCAAAAAAAAAAAAAAAATGATTTCAAATTAAAAATTGAGAAAAATTTTCAAGACTCATTTTCTTCAAAAATTTTAGAGAGTTGACATCTGATATTGTCACTAAACGGTTTGAGCTAAGAAAGTGAAACTTGAACTTAAAGTGCAGTTTATTAATCCAAAAACGTAGGTCAAATTTCATTTACATTTGATTATTCCGTGAAAGACTTTCGATTTTTCAAAAATTTTCTACATTTTTACTTTACAGAAGAGTATGGTCAAGTATTGTAATCGTGCATGAAAAAAATGTTTCGTTTTGCTTCATTTTTAGAAACTACATATTTTGAGAAAAAAAAATTTGATCGAAATCATGGCGTTTTGTACTACAAAAAGCTCTAACGTCTGAAAATTGTGTTTTACGAGATATTAATGATTTTGTCAAAATGTTTGTTAATTAGTAAGTTAATACGTTCATTAGTTAGTATGTACATTACCAAATTTTGTATACGAACTAGCTCAAAACCATTGTGAATATTAAAACGAAATTTAACATGTAGCTTCGTTATATTGAGATTAAGAGCTGATTAGATTTTGGTTGAAATTGATCAAAAAATTAAGTAGGCTCTTAAAAAATTAAAATTATAAAATTTTCAAAGTAAAAAAAACCAAGAAAAATGAAATTTACTATAAAGTAACTAGAAATTCTAAAAAAAAAATCGAAATTCATATGCCTGGCATGTTCCAAGATAGTGCTTTATCAGCTACATAGTTTATCTAATATGATAGTGATATTTACCATATATTTACAACAGAACATTATATAGAACAAAAAGGGTGGTTAATAAGCGTTGTTTACCTTTGAATAGGGATCGGTGGTCTTCCGTGTTGTCACAATCCGTTCTGGACACCAAATGAAGTGAAATATATGAATTGAATGAAACCTGTTATTCGATAAGATAATCAAACTGGAAAATATTTTACTAAGAAATATCCTTTAAAAAATTTCCAAAGCCGTGTTATCCTATGCGAATTAATTTTTTTATCATAATAATTTATTTAAAAAGAATGATTTATAAAAATAAACGTCTTTATCAGTGGCGGGCGATGAATTTGCAACCAGGGATGCTGTCCAAAAAATAAACCTTCTTTTTACTTTATCATACAGGGTATGGTCAAGTATTGTAATCGTGCATGAAAAAATGGTTTTTTGTTTGTTTGTTTTTTTTAAATATCTCAAAAACGGCTGAAACTATTTTGATAAAAAAAATTGTGCGAAACCATGGCATTTCGGTCTACAAAAAAGATTCAATAAGTAAACATCGAAAAAATTATATTTTTCGAGATAATAACTGTTTTGTCAAAATGTCTTACGCCAGAGTAAATTTTTATGACAACCTACCCCGACTCCGGGTTGGTTATCACATGCATTGGGGTTGGTTGTCACGGATTATGTAGATGGGGAAAAAGAGAAAAAAAATCTATTCAACAAAAATTTGTATTATGAATAGAAAAAGTCAATCAATGAAAATGATAGAGATAGAGAGCAGTAGGTAATACATATTTAAGGCCAATTTAGACACTAAAATAGTAATCTAAGTAAATATTTAAGAAAGTGTCCTATATTAGCCTAGTCACTTTCGAGCGCACTTTCACAATTTTGACATCTATAAAAGTTCTTTGGTCCTGCGGTACATAATTCATGAGCCCACTTTTTACAATGTATACACTTGATCTATTTTTCCTTAGGTTTACATGTGACAACCATCCCCGGAATTTTTGAGACAACCAACCCCGAAAAGACATTTCAGACAAAAACCGAGCTGGAAAAACAGACATTTAACCTAACCTCAATGTTGATACAGAATAACATTCTGCATCTGTTATATCATAGAAAATAATTGGGATATAGAATTCATTGATTACAGAGTGAATAATGAGAGTTAATTATATCAATAAAAAAATGTACAGCTTCAAAAACACAAAAACACCAATAGAATCCACAACTGTTGCCAGAACTAGAAAGTGCCTATACACCCTACTCAGAATATTGTGATCATACTGTGGTTTTAGTTTACACCACTATAAGAAGCAAGAGCGATCAAAAACTGAGACTTGTGACAACCAACCCGTAATGTTTTCCCTACCTATTAGTTATGAAAAACTTTACTTTTTCCGCCAATATTTTTTATCAGAACATATATATTTTTCTATTTGTGCCAGGAATAATGAATTTATTTTTTTTTACTTTATGCAATGTGAAGCATGGGGAAAGTATTGTTTTTTTCTTACAATATCTAATCTATGAATTTATGTGTTTTGATTAAGTCTGAATATATATTAGCTGCCATGGGGAAAGTCAGAGTAGTTGACGATCATATTTGGTTTTATAAACAGAATGACCTCAATCCAATTTCCACATCTGATCCCGTTTGTATTATTCCTTAGTGCTTTGGACATATCACATGTGGAGACTAAAAATGATGGTAGTGAGAATTTTCAACTGGATGTTATTAAATATGCAATCGTGAGTAAATTGATCAATATTAAAATAATGGGCACTTTCTGGCGTACTGGAAATATCTTACGATCAAGTGTGGATAGCTTGTCATCTAGCAATAAGTTAGAAACCGCATTAAAGAATGTTCGATTTTATGCACTTCATTAATTTGTAAAAATTTTACTAATTAACTTAAATTTTAAATTAACCCAGCCAAGTGCGAGTCGGATTGAGAGTTCCCAAAATATTTTTTCAAGTTTGTACTTATTTGTCGTTGATAGGAGAGAATGAGTGAATTTGTGGAATGTCTTCATAATTTTACGTTTAGCTATTTCTAATAGCTGAGAGGTACAAAATCACCCAAAAACGGCTACTTTAAAGCACCGTGAATTTAAATCGAAATAATAAATTTTAAAAATAAATAATTAAAAGTTAAATCTACTTAGAGAGATGTTTGGGTATAAAAAATTTTGATTTTTGATCTGACATAAAATTTGACCCCCCCACGAAATAATCTTTTAATTAAAATTTTAATACAATTTTTTGAATTGTGGAAAAATAAACACATAGCAAATACCTCTAAATTTCAATTTTTTTCTATTTAGTTTACAATGCTCTGACAGACGGCTAAACAAACGTTGTAGCAACACTAATAGTGTTACGCTTCACCTTTCAAACGAAACCCTAAAACAGAAAAATTTTCAAATGTATTTTAATCGGCTCCGTATAAATATAAATACCATTTCTGTCCCCTTTTCGGCGACTTATTTTAACAATTAAAATAAATTTTTCTACGTAAAACTAAAAATAATTAAAAAATTTATTAGAAAATTTATTAAGATAATTCACTGATTAATCTGAGATATTATAGATAAATTTGATTATATGTCATAAGGGCTGTCTTTCTCAAATATAGGACTTAAATTCCACCCTTCCCCTACCCTAAGACGAAGACCCATCTAACAGATAATCAAATTAATATGATATCTTAGATTAAACGAGAGGACAATCGCATGTATTTTTCTCATAAATTCAGCTCTGCTATTATATATCATGACTTTCTGATTAAAAGTTTAAACTAATTATACAACCTTGTAAAAGAGAATGAATATAGATAGAAAACTTATCACCAAATAAAAAAACAAATAACCAAAGAAATTAAGAATAATAATATTAAAATATATCTATTGTTATATTTATGAAGTTTGTTTTTGGTACTCCGGAAAGCTGGAAAACAGCAAGAATTCAACCAATTAAAAAAAGGAGATCCTTCAAATGTAGCCAATTATCGTCCGATCGCCATAACTTCGGTTCTTTCTAAAATCATGGAAAAAAATCATTAATGAGCAAGTTCTTCACCATTTAGAATCTAATAAACTAATCCATGATAGTCAATACGGCTTTAGACAATTTCGGTCCACCGGCGATATTTTAGCATATATAACTCATA
Organism: Forficula auricularia; assembly: GCA_024734495.1. Lineage (NCBI taxonomy): Eukaryota > Metazoa > Arthropoda > Insecta > Dermaptera > Forficulidae > Forficula > Forficula auricularia. The sequence goes on from JALMQS010000085.1 coordinate 15,237,844, forward strand.
TTTGGAATAAAGCACTTTAGAGACTGGTAAAGAGACTTTCGTAATAGGCTTAGACATTTCAAAAGGCCTTCGATCATATCTGGCACAAAAATCTTCTTGCCAAATTACCTGCATTTGGCCTTCCCCCGAGCCTCTGCAAGTTAGCGAGAGCTTTCTCTCAAACCGCTCTATTAAAGTCGAGGTTGACGGAATATCATCCTCGTCCTTTAATACTAATGCTGGAGTTCCTCAGGGCTCAGTCATCTCTCCCACACTCTTTATTATCTATATTAATGACCTATTAAATCTGCCCTCCAATCCAATACATTGTTACGCTGACGATAGCACCCTCCACAACGCTCAATCCTTACTAGACAATCGCGCAAACATAGCCTCCTCAATAAATTCAGATTTAAGCATGCTTAAAAAATGGGGATCTCACAATTTGGTAAACTTTAATGCTGGCAAAACACAGTGCTGCCTAATTTCTAGGCGCGCAGATAGGAACCTTCCGGACATTTCCTTTGATTCGAGCTCATTGGAATTCCGTAATAAAATATCAATGTTAGGTGTCACCTTAGGTTCTGACCTCTCTTGGAATGACCATATTATCTCAGTAGCAAAAGCTGCAGCATGTAAGCTTGGCTTTCTTTTCGAACCAAACGATTTTTCACCCCCACTCAACTCCTTATATTATACAAGGCTCAAATTCGCCCCTGTCTTGAATATTGCTCGCATTTGTGGAGAGGAGCCTCCAAGTATTCTCTTAATACCTTAGATGCAATTCAGAGGCGAGCTATCAGACTGATAGGCGATCCTACATTAACTGACACTCTCGACTCCTAGCCCATCGTAGATCTGTCTCCGCCCTATCCCTTTTTTATAGATATTACCATGGCTTTTGTTCTGACGAAATAAAATCGATAATCCCACCAAAGGCCTCATTTGCCCGAAATACACGATTTTCTAAAATTCAACACCCCTACGCGCTTAAACTAGATACTAATCGAACAAACGCATTCGCCAATTCATTTATCCCTATGACATCTAGAGACTGGAATTCTCTTCCCCCGACCGTCTTTCCAGCTACTTATAACCTTCAAACTTTCAAGACCAGCATCCACAGATACCTTCGACCTCTACCCAATCCCTAAATCTCCCCTTATCTTCACGTTACAAGGGTCCACCACGGACTTCAGAGGTTGTACCTTCTTGGTGCAACTTCTTCTTGTAACAATATCATTATAAAAAAAAAAAAAAAAATATTATAGATATAGTAGCTTACTAGAGTTTTTCTAGTAAATTATGTTATACAACCGTGTGTGATATTAAACTTTATCCAAAAAAATTTATAAAATGTTTTAAATTTATTTTATTTTTAATATAGGACATATGTCAAGCATTTCTTATAAAATAGTTTTTATATGTAGATCACTTGTGAGTTATAAACCCCAATGTTTAAAATAACCATAGGAATGGCTTATTTTAGACCCTATGAATAAAAATGTATATACTCTACATTATTAGAAATTGCGAGTCAGTAAATACAATTAAAAATTGGAGGAAAAGTGAAAACTTATTTAAGACTCAGTACACTCTTAAAGGCCCACTATTCTCACTCTCGACAACATGTAAAATTATCAATCAAGAAAACATATTTTCTGTATTTTCTAAAGTTAGAGAATCCAAAATCTAATCATTGAAAATAAAAATATTTTGACACAAGAACAAACTTTCTACAACTTCCTTATCTTGAGTAATTCTGAGTAGTGGAATTCCGATAGACAGATATCTAAAATCATAGTTGAAAATTATTTTGCCCAAAAAAAATTCATACTAAGCTTACTAGCCAGAGAAAATTATTTTAATTTTATTTTTTTCGCTTCGTTCATTATTTATATCTACATAATTAAGTTTTTGAAAATATGAGTTTTTTAATATTTATATAGCAATTTTTTATTCTTCTAAATAGATATTTCGTCATGGACTTCGTGAACAGATTGACCACGATTTCGAAATAGCACAATTATTAAATGTAAGTTTTAATTTACAATTTATGGATAATAATTATTTAGATTCTCATATATATCTTATTTAAATTTGGATAACTGACTTGATGTTAACAATTGAAGCATGGCCAGTCATTTTTAAACCATGCATTTATACATTTTATAAAAAATATATAATCAATAAGAATTTATAAACTGTACATAAAAATATGGTTCAATAATTCACTTCTCATAATTTCTTTATATTTACCTACTACTTTATTCATTAATTTATTTCTTAGCAAGGGAAAGACCAAGGATTTAATCTTGGAATCTGGCTACGCAATCGCTATCCGGAGGTTTTAAACAATAATTATAACTACAAGGAAATCTATTGCATTTCTTCGGATGTGGACCGAGTCCTTATGACCTCGGAGGCTGTGCTTGCAGGCCTCTACCATCCCCTTAGCTTCAAAGATAGATGGAAACCAAATTTGGAATGGACTCCGGTTCCGGTTCACACCTCTGCCAAAGAATATGACGAAGTAAATCGATATATATAGTCATTTTACTAGCTAACTCGTTATTCTCTACAATTTTATCTATTATATAAATTATTTAAAATAGTCTATTGATTATCAACAGAAATGTTTCCGCTGAAACACCTAGATTAGACTAACTTCAAAAGATTATGGACCCATTTTCTAATAGATATATTATATTTTAGTGGGTTCTTAATTTCAGATGTTATCTAGGGTCTTTGGATCATTAATTAAAAAACTACAATCATAAAAAGCATCTTTTTATCATGTTTGTGAATTTTTTGTATTATTATTATTTATTTATTTATTTTTTTGATGAGGGGTTAATTTAACCTACAAATTTCACCTCTTCATTTTAGAGGCTAAGGGTAGTGATGTTTTCTTGATTAATTTTCACCTTTATCAATTCCCCAAACCCTACAAAATTCCCAAATTTTAGTATTTTAGGGTCATTACATATTTAAAAATGAATGGACGTGTAAATTTTATTAACAACATTTTTTTCATTAAATTGAAAGTTTCTTTTGCCGAGGGTTAAAGGAGACAATAAAAAAGTGTCTGCTGCTGCAAAAATCATTATTTTTTAATTTTCTTTTATCTCGGCGAGGTATGTAAAGCCACGTGAGAACCAGGTATTATATTCAATGGTAAAGATAAAGAATTCATTCAATGTTGAAATAAAGTATACTTTATCTTGTAATTGTTGTTTATTTGACAAAAAAGAGACGTTTCTGCGGTGACTCACCACCAGAAGCAATTTGCCCATACACTACACAACGCGTTGCGCAAACGCTCCCGTTGTGCAAAAGATTTCAAACATTTTTGAAACTTGTCAAACATTTGCGCAATGAATCAAACACTCCCATACACTGTCAAACAGCCTATATTCCGCAATTCGTTTGACAGTGTATGTGCTCCTTTAGCTTAACTTCTGTTTTAGGTGATGTACCAAGAAAGGCAGAGATACTGTCCGAAAATGGGAGAAATATTAGCGCATAAAGTAAACTACTTAAAAGATAAATATCCTTTAATAATGAATTTTTATATAACTGAACGAAAATTAAATTTTGAAGATCAAGGTAGTGTCTTCATTGTAATAAAAACGGTAATATTCTTTTCATTTATTGGGAGAATTTTTTAATATTATTTTTACTAAAATCAAATATATTAGCTAGATAAGTCTCTGCCAAATATAAATGGATCGATTAAAGAAGAATTCAATAAAGATGTGGAGAAATTGTTACAAGATCCTGCGTGGTTGAAATTCGAAACAGGTAAGCAGAATGAACAACTCGTATATTAATATGGTAATCAAAGATTTTAATAGTTAAATATAGTTATTCTGTTCAAATATTGAAACAGGTTAATAAGATATATGAATAATTAGCAATGGGGATAATTTATGTTAAAGTTTTATTCGTATAAAGTAAAAAGAATTTAAAAATGAATGAAAAAGTATTTTTTTTTTAAGAATAGAAATATAGACCAGTATTGTTTTAGTGCGAATATGAGAAATGATTATACCGGGGAAACAAATCCTGTCTTCCCGATAATTCAGATCCGACAATCACAAACTCGCGGGGAAGGGTTCAATTTCCAGTTTGCTAGTTCTATATGTTTAGGAAATTTTTAAATAAAATTGTTGTTTTTTCTGGTTTTGAAAGTTTTATATAGATATTTAGGTTATATGAATATTGTAAGAGTTCGTGGCTGTGATGAAACTGTACTAGATGAAGGAGGAGCTATCAGCCAAAGATGGAATCACTGGATTCAATAAAACACCTTTAATGAGACGTTTCGGAAGATGGCCAAATAAAATTCAGGCCGAAACGTCTCATTAAAGGTGTTTTATTGAACCCAGTGATTCCATCTTTGGCTGATACCTCCTCCTTCATCTAGTACGATATTTAGGTTATATAATGTTTAAATATCTGAAGTAGGGTCAGTTTTTCCGAATAGCCTTGTAGTCAATAATAGTAGATAAAAATAATCTTAATTTTTTTAAGGATTTAGGTGTCGGTTCTAGGTGAAACCTAACCTAGAAAATTCTCCTCATAAGTTAAAAATAATCTTGGTGAATCTTAATATTTTCAGAAATCTAAATTGTTTTCTTATTGTTTCTAGGTCCGAAATTCGGCACTATATTTGATCAGTGGGAAGAAGAGAATCGAAAAGTCGTGCTTTTGGGTGGCCACGATATCAGCATCTGGAATTGTATTGTTGCTTTAGGATTTGATCAACCCGAAAATATCGATTTTATTAGTAGCATTATATTTGAAATGCATAGTGTTAAAAACGACACCTCAGAGGAAATTTTCATAAAAGTAAATATAAGTTCAATATTTATTTATTTAAATTGGCATAAAACTACCTTTATTCTAACGAATATTTTTTTCGGATATTAGCCAATTTACTCGGATTCTTTGTGGTAACTATAAGATAGTTTTAAGGTTACCCACCAAAATTAGCCAGAAGAGAATCGTATGGTAAACTTTAGTTGGCCATCGTAGACTAGAAGCTTCTAAGTTATTTAAGACAAAATTTTTATATTTTATATTTTGATGGTCGAATTGTTTACTAAAAGAAAAATTTCGGGAGAAATAGAGTAGATTGGACATTTTTAATGAGATAATCTTATCAAATGCGGAATGTTTGGACACCTAATTCTGGAATCGTTTTAAAATGCCTATCTTCTATCACCATGTCCTTGAAAATGATTCCAGAATTAGGTTAGTGGCGGCTAGTAGATACGGCACTATTTATCAGATAGTTGTCAGGGTCGAGGCCATCACACTCTCGTGGAAGGGAGTGTGGTGGAATAAAGCGGTGGAGTCCCTCATCGCCCTGGGTATATCCCAAAAAACAATAAACAATTTGACATATAGGGCGATGATGGATCTCTCCTTAATTTTTACACTTTCACGAGAAAGAAGAAATTAGATTATTTTTAAATAAATGTATACCTATATATAAAAACTTTAATTTAGTAGGTACTAATAAAATATTTTATTTTAGGTTATCTTTAAAAATGGTCCTGATGCTGAAACCCAAGTAAAAATCATCAAAGGCTGTACAGAACTGTGTCCATATGATAAATTTGTGAAAATCTTAGGAAAATTAATTCCAAAAGATTGGAGAAATGAGTGTGAGATTTGAAGGAACAATAGTTTTTAATAAACAAAATAGAATGGTTAAATCAATTTTTAATTTATTTATTTATTTAATCGATAGAATAACTTTTGAGGGCTTATTCTTGAGAAGATATATAAATCTGGCTGCCTATTTTTTCTTGAAACCAAAAGTGAAGAGATATATTTAAAAATTACCTAAAGAATACAAGATGTGCCAGCCGCCAGCTTGGTGCTGAACAGTGGTGATAGTATTTTAATGCGAACTCTTAAGTGATAATGATGTATAATAATAATAGTTACCATTATATAATCTAAATTTAACACCTCACTCAAAACGGAAAATTAAAAAACTAAGAAACTCGATTTAAATATATTAATTTTATAATAGTTAATTATTTTCTACAAATTATACTTTATTTATGACATTAGATCGAATAATTCAACCAATGGTTCAAATTATCGTAGAACGGCCCAGATAGCACACTCGCTCTAGAACAGTGTTTCTCAACCTTTTTTGTTCGACGGCACACTAAAAATATCTGGAATCATTTGTGGAACACCTGATTATAAAAAAATGTAAAAATTATGATAAAAAAAAAAATTGAAGTAATTACAAATACTATTTCAAAGTTACTTATCAAAAATGCTCGCGGCACACTAGTGTGCCACGGCACACGGGTTGAGAAATACTGCTCTAGAACATGACTTATTCAGCTTTTATTGTTTTAGATGTCTAGAAGATCTCCTAGTGTCTAGAAAACATGTTCTAGACCAATTGTGCGTTGGAAAGAGAATGGTGACAGTGAAATTTGAAATTTCCGCCTAAGATATTTGTATACATATCAAGAAAAACTCTGATATTTGTTGGCGATTACCTTGGAGATGATCCCCAAATTAATTTTCCGGGAAAACAATAAGTGTCTAATTACATTCACAGCCTCACATTTAGATACTTACAATCTTGAGCGAGTATTTAAAAGTTTTTTTTGTTTTTTTTTTAAGTAGTTTAATTATTTACGTCCTGGACTTTAAAATTATTGTTTCTATAACTATAAATCAATCATATTGAGAATAGTAAAAAAAAAGGTATAGTTTCTAACTGATTAAGCTATTTGAAGAATTATTGTTCATTTATTTTCCTGTAAGCTCGTGGAAGGTGGGGGGGGGGGGGACAACGACCAAGTTTTACTATATGTTTAATTAATGTAAATTGAAGAATATACTACTCTAAATTTATTTTTATTTCAATAGTTGCCAGCTTACCCCGCTCCAAATAACTAGCTCAATAGTTTTAAATAAACATATAAAAAATTTAGTTCTCCAATGCTTTGGAGGTGCCCCCCTCCCCCTCTGGATCCGTTCTCAGTTATGTTTATTTTTTTACTGTGAGACACAACAAAAATCCTTTAACTTTAATTAAATAAAATTTCAATACAAAACCACCCTTATTCCTTTAGTGTAATTTAGAAAGTTTTGGTCTAATTTCTTGAAATTTATTGGATGAATCGAAATATTATCTTTCATTTAGGAAAAACGTATAAAAATTATTTTTAACTAATATCTTAAATCGTCAAACTTCAAAACTTGAATTCTAATAAGAAAAAAATCAATTAAAAAAACTACATAGAGTAAAATACCTTTTTATCATTTCTTAATTATTTTATTCCTAAAGCTACTATTTTTTTTTTTTTTTTTTTTAATTAAACACACTTAGATTCTTTAAAATTTTTAGACTAATACCTTGGCAATTAATGTATAATTCTAAATATTGTCTTCAATTTTAGAATATAAAATACTACATTTTTTAGGTTTAGGAGAAGGATATTCTTCCGTGTAGTCCTCTTCTCTGATGACGTAAGATGTATTAATTTAAAATAATAATTAATTTAAATAGATAAAAAGGTTTGTATTAATATGTTATTCAACTGTACCAAATTTCAATTTTCTTGCTTAAGCCGTTTACTTACAAAAAATTAAGCAAAATTCATAGAGAACGTAACGTTAGTTGAAAAAGTTTCATGGCTCTATCATCATTTAAGAGACCTTGTGATTTAATTATTAACCCTTAGGACTCCTATGTCGAATGTGGCTCGACATCATATTTCTTACACCAGCTCCTTTGTCGAGCTAGACTCGACATTATACATTGTAATTTCTAAAATGATATAAAATTATTAAATTTATTTTTTTCCTTTCAAATATTTTGTAATACATAAATAAAGACTAAATTTATTATATTTGATCAATTTAGATAATTTTGAATTATTTTTAGTATTATTAACAGTAATTTGTAGTGCTGTCTTCATGAAAAACAAGTTCGCTACACTATAGAAAAAAATCGTGTTTTTTGTGGGTCAAAGCAGATATCTTTATTTTTTTAATAAATTATATAATTAATTTACTTAAAATCTCATGAATGCGTGAATTCGTTTGTGGTTTTTCATACATGAAAAAAAAATAAAGTCAGGAAATTAAAGTTAGCCGGAATACGGATAGCCCGGAAACGTCAGGGGATATATATCTTGGTTAAAAACAGGCAAAGTAAATGGCCTGGACATGATGCCAGGCCATTTGTTCAGTTCGGTGGTTAATTGAGTAAAATGATTCTCTGCTAAAGTGTATAGTGTATGTATGGTACATATACATACAAAGGATAAACTCAAGCGATTTGCACTTTAACATATAGATTCAACAAATGTTTTTTCTCTAATGCTTATAAAAATAATGAGCATAAAAAACAGATTTATTTAGGAGAATTAAAAATGTATGTAGACTAAGAGAGCTTGCTTCCCATTAAGGTCAGGATGCTAATGTACTCCTTTTTATTCAACTTCTTATCCACTATAGAGTACTAGTGAGCTATAAAACTAATCGGAGATCTTTGCTATCTAGCTCACTTGATTACGTAGCCTAGCGTCGCTCTTAATTACCTGCATACTACAAGTAATTATAATTAAGTGAAACTCTTATGAAAATGGTTACCTCGAATGCTCAATACTTCTTTGGTTCCAAAATATTTGTATATACAAATAAAAGATCTGATTAGATTTTGAGATTTCTAACTTCAGAATTTCCGATTCGAAAAAGCAGAAAATTAGGAAAATCAACTGGTGTGGTCATCACACGACTTTCACATCTTCACTTATTTGAAATCCTATTTTCATATATAGAGAGAACCTTGAATTTCTTCTAACCGATAAGTTGAGTAGTATTTATCTAACTTTCCGCATAAATTTCACCATTGCTGTCTAACTCTTTGAGGTACACAAATGTATATAATGAGCTTTATTAAAGAAGATTTAATTTCCAACATAAAAGTTAATATGAGTGTAATATCAAAAATTAACAGTTTACGAGTTAAAAAATATTCCAATATTGTAGAATGATTAGACTTGAATCAATAACAAATAAGGTGTCTGACGGCTGGATATAAAAGACCAAAAGAATAATAAATTATAAAGAAAACGATCTTATTTTATCGATTCCATCTATCTGAAGGTTCACAGTATGTCTATTATATAAGAAAATAGCATTTTTATCAAGAATTTTGTAGTTTAAAAGAGGTTGAATGAAAAGATTCAATTTCTTCTCTCCAGGAGCGAATCATCTAGAAATGGCGTAAAGTTTAATTTTTTTCTCATTAGATATTTGTTCAAATATATTGAAGTTTCATATCTATATGTCATTTTAATTTATCTTTTATATCAAATAATTATTATTAGGAAATTTGCATTTTAAAGGGTAGTTTACTGGAAGTACAAATTAAAAAAACGCTAATAACTCCGTTCGAAATTTTTTTTAAAAATATGAAATTAATAGATCTTATAAAACAATCAATTATTAATAATTTAATTTAATTTTGAACGAAATCGGTTAAGTAGTTTTTGAGAAAATGGTCAAAAACTCCGAAAACCGTCTATGAAAGGCCGTTTTAGAAGCCTTTTAAAAATTCACCTCCATGTCACAAGTCAATGTTTGGTTTCATATGACTTTTTTAACTTTTTCAAAGGCATCTCGTGTTTTCAAAAAACATGTTTTTTGACAGTTCAGATAGTTTTTGGCCATTTTCTCAAAAACTACTTAACCGATTTCGTTCAAAATTGAATTAAATTATTAATAATTGATTGTTTTATAAGATCTATTAATTTGATATTTTAAAAAAAAGTTCGAACGGAGTTATTAGCGTTTTTTTAATTTGTACTTCAAGTAAACTACCCTTTAAAATGCAAATTTCCTAATAATAATTATTTGATATGATAAGTTAAAATAACATATAGGTAGTTATGAAATTTCAATATATTTGGACAATTATCTGATGAGAAAAAAAATAAAACTTTAGGCCATTTCTAGTAAATTTGCTCCTGGAGAGAAGAAATTGAATCGATCCATATAATTTCTTTTAAACAACAAAATTCTTAATCAAAATGCTATTTCCTTATATAATAGGCATACTGTGCAAATGTGAACTTTCAGATAGATGGAATCGATAAAATAAGATAGATTTCTTTCTCATTTATAATTCTTTTGGTCTATTTTATCAAGAGGTTGGGTGGAAATCCTCATGCATCAGCGAGTTATTTGCTACGGTTTTCTAGCTTTTTACCATTTTCTTAAAAACTAATCAACCACTTTCGTTCAAAATTGAACATAATTATTAATAATTGTTTTTTAATATTAATAAATTTTATATATTTAAAAATTAGTTCAAAGTAGTAATAAGCGTTTTTTCAAATAAACTACCCTTCAAAATGCAAATATTGTAATGTTTTCATAACATTTCATTTAAACTACAAAATTCTTAATTAAAATGCTATTTTCTTATCTAATAATGATTACGTGTACCTTCACATAGATTAAATCGAAAGATCGTTTTTCTAGATATTTTTTGTCAGTGTATTTTTATTCTAATTTCACCATCAAGACACATTATTTGTTGATTCATTAAGTCCATTCACTCTACAATATTGAAATATCTTTTAACCATTGATTTATTAGTAATGTAATACATTTTTTATTTGTCCCAGGATTGAGAGACCCACTGGTTTGAAAACAGCAGAGCTAATCGACTCCTGAAATAAAATTCATTCAAATTTATAATAATTATAATAATCTAATATTAACACAAATTCGTTCTATACTTTTTCCACATGCCTACCAGCTCCCTTCTTTTATATTCCATGAAAATAAAAGGTAAGTATATCTTTAAAACATTTAATACTTGCTTACATTGGCGTAGTTAGGGAGTTTCCTAGGGGGGGGCAGCCGGCCAGCTGATTACCCACCACAATGTTTAATTTCTGTAATTCTGCTTTTTAGTAGAATTGACAAATTTTAGAAGTAACGAAATAAATTAATGAGAAATACATAAGTGACTTAGATCTTAACCTTAGAATTTTATTGATTCAATCAGGCACATGGAAACTCCGGCCTACTGGATGGATCCAATGGATTTTTAAGGTACATTTTGCGGTCTGAAGAATAAAAAGTTTTTTAAGTGATAACTTATTTTTTTCTAAATTTGATTTCTTTCTTTTAAGACTTTATTTTCGTCTAGAATTGACATAGCAAAACTTTATAATCTTGATGATAGAAGACCTCAAAGTGTGAAGACCTTGAAAGAATTACTTTATGACCAAAATGATACAGAGGGGTGGTTTTAAGACTAAAATGTTTTGTGCGTAATTTTGCCTGAGGACCAAATGCTTAAATACAGGTCTAGAGATTGAACGGGAAAGTGGAAAGCGACTTACATTTTTCAAGATATACACCGGAATTAGATAATTTTAATGTTTCTACTCTTATTAAACGAGCAAAAATTGTTGTATATATATTTATTGATATATATATTTGTATCTTGGTTCTATTTTGAAAACGATTCTACCGATTTTGATGAAATTCACGGGTTAGGGGTTTTTGGGATGAGAATTCGATCTCTCACGGTCTCATCTTCGACAAAATTGTTTTTGATGGGTTTTTTAGTAATCAAATTAATTATTCTCAGGTAGACAGATCCAAATCTTGGAGTTTAAAAAAGGTTTCTCTTTTGTTTACTTTTGTACCCAGACAGGCAATGGGTCGGTTTAATCCATTGTTCACAAAGGCCTTGAAGAACTATTGTGATTGTGGATTTTAACATATTTTGTTCTCCCTAAACGATAGAACTATTAATAAACGTTTTATAATTGTTTTTATAAAGAACCTTATTTATTTAATAGAATAAAAAAATATTCAAGAATTTATTTAAAAATATATTTCGCATAAGCAGAACTCAATTTTATGAAAAAATAACACATTTATTCTAACACATTTGGTTTTATTTATTAACAATTGGATGAATAAAAATGAATCATATGGTTGAATCAAAACAGGTGCAGGAGGTGGGGTGCAGTGGTGGAGGACCCGGGGGTAGGGCGAGGTTTCGGGGGTGGGTTCGAGCGGGGTGGAGGAAGGGGGGGGGGGTACAGTGGCCGAATATTATATATATTTGTATTTTTTTTAATTTGAAAACGGCTCTCAAATAAAAATCGACATTTTTATCAGAATTATAAATTAAAAATAATATTAAAATAAAGCTTTTAACTGAAGGAAGAAGTTACCGAGGATCTCTCGGTGCCTCCAGATACTTCAGTATTAAAGGACAACATATGACATTTGTATGACTTGAAATGATAATTTAAATAATTCGTTTGTGCTTGAAAACATGATTGTTAATGTTCATGGTGGATTTGTTATATGGAAGAGTAGGTCGAGCGGGGATCCCGTTAAGATCTCTGTGCTGGAAACGAAGAAACTCTCTCTCAGTTGAGAACCTCTTTCATTCATGACCGATGGCTGGCTTAAGCACTGGCTGAGTCCATCAGCCATGGTACTTCTTTCATTTACTTCAATTCTATCGGCTACAGGCATTCGATTCTTTCTCTCAAGAAATAAGTCCACCAGCATCAAAAAGTATGTACTAAAACTAAACATGTTTCTTGATAAACCTACATAATTTATATTGTTTGGTTGATTAATGGTATCCATAATTTAAATAGTTTACAAGATAGTAGGAAATTGGATAAATAAATTAATCATAGTTTTATATTATATAAGACGTATGATTTTCGTCACTTTATTTGTGACTTCTTCAGAATAAGAAATAAGTCGCAGAAGAAGTCACAAATAACGTGACGAAACGTACATCTTATTTAATATGAAAAAACTGTGATTATTTTTTTGATCCAGTTTCCTACGATCTTGTAATCTAAAAAAATTATTTATATTTTTAAGTTGCTTAATTGGAGTTTCTTTTGTTGTCACAATGTAAAATTTTCTTTACAACGCCAATGATATACCAACCCACGTTTAAAAAAAAATGTGAACTTCATAAAATGGACAAATTCCATTATATTTTAAAATTTGAAATAGCTTATTTCGCAAAGTTTGTTGTTACGCCATTGCCCATTGAATATTAATATTATTTTTAATTGTAATTAAGTGCAAAACTTGTGATACCTGGACGATGGCCGGAACGGGTCAAAACGTTAACAAAAAAATAAATTATATTTTATTTCAATTTTATTTAATTCTGACTACAAATGAAAATCTAACTTTTTATCTGAATTTAAAATTTAAAATAATATTATTATATCACTTAAACACATCAAATTATAAACTTCTTAAAATATTGAGATTTTTGTGTACTTACTAGAAAACATATCTGATAAATAAACCTGATAATTTCCGAAAAAATCGTACAATGTCTGCAAAAGTTTCCGACGAATAACATGATGATTTTCAATTTTCAATGTGAAAAAATATATCAAGATTTCAATAAAAATAATCCGGCATATTTTAACTCCATATTTAATAGATACTAGCTCCGAGGCCCGCCTTCGGCGGGCCTCTTGCTAGCCAGAGGCTCTGCCGCCTGGACCCCCCACCACACACACCTAAGGCCCCATCCACCCCCGCACCCACCCTGTACCCCACTACGCACCCCCCCCCCACACACATAAATGATAATGTTTTCATGTTGAAAGTTGGCTAATTTAAGTCACATTTGATATTGAAATATTCATATATAAATAATATTAATGAAAATATCAAAGATTTAAAATAATTAATTCTAGTTTGGTGTTCTTACATTGGAAGAATGTCTGCGCTGAGTGGCGTCTGCTCTGGGCAATTCTCCTCACTTCAATGAATAAAATCCAGTTTTTCGTTCAAATTATCTACCATGTATTCCTCTGGATGGGCTCGATTCTTTAAAAAAGAAAATAGAAAAGCAACAAATTAATTTATTTATTTCAAAAAAGAAAAATATTCACTAATATAGATAAATAGCGATTACGGGAAAAAATATTTTTTTATTCTTTCTAAAGATTAATAATATGAATTGGTTAATTTTAATTTTAATTATTTAGAATAATTAATTATTCTTTAAAATAATTATTGTGGTTGTAGAATTATTATCTCATGCGCGACTTTCCTTCATATGGTCTCACTAGCTGCGACACCCGCCTTCGGCGGCCCTCTTGCTAGGCAGGGAACTACGCCCCCTGGACCCCACGCACCCCCATCCCGTGGCCCAACTCCCATTCCACCCCGGGCCCCCTGCACCCCACCCCTGATTTTCACCCCGCATTCCACCTCCCAACCCACCCTGCACCCCACTACGCACCCTTCCCGGCCATTCTACCCCCACACCAGCCCCGGGGCCTCTGCATTTCACCCACGCACCCCACCCCTGCATTCCAACCCCAAACCCCATCCCGCACCACACCAAGTTTTTGCATTTCTAGCTCCCTAGAGGCCCGCAGATTATAAATATAGACAAAATTTGGTTGAGTTTGGTCCAAGGGCAAATATTTTCATTTTTTGACTCCCCCCATTTCGGGTGGTTAGTTTTTGCATTTCTAGCCTTCTAGTGCCCCACAGATTATGTATACAAAATTTGGTTGAGTTTGTTCCAAGGGCAAGAAAGATACGTAGCCTTTTGTGTTTTACACCACAAAATCAAAAATCTCCCATTTTTTAGTTCAGGGGTCAAATTTCAAAAAATAAAAAAAATTTCCCGAGATTTTGCATTAATAAACCTATGTACCAAATTTGAATACTAAAACTTAAAAATTTGATGAGAAAACCCCATAAATCGTTGAAAGAATATACACCCCAAATTCCATCTTTCTAGGTCAAGCGGTTTAGACTGTGCGTTTATAGATGAAACATCAACTTCTCTTTTTATATATATTAAGAAAAATAATATTATTTTACCGCCAAACTTTTTGATTGAATGTAAAATGTGACTAAAAGAAAAATTTAATAGTCTCTTTATTATAATTTTATAAAATACCCAGAAACAAGTATTCCTAGCTTCACAATATTTATTCACTTTTTCGAAATATGAATATACATCTACGTGAAACTCAAAAATAAAATTCAAAAAAGAAAAACTATAAGGTCAACTATGGGATAAAAAAATAATGAAGTTTCGAATATTTCAAAATTATTCGTCATTTCATATTTCTATTTTCTAAAATATTTATTATTTCATTAATTAAAATAATTTGGAGTTCTAAATGATTTAAAAACAAAATTCTGAAGGAAAAGAACTCAAAGATTATTATGCTATGACATTTTTGTTTCTTTTGTAGTGTTGGATATCATTATACTGAATTATTTACTATCTTTGGGGTCGTCCATAAATTACATCACATGAATTTCAAGATTTTTAGACCCCCCCCTAGGTGTCACATTCTGTCACATTTTCATTGGGCCCTCTATATTGTGACGTCACACTATCACTTTTATACCCTATAGATACTTATAGATTGAGGAAGACAATAAAAGAGGGTGTCTTCTGCTGTAATTATAAATTTTTAATTTATTTATAACGAGACTAGTTTCGAGAGCTTTGCTCTCTTCATCAGTCTATTACAATTGATTCACAGGAATAGTCTCGTTATAAATAAATTAAAAATTTATAATTCCGGCAGAACCTCTTTTATTGTTACAGTTCTGTTACTCTCGGTAAAAAACTTTCAATTTCTACCCGATAATTTAATAATTGTAGAAAATTTAAGTGTTTTTGCTAAAAATTGCTTGATTACAATTTTTTGTCTAGATTTATTTTACCAACATTTTCAGATTGGAAATCTAAAAAATATATTTGAAAATTTTTTAATTTTACTTTGGTGACATCACAATTTTTAAGATCCCCGGGCCCCCTGTCCCATTTTGTCACAAATCTGAGATGCCCCTCCACCCCTCTTACTGTGTGAAGTAATTTATGGACGCCCTCTTTTTTTGATTAAGACATATCAATAGAATTAGAATATTTTATATGCGGCCCGAGCCATTTGTTTTTTCTTCAAATGCGGCCTGTGTAAGCCAAAAGACTGGACACGAATGTTTTAAACTAAAGCCTGGTATCAATATATATGTTACAGTAAAACCCGTTTTTATTAAGAACGGGTTCTTACTAGTTAAAACCCGTTTCACTGAATACCTTTGAGGAAGCTAGAGTTTACTGATGTTTTTGAGTTTGGTTCAAAGGTCTAGAATCTTCATTTTTGATCTTCCGCCTCATTTTGGGTGATTATTTTCAAAAAATTTTATACAAAAATGTCAAAAATTACATTCTCTACAACTTTGCTTCTAATTTTTGAGATTTTCGTTTAAAAATTTTTGAAATTAAACACCCAAAATGAGGCGGAAGGTCAAAAATGAAGTTTCTAGAACTTTGAACCAAACTCAACCAACATCAGTAAACTCTAGTTGCCACAAAGGTATTCAGTGAAACTCGTTATAACTAGTAAGAACCCGTTCTTACTAAAAACGGGTTTTTACTGCAACATATGTATAAATGCAAAACCAAAATCCTCAAAACTCGGTACGGTCCCCAGTTAGAATCGCAATACGTAATTCTTTTTTTACTTTTTTGTCTGAATTTTAGTTAAGTCTAATAATCTCTGCGTCTATAATGATTATCGTTTTGCTCCATGTGCATAAGTCAAAAGGCCATTCCTAGAATAATAGAAATTAAAAAAGTAATCTCTAATAGTCTGAAACAGGTCTGGACTTGAATTTGGCATCAGGGCTCTAAAGGAAGAAAGTTGATTCTATCCGCGCCCTTTTAGTCATTTTTCTCGATCGCATTCTAATGAAATGGGAATTGCTTCTACACTCTACTGCACTATTTTATTTAATTAAATGAGATTTTCTTGAATTAAATTATGGAGCTAATAGGTTTGACTTTTCTACCGTACGAGAGTCTCACGCCTATTTTTTATTTTTTATTTTTAACAAAATGAGAATAATTTTTCTACTAATTAAATGATTTTTCTTTAAGATCCAGCATAATCATGGGATTGTTAAGTGGCCGGTGTCACTCGAAAGCCCGATTAGATGGCAAAACTGCGGTAATTACTGGATGTAATACAGGCCTTGGCAAGGAGACGGTTTTAGATTTCGTCAAGAGAGGTAATAATTGAAATATATTTTATTCATAATCATTTATTATATTACGCACTTAAGCCTTAAATTAAATACGTTTTTCACTCATATAAATAAAAGATTTTAACCAAAAAAATGGGGGTCGGGTAGGCTAGGCGGTAGCATGTCAGCCAGCTAACCAAGAGGACCCGAGTTCGAATCCGGCTCGAGGCATCCGGCTAAAATCTGACCCCCGAGGTAGAGACAAATTTAAAAATAAAAATAAATAGTATCGTAAATGGCTTATGGCTACCATGGCCGAAAAGCCAAAAAAAAAAAAAAAAAAAAAAAAAATGAAAACATTTTAAAGACTTGCCATACGATTTTAGCAGGTTAAAGTTATGGTTTGGCTAAATTATGCTTTAATTGGTCAAAATGAGTAGGTAAGAACGCGTTGTTACTAGTTAAATCGCGTTTCACTGAATACCTTTGTAGCAATTAGTTTTTACTAATGTCAAAAATGAATTTCAGTTTTGTTAAAATGACTCGTCAATGTTCATTTATTATATGTGACAAATTCTAATCAAATAATCCCTGTTGAATTTGATCCAAAGGGATACAATTTTCAATTTTGACCCCCCCCTCCCCCATTTTGGGTAGTTATTTTTTAATTTATAACATTCCCGGTACCCACAGAATATCTATTCAAAATTTGGTTGAATTTGATCCAAAATGATAAAATTTTCATTTTTGCTCCACCCACCCATTTTGGGTGGTTAGTTTTTGTATTTCTACCCTTCTGGGGGCCCAAATATACAAAATTTGGTTGAGTTTGGTTCAAATATTTATTTTTGCCCCCTCCCCTAATTTTGGGTTTTTATTTAAAAAAAAATTTAAATGAAAATGTCAAAAATTACATCTTCTACAACTTTGCTTCTAATGGAATTTGACCTAGAGTAAACAGTTTAGTGGTTATTTGATTCAAATTCGTCACATATAATCTAAATTAACATTGACGAGAGTTTTTACTGAGTCGTTTTGCCAAAACGCATTTTTACTGAAATTCATTTTTGACTAGTTTCTACAAAGATATTCAGTGAAACGCGTTTTAACTAGTAAGAACGCGTTCTTACTAAAAATCGGTTTTTACTGCAACATAATTATATATGTATATGTTTTTTTTGCATCGAACAGAGGACAACCTCATTGATTTCTCTTTTTAACATAAGATTATTATCAGTTGAAAAAAATAGAATTGTTATATGGGGAGTCATCGAACAATTGTAGCAAATAAGATAAAATTTAAAAGAGAAAAGTTTGTATTAATAAATAATTAATTTATACCAAGTTTCAGTGTTCTAGCCTAAATTGTTCGCTGGCAGAAACATTTACAATTCTCTAAAATTTTCTGACACCATATTGAAAAAGTTTTTCCTTTTTCGTTTCCTTCTTCTAAATAAATTGATAGCCAGCTTTGGCTCGTTGAGTGTTGATTAATTTATGGACGTGAATTTGTGGCTTAGGTTGCCGAGTGATAATGGCCTGTCGGGACTTGTCGAAGGCCAAGGCTGCTGCTGAGGAGGTGGCCAGCAGAGCTGCCCGGGACCAGGAGCAAACAGACCCCCCCAGGACCCCCCTCGGGGAGACCATCATCGTGGCCCTGGATCTCTCCTCGTTGGACAGTGTTCGCCAATGTGCTCGGCTACTGCTCGAAACCGAGCCTGCTATTCATCTCCTCATTAATAATGCCGGTAAACAAAATAAATAGCTCCATCAATTTTTCAACTCAATACAAAGAACCCCGAATAAAGGATGCATTTCCATTTGTGAACGTATTTTATTTATTTATTTATTTATTTCATTTAGGTATATGCTCAATTTTTAGCACAAATTACAGATTATTTATATGCAGTATTTAAAAATGTCAAAATGAAAAATTATTTAGAGACATGCTAATCCTGATTTGCATTCATTAAAAAAAAGTAAAAATAATTTATTATACATATTAATAATATTTTACATTATATCAGAGCTTAAACGTTTTACATTCATAACCTATAATGTAAATATAAAATAAAGAAATATAAATAAATATTCTTCCTTAGATCATTTATTTTTTCGTATATAAAATATGGTACCAGAGCCGTAGCGTGATATTACAAGTCTCAAGTTTGAGTTGTTTGCCATAAAAGAATTTAGTCTTTTTGATTTTAAGTCGATTCTTCCACGTTTTCAGTAGAGGTTGCCATTAATGGTCAAAACATCAAAAATGGAATGCAATAAGGTTATTCCTCTAGTATTAGATGAGAATCGATCGTTATTTTTGATTTTAAGTCGATTCCTCCATGTCTTCAGCAATGGTTACCAATAATAATCGAAACGTCAAAAACCTAATGTAGAATTGTTATTCCTCAAGTATTAGATGAGAATCGGTGGCTATTTTTGATTTTAAGTCGATTCCTCCATGTCTTCAGCAATGGTTACAATAATAACCGAAATGTCAAAAATCCAATGTAGAATGGTTATTCCTCGACTATTAAATGAGAATTATTTTTAATTAATGTCAACATGAACTACAAATTGCAAGTGATATCTGATTAATAATAAAGGAACAAACATATTAATATTTCAAATGAATTTGGATAAAGTTTAGCAACGATCCGTTGCAGTTTATTTTTTATGTTAGTATATTATAGTTTTATTTAAACTATTTTTATTAACATTGGTACAGGTTAAGAAATAATTTATTTCAGGAAATGTTTTTAATTATATAAAACCTATACCAATAGGCATATATCCTAAAATAAATTATTTCTTACCCTGTACCAACTGCAGGCCCGTCGAGAGGGAGGACAGACGGGGCAGTTACCCCAGGGCCCGGCACTACCGCTTTTATATAAATTTGTGTACTACTAAATTCTATTACTTATTATAAATAAAAATATAAAATACCAAAATTAGGTATCAAAGCCTATTAAGTTACGGATTTATTTATTTGTTAAATAATAAAATATTTTACCAATTAAAAAATGTAGTATACTTACTTTTATTTGTCCCAGCATTGAGGGGCCCGCTGGTTTCATTTTGCGCCAGGGCCCGCAACAGCTCTCCACTGACATGAATAAAAAAAAATGGTTTAAATAAAATATAATCTATTAACATAAAGAGAAACGGAAATTTAAAAAGTTAGTTACGGAAGTTACATATTTCATATTATATAATCTATTTATTATAAAAACAGAATATAAATAGTTCATAGTTAAGCTCGTTGCGAAATAAATATTATCTTAAGTATATATTCATAATTCATTATTTATTTAGACAAGTGTAAGTTAATTATAAAAAAGTAGTGAAATTTATGTGAAAAGATAGATAAATACTAGTCTAGCGCCTTAGATATTCAACATATTAAAAAAATCTAGTGAAGAAACATTTTGAAATTTTAGTTATAAAAAATTAAAAACTACTAAAGACGTAAAAGTGACAAAAAATAACTTAAATATTTCAAGCGTTCATAATTTATTTATCATTTTGTTTATTTCATTAACATTTAGATAGTGGGCTCTTTTTACTGCTATTATCTTTCCCATCCTTGAAATCCTTAAGGCTTTAGACCTGGGTATACATCAAGGATTCCTCAAACTACGGCCCACGGGCCAAGTTCGGCCCTTAAAATTTTTCCATCCGGCAACATTCACTAATTAAATATTATGCCATATAATAGCGTATTATTAATATAATTTCCGTATAATATGTTATATCCGACCTGCCCATAGTTTTCAATGTTCACATGTGGCCCTATTTCGAAAAAGTTTAGGTATCCCTGGTCTAAATATTCTACATCAATCAAGCACAATATGCCAAAAAGATGTTATATAGAACTGAATAAACAACTCTCTGTTCTTTCTTGAAACAAAGTGAAGCAAGGGCAGCAGTGGTGTCCGTTCCGTCACTGGTTTTGGGAACATATATTTCCAAAATCTTCCGGGCGAGGACCCCCGGAATTTCAGCGATGCGGCATTGCTAAATTTGCAATTTCTCCATTGAGCAAGGGATCCCATTTTTAAAAATGGCAAATGTACATTACATATAATTAGTAATTTTTAAAACGATTTTTTCTAGGTGTTATGTCCTGTCCTCGGAGCCAAACCAAAGAAGGATTTGAGTATCAGTTGGGAGTCAACCATCTCGGGCATTTCCTCTTCACTTCTTTACTTCTGCCAAAGATAAGGTCTTCGGGTCCCGCGAGAATCGTCAATGTTTCGTCAATTGCATATATTAGTAAGTTTTCATCTACTTTTACATGAACATGTTGTTAATATGCTTCTTTTTATTCATCTTGGTTCTTCTCTGTTCTAATTCTAAGGTGATTGTAGCCAAGTGCCCTTTGTGCCGTCGTGCGAAATACTGATTGAAACTTTTATATGCACTTAGCCTAAATTACTGCAGCCACAACATTTTTTCACCTTTCAAAGTTCTTTTAAATAGGAGAAATAATAGTTTCAGGCGTTTTTTAGATATTTCGAAAATAGAAAGCAAAAAAATTTTAAATCTCGATTACAACATGTCATCATATATCATATATTATGTAGTAACCTATAAGAGTAAATTTGAAAGAGCTTGGGGAGGCATTACCAGACACAATCATGTTCAAACCTGTCGCACCACGGTCGCTGTTTGCCAGTAGCAGCTAGCATCAGTCGGTTCATTTATAAGCCACATCTCGTATAATAGGAGCCCCCTGCTAGTTAGACAACTAATTTGGCAGATGAGTTAAGGGTGTGACTAGACTGCAAAGCAGGCAGGCGATCGCAATACTTCACATTTTATTATATATCATTACATGATTTATAGAGAATATATATGTGAAAGCCTTTAAAGCCTTTGCACATATGGGCCCCGTCCCTGCTTGTAGAACTCTATCCTCATCTAGTTAAAAAGTTTCGCCCGGTCTAAAACTCCCTTCCTAAATTCTGAGAAAACCTAATGAGTATTCAGATTAAATAACCTTTCCTTTTTCAAAGCCAACTAAAGTTTGTCTTTCAAATTCTCCTCTTCACTTAAATTGTCCATCTTGATCGTATCTCATCGTTTTTTATCTCCCGAGAGGGGTATTTTCTGTTTTGCTCCACTGGACCGAATATCCGTATTGATCCATCTTTTATGTATGTATTTAATTATTTCCAGTTATTTATTTCGTAATTATTTTAAATACTTGCAATGACTAATAAACTACACATTTTACTTAATAATCTATGTTTTCAGATGGAAATATCAATTTTGATGATTTAATGTGTGAAAAAAATTATACACCAACGCAAGCATATTGTAATAGCAAATTAGCTAATATACTTTTCACAAAAGAATTAGCTCGACGACTTGAAGGTAATATTAGTTTAATATTACGAGGATGGATTCAATGTGAATTGGATTTATTTATCTTTTATTTAAATGGATCACTAAAAAAAAAAAATACAAAATTAATACATTATTTTTTTAAATAAGTTCAAATTTCAATAGTAGTAGAGCTAAGATTTCTCAAGAAGATATGTTGTCAACTACTGAATCCGATGTGTTATGAATAATTTTTATTATATATCAAAATGGTTGTATTTTCCCATTCGGGAATTGAACCCGAATGCCAAAAATTAAATCCGGGCCATTGGATATATAAAAAAATTATCCATAACACTTCCAATAGTTGATAAATTTTTATATTTTTTTTATAAATCTTTTTCTACTTAGCTAATATTTTAATTTAGAAACATATTTATCCTATTGAAATGATACTTTTGATTCTATTATCAAAGAAATAAAAGAGGCCATGCCTGAAAAGTATGTAATACAGTGAAACCCCTCAAATCCGAACGCAAAATAGAGAAACTTATTTATTTAGTCATAAAACAATTATGTATATATTCTACATTATAACCTTATTTTACATAATTAGTTGAAAAATTAGCAAAGAAGTAGAGTTAGCATACCTAACAAAGTGTAAATGTGTTTACATACTTATGTCATTAAGGATTGAAAAAAGGTAAAAGTTGGTTATTGAAATGCTTTAGGTTAATCACTTTGCAAAAACAATAAAATAATAATAGAAACACACAAAATATCACTTAATCTTTCACTTGATATCAGTTATCTTCAATTGTCGAATCTGCTTTTGGTTAATCCGAACAAATTGAAATTCGAACAGGCTACAGCCCCAATTACGAGGGGAAGTTGAAAAAATAAGTTTCCCCTGTCGACTCGTGGTCAGAGTTGTGTATGAAAGTCAAAAAATAGAATGAGACATTAAAGATATAACAAACCTTTATTTTTCCACATAGGTACCAAGTACATTGAGACATTTGTCATATCGCTTAATAAGCTTCAAAAAGCCCTCCAGGAAAAAATCAGGGCTTTGCATACGGTAGAAGCGTTGAACGGCTTGTTTCACTTCCGTATATGCTCCAAAGCGCCTTCCCCCGAGATTTGTCTTCAAAGCCGGAAACAGATGGAAGTCGCTTGGTGCGAGATCAGGACTGTATGGCGGATGGTGTAGGCGCTCCCAACCAAGAGTTGCAATATGGTTTTGCGCTGCTCCTCGCCGAATGTGGTCTGGCATTGTCATCCAACAGCAGAACGCCAGATGTGAGAAGGCCAGGCCGCTTTTTCCGAATCGCCTCTTTCAATTTCGACAGGGTCGTCGCAGTAGCGCGTAGCATTGATGGTTCCAACCTCCAAAAAGTTCAGCAACAAAACTCCTTGGGCGTCCCAGAAAACTGTGAGGAGCACTTTACCTGCAGAGGGAGTTGTCTTGAACTTCTTTCGGACAGGTGATGACGGATGTTTCCACTCCATAGATGCGGCCTTCGATTCTGGCGTGAAATGGTGGACCCACGTTTCGTCCCCTTTGTCCTCCCCTTTTCGTCCCCTTTTTCATCCCCTGTGTCGCCTTTCGCCCATAGCCGTTCAACGCTTCTTCCATATGCAAAGCCCTGAATTTTTCTTGGAGGACTTTTTGAAGCTTATCAAGCGATATGACAAATGTCTCAACGTACTCGTACGAGAATAATAAAATAAAGGTATGTCATATCTTTAATGTCTCTTTCTATTTTTTGACTTTCATACACAACTCTGACCACAGTCGAAAGGGAAACTTATTTTTCAACTTCTCCTCGTAGTTCGGATTTGAGGGGTTTCACTGTAATTTCGTATTTTTTTATATATTCAATAAAATTTAAATAAAATATCGGGCTTATACTATTTGTCCCACCTTGGTAGTTTTTATGACTAAATAAGATATAATATTAACAAAAATGAATTTAGGTCGAATCAAAGATTTTAATAGAGATCTTTGTATTGCATGTAGGAGGGTGCCTGCCCCCTTGCACGTTAATAAATTGATTATATATCGCAAGTTGATTTTGAGAAAAAATTCAATTTTTCTTTTTCAAATAGATACTCATTTCTTTGCAAGATATATATATTATTGAGTTTTATAAATCATAATATATTTTATAAAAAACGAAGAGGAAAAAACCTTGAAGAACCTACGTTCCTCCATTAAAGACTTCCTTCGGGCCATTTCGTTTAACAACCGGATAAAATAATTATGTTTTCTTTGTCCTAATATTATTTAATAAATAAAAAATACAATATCCAATAAATAATCCTTTATTGGAAATAATATTTTTTATTTATTTCTGGACTGGCTTCTATCCAAACCTCAGCTATAAATCTATCAGTCCGTCTCCAAAGTAAAACGTTCTACGTAAAAAATACAATTTCAATAAAATTGTGTATTTTCAAAAACTATGTTCATCATAACATAATTGCAAAATTTGAACCAAGTGAAGAATTTTATTCTTTCTTTGGCCAAAGGGAAGTAAAAAAATCGAATTTTACTCAGTACAACCAGGAGACACTCGAAATGTTTGAAACGTGGAGAAAAGTCATTTTCAACCGTGCTTTTTTCTGCCTATGTGTCTATCTGGATTCCGATATCCACGATAATTCACTAACGAAAAGTTATAGAAAGCTTGTTCTGGTGCCAAAATGTTTGTATTTTCAATCAGAAGAATTGAATATATTTTGGGATCTCTACCTTTAGAACTTCCGGTTTAAAAATCAAGAAAATATAATTTTTTTATCAAAATAATTAAATAAATGTTCAATAGTTTATTATATGTATTTAAGTTGATTAGTAAGGCTCTAACAGGCTAGTGTTCTGAATCTTGAAAAAGATTTAAGTTTTTACTCCATTTTTCATTTAAAGCCGCCCGCCCGTATGGAAATAAATAGATTTTCGAAATATCTTTTTTATATATTTTTGAAAATATAATAAGTATAAAGTTTATATTTTCTATATGTTCTTAAAATATAAACTATTTTTATGTCGCCCTAGTATAAATTTTATATAAATTTAACACAAAAATTTTATATTTTTAATATATTTTTTGAAAATATATAAAAAACATATTTCGAAAATCTATTTATTTCCATACGGGCGCGAACCCTGGTCTTATTTTATACTTTTGGTTCTATACTTCTACAATAGTTATAATTTAATATGAATAATCTAAAAATATTTTTCAAACAGAGACAAAGCTCGTCTATACTTGTTCGTCAGTCGTGGCAGAGTAAGTTTGACGATTCGCTTGAATGAGGTTTTACTAAAGAAAAAGACGTACGAACTTGAGCTTTGTATTCAAACAAAAATGCCTTAATATCTGTAGTCAACAGTTGTAAAGATTTAGTTTGTCGGAAAGTAGCAGAGTTGATAATTTAAAAAGGGTAATTCATTGAGGTCGTCCTCTACTTGATGCAAATAAGCATATACAATACATATATCATCTATGATCTTTCTGAAAAGCATTGGGAAAATCATAGGTACTGTAGTAGTTTTGCTTCTGTCAAACTTACCTTATATAGTAATGCGGGATTCGAGACCAGACTAACTTAAAGAGAGTATATTTTCTTTAACTCACTTCGAGGTGGGAATCAAGATTATTTTGATCAAATTATGATGTTTTTTTTATTGAAGTCAATTATACTTATTATGTTTTTCAAAAACTGAAAAATTTCCCTTATGATACAATAACTTATATAGAACTCATTAATAAAGTATAGGGAGTGTAGTTTCACAGTGAATGAAATAAAACTCAAAGAGGTTTATACAAAATACATTCCCTTTACTTTATTAATTAATATCATGTTTCACTTAAAACCTACACCACTTTCCCTAAGTAAAATATATGGAACTAATTAACCTGAACAGTTTATGATAACTAAGTAGCTAATTTGATTTCTGATATCGGAAGGTATAACATGTTAATTTTTATAGGAACTGAAGTGAATACATATTGTTTGCATCCTGGACTTGTGGCTACTGAACTTGGACGTCATTTTGATGACTCTTACTTTCGAGGGATGCGGTGGCTTCTACGATCCATAACCTGGTTGATTTGTAAGCCAGTCGAATTGGGGGCGCAAACTACTATTTACTGTGCTGTTGATGAAAAGTGTGCTCATGAAACTGGACTTTACTATAGGTATACAATTTTTTATCATAATGAAGCATATGACTGTAAGATAAAATAAAATAAATAACCTCTATTCAGAGATGGAAGTTCTCGAAAACTAAAGGATCGCTTACCGGTTTATTCCTAACTAATTATAAAATTATTTTCATTGTTATTTCAAAAAAGTGAAGTCGTTCGGTAAAGCGGCCCCTACACGATCATTCTGACTGTCAGTCAGATTGAATCAATCAGACTGTCATTCGTTACTTCGATCATGCAGAGGCCTACACTTATCAATCCGACTGACAGTCAGATTGAAGTTTTTTGGCTCATTCTACAGTGACAAACCTGACAAAAACTCATGAAAAGAATGACGATACCATTACAAGGTTCATTCAGACTGTCAATCCCCCCTCCAACCCCACCCTCTTTTTACATGATTGAAGCTCTGATTTGAAAATATCTGGAAATCTGTATTTCTCGTTCATCAATCCATCAGTCCTACCCATACACGTTCAATCGGAATGTCAATCCTAGACAAGACTGACAGTGATGACTGACACAATTATCGTGAAGGGGCTGCTATAAGAGGGACCATTTTGTTGCCAAAAATGGGATTGAAGTTAAGGGATAGATTTATCTATAGTGGGTTGAAGGAGTTATTTATCCAAAGCAATGATGCACCAGGTACAATAAAATTTCCAGAATAAAAACGTTCCGGCCTGAATTTATCGGGTCATCTTCAATTTGTTGGGAATTATACACATATTACCGTAAGTACATGTGATTGTTCCTTGTTTTGTCAACAATAAAAAATTTAAGTTCATATATTTATTGTTGTACTGGGGCCCAGGATTCAGAGATAGAAATTTATCACAGCCACGATTTCCAACAACATCGGATAACTTTATGTTCTTAGTCCTCCTTGCTTTTAGAAAAGGAGAATTGTGGAAAGACATACTCAGGCTGGAAACATAATGAATCTGACAGCAAGCGATGAAAATAAATTTGCTTGACAACTCTATGCTCGGATGCTCCTTTATAAAATAGCAATAATATAGATCGTGAAGAGCATAAAATTAAGACAAGTTTGTTTTCATCGCATCACTCACGTATTTGCTCTCAGATTCACTATGTATTCAGCCTTCGTTTTCCTAGAGAGTTAGTTAAGTATTTAAGTCCTATAGGATGATTTTTTTTTGGTTTGATTTATTTTTTGGGAGGGAAGCCCCTCTTTATTTGAGCCATTCCAATTGAGAGTTTATCATAATTAAAAAAAAATAATAATAATAGTTTTTTAGAACTTTATTTTGTAAATTTATAATTATTTCTTAAAAATTTAAGAATTTACATTTAACTAAAATTGAGGAAAAATTGTTTTTATTGTCTAAATAGCACAGTTCTAAACCCGTGGTAAGAACGCGAGAGATCTTTAGGGGTACATAAATTAATGTTCATCGTTTATGCATTTCAATTTAGAATTTAGACTAAAGTTTCGAAAGCTTTACGTTCATATACAATTTAATATGAATTCGGTTCGGACTAAAACTCCATTTAATTTGCTGACGAATATTTAGTTATACCTATTAAACTGAAAATAAAAGCAACTATATGTCTAAACTATTGTCAAATTCTTTATTGATAAAAAAAAATTACTATTTTTCATACTCCTCTTACCAGTTTTGATTTGTCTTGAGTTTTTTTGTTTTTTTTTGACTTTTTTACTCGTTAAAAGAAATTATATTTGTTGATTTTTAGACCAGCGAGCCGCTACATACTCGTAAATTATTTTATTTGTTCAAAATTGATAAGTAGGACAAATTTTAGGAATTAGTATTTTTAAAACTAAGATGTGACTGTCTTTTTTGAAAAAATAGATGGAATTTTTCCAAAAAATCAACTCACTGGCGGAACCATATACCTATATTAAAAAAATATACAATTATATGGTCACAATTTCCAAGATTTTAGTAGAAAATATGTTTATATGTTTGTCTCGAGGGTTAGACTATAGTCTACCCGGCAAGCAGGTTAGTGCTCGGATTCAACTCCCGGGGGGGGGGGAGGTGAAGCCTTCTGACATGCAATATAAACATATTTTCTACTGAAATTCTTAGATATTGCATTTTTTTAAATAAATATTTTTGTTGGTGCTACGGAAATTTGGTTTGCACTAGTTTAGATTTATAAAAATTTGAAGAATCGCTGGTCAAAGAGATAAAAAGATTATAAATTTTATATGAATAAATCTGGTCAGTGGTCATTCATTTATAGTAGAATAAGTTTTATTTTCAAATCTGTTGTGTGGCGATCAATTTGACTCAAAAATTTAAACCTTTATTCACAGCAGAACTTGTGTTACAAGTTCAAAACACGGCAAAATTTTTATTTTTCAAAAAAATTCTTTATTTGATGGGATTGATCCCCATATCGCCTTTATAAATTTGCTTCTCAGCTAAAAAAATACTCCCACATTGTACGCAGGTGTTTTTGACAAATTCGATTTCAAACGCTGACTTTATGGCTAGTGGCGTAACCAAGATCACCTGTGCCCCTCGCCAAAATCTTGGGTGCGTCCCCTCCCCCATATATTTTAAAATATTAAACTTTTATTTAAATTGCTATTTTATATAGAGATAAAAAATTAATTTTCTTAAAATATCTCGAAAAAATTTCTTTATTAATTTCATTTCTACTATAATTATACCATAACTGAAATTATAATTTTATAAAGAAATTGAAAAATATTATTTCGTTAAAAAATCTCTTTTTGCACTCTTCGCAGTGACATAACTACGTTTATCCCTGATAGCACATTCCCTCTAGACTAGAAGATGCCTTAATCAGCTCTTATTCTCTTTAAGATGTCTTTAAGATGGCTAAAAGATATCCTGATATCTAGAAAACATCTTTTAGATCAACTGAGTTACCAGGAATATTGAGTTCACGTGCGACACCAAATACCTATATTTTAAAATATTTTTTGGGACACTGCCCCGCATCTTCCCCCACTGCAGGGGCGTTATTTACAACAATGTTTATTGCCTTCAAACTTTCACCTTTTGTAGATTTTTGTTTCCGAAATGAATGTAGTACTTGTTAAATACTGTTCATCAAACATAATATCAAGGTTGCAACACACGCAAAGAGAGATAGGGAATTAATTATCTGTTTTATTTATAATTATAATGTTTATTTAAAATCCATTCGCTTGTTTTGTTAACTCTGAGAGTTAGATAATGCTATTTACATAATTTGAGACCTTTTAGATTAAACTCTCCTCCTCATCGCCAAAAATTAATCAAGACAAATGCATTTGAAATGATGGGTTATGGTGATAAACAAAGCCATCAACTTTTGGGGGCTCTCTTTTTATTTCTTGATTGTTCTGATCCAAACTTTGGCGCAATGCTTTGTTTTAAGAAAGAGAGTGGTTGCGAATGGGGATAAATGACATGAAAGCAGGCACCGAGCCAAGTTCATCCTTTGAAAGAAAGTTGCTTGTTTCTTTGCCCACAGTGATTGTAAGCCGAGACGTCTGCTGGCAAAAGGCCGGAATGAGCAAGCCGCCCTGCGACTTTGGGAAGAAAGTACCAAGCTTGTAGGCCTGGACGAATGGGATCCTATCAGCGCCCCTACGGATCAGGCCTTGCCCGAGTGGCTTTTCCACCAAACCGAATATTGACTGTGCCAATTAACCAGCTTTTGGCAAATTCTCCTTAGCATCAATTTTAAGAAGGGGAAGGATATTATTACTACCCCATTTTGTGGTTTTTAAGAGATTAATAAAAATAAATTTTTATTTAAAATTGTATTTTGTTTATGTTTGTCAGGGGCGTAGCGAGCACAAATGGCGCCCGGGGCACGACACTTTGTTGGCTCACCCCTCCAGACACATATATTAATACGAGATAATAATTAATAAAGTAAAGGGTGTGTAGTTTCACTGTGAAACACCCTTTACTTTATTAAATAATATCATGTTTCACCTAAAACCTACACCACTTTCTCTAAGTAAAATTAATATAATATATAGAATTTACTCGTAATAAGAATTTAATACATATAATAATAGAATGTAGTACCTACCTTAAAATATATATACAGTCGAGCGTCGATAATCCGGATTAATTGTGACCGGACCTTGTTCGGATTATTAAAATGTCCGGATTTTCGAAAAGAACCAAACAAAGGTCGTTTGAGTTCATAACAAAAAGAAAATTTGCTAAAACCATTAATAATTCACTTTAGTGGTTAAATAATTGGAACAGATAAATAAAACCATTAATTAAGATGAAATTATAATGTATTTTAATGAAATAATATACATCCATATATAATGTACAATATGCACATTCCACATACATGCTATGTATTTACAGAATACTGTACAGTTGATACATTACCAAAGCTCTTAAAAATCTGTTATTCATTTTTGAACTGAAGTAGTTGCATCAACGCTTTTTTTGACAAATATGTATGTATGTATTCACTTCAACTTTTTTCCACTGGAATTGAATCCGGATTATCGATTGTCCGGATTTTTGACGGCCGGATTATCGACGCTCTACTGTTATATCTTACGAATCTCACTACCTAACTACGTTTTTACAAAACTGTACTATTTTTCGGGATAAATATGGACACTGGCTCAGGTTAGGCTTTAAATTTGAGACAAAAAATATAATTAAAAGTCTCTTGGAGGCCACTTGGCGCTCCCCTCCACGAGTGACCCCGAGGCATGATAGACCCCATTGCCCCTGTACCCTCGCTACGCCAAATTGTTTGTATATATTTCATA
The DNA here is from genome assembly GCA_024734495.1 of Forficula auricularia. NCBI lineage: Eukaryota > Metazoa > Arthropoda > Insecta > Dermaptera > Forficulidae > Forficula > Forficula auricularia. The sequence goes on from JALMQS010000085.1 coordinate 15,269,209, forward strand.
ATTTCAAATTTTGTTTATTGATTTATTATTGTAGCAACCCTTAATAGCGTTATTGGTATATTCGATAATGGTTGCGGTGAAAAGAGTATTATTTATTTATTTATTTTGTAATTATTCACTATTTTACTCTTGTTTGATGTATCTTTAAATAAAACAAAATAAAAAATTGTTTCATTCAATCTTATTTCTTAACGTCAAGATTTTATCCAATTTCACACCCACACTATCTCACACATTCATACATATACAATTGCAGATAGATACTGGAACTTCTTGGCAGCGCCTAGATTAAATCTAAACAGACACAAAGAAAAAAATGTCTAAAAAGTATTTTTTCTTTATGATATCGATATTTTAAAACATGTATAAGCAAAATTGTTATTCGTCGCGTGTTATGGAGTATTCAAATTGTTATTTATATTTTTAAGTAGGGTTTTTTGCGTTCAATATTTAAAAGTATATTTATTAATTCTGGGCCAATCATACAGAGGATTCAATGTTTAACCCTTACGGCTTAGATCGGTTCCATCATGAGTAATCCCACAATCCCTGTACACAGCACATGGATCAATACCTACATGTGCTATCATCACATCATAAAAAACCGTAAAAGAAAACAAACATATCAAATTTCGCCCCCTAGAATATTCCTCTTTGCCTGGATAATGATTAAAATGTCCAAATATTTATTGAAATTTTAATTATGTTTGGCGTTCCTGGATCCCTTTGACTGCTAGCGAGACAATGAAAAATTATATTTTTATAAAACAAAATCAGAGAGATTGTCATTAGATGATAATATTGTTTAAATATCAGAAGGGTTGTCGAATCCAAGTATCAAAAAGTTATCCGGGGCAAGGGTATTGTTATTACATAATTACAATGTCATCTGGCTTAATTTTCCTAATGGAAGGACTTCACAATCTCTTGGAAACTACTGCAGAATTAGGGTTCGAACCCTTGGGCATTCTGATCAGAATATCTCATCAAAAAATATTAATTCAGTAGAAACTAATCTGTCAATAAATCCACCTCCAAAACATCAAATGTATAAATATTATTATTGATATTTCATATGCTTTATTTCAGAATTATAATACTTTTTTGTTTTTCATTACTTTATTCATAGTGCAGCATAACGATAGCTATAGAATATATGAGAAAACTCCGGCCCACGATCATCCCCCGCTATGTCTTTAACCTTACAACTCATAATCCAGGCCTGTCAGGCCAGGTCACACATTTTCTTTTTAATAACTTCCAGAAAAGGGGTCCCATAAATTCCAAGTTTTTAATATTCCTTCATTAATACATAATAAAAGGATTTTTCTAAAAAAAAATTTTATTCAGGTACCTAATTTTTCTTGGAACCATTTTACAAACACAAAGTCAAAAGACTGGCCTCTCAGATCTGAGGGTTTTCTTTATATTAAAACAGTAAAAAAATATTGATATATTATTTATTTTTATAAATCGTGATATAAATTTATAAAATAAATAAATATAATTATTGAAAAATGTATTATAAACCAATAAACCTATAGTGGTCCTGATAGGCCAGGCTTGGGACATAGTGTACAATTTTTCATTTTAAAAAAATTAGTATAGTAAAAAATACATAAAAACAATAAAAAAGTATTGATTTATTATTTATTTTTATAAATCTTGATATAAATTAATAAAAAACATTAATATTGTAGGGATCGATTTTCAGCTTTTGTTTTCAATTAGAAATGTAATTTATTTTTCGATGTTAACGATCGTGCTTATGAAGACTAATTAGCGAAGATAGGAGATTCCACGCCCTTTTATAATTAATCGAGCGCATTCAGGAAAAATTATTAACCAATCACCTTAATTACCAATTAAATCCACGGCTATAAAAAGAGACGAAGCCGTATCAGTAAGCGTCGTGCATCCAGCTCGCCGTGTGAAGAGCTGTTTTACGCTCTCCAAGAGTTCGCCTGTCGACTCTTGGAACGATTAAAGAAACAACGCCAAACGAAATCTTGCAACTACGAAGAAGTAATAAATTTCGGGCCTTGTGCCATTTATTTTGTTGAAAGCATTTTTCACCCGCCTCAGGGCAATTTCTGGTCTTAAAAAAGAGCTGCGCATGCTCTCCGGCCACTTCTTAGATTATGGGAAAGCAAATTTCATGCGGCTTTACGCCACCAAGAGAGGTTTTCACCTCTGAAGAAAATCGACGACATTGGCAGCTCGGCTCCGACATCTTCCCCACCAAGCCTTTCGAGTCAAAAACTCATCTTCATCCAATCACTCGGATTACTTCCGTAATGCCCAGCTCAGCTGCGATTCGTTAAAGGCTTTATCGGACGGAGCTGGACCATCTCGGTTCGGACCCAAGGAGGTTTGTCTTGACTGTCTCTTGAGGCACCGACCGTTTTTGCGCGGGCAACACATTTATGCCTGCAGCCAAGCGACAGCAAAAGGCAGGCGACGCAGCAGGCAGCAGCGCGTGCCACCGACTGAGGATCAAGCGAAGGCCAGACAACGACGACGGCAGCGCCACTCGTGGATAACAGCAGAACCAGAGCAGCCGTAAAGGATTACAATCATTAAGGTAAGGGTCAACTTTGCTTACTCACCAGCCATCCATCTCTGTCACTAATAAGACCACCACAATAATCAGCGCTAATGCTAAAGATACACCAGACGTAGCTAAACGAATCGGGGAAGCAGATGAAGATGTAATAAAGAATCTACACTACCTACTGTGCCGAGAAATAGAGGCGAAGGATGTGGCACAAAAGAAATTCCAGGTTTTGAATTTGCAGAAGGTCAAATTTCAAATGAAAAACAGAATTTTAACTAAACTAGACAATGACATTAAATGCATTTGGAAAATATTAGAGTGACTCATAGCAATAACATCAATTAATTAATAAAATTTGGAACATGCTGATCAAAACGGATTATTCCAATAAACTACAGGATAGCTATATTAAAGACAGAACAGTAGAAAAAGGAGAATCAAATGAACACAGTACAATCGACTTCGAGATATGGAGCCATTATTTAGAAATTCAACGGAACGGATAACTATCCAATGAAAAAATAAAAAAATACATAGAAACAGAGAGGCAAATATTCAAAGCTGGAGTAGCCTACAATGATTATTTGCACTTGGCAGACGACTAATAACGGGGCTAGCTAGAATATTCATTGAAAGTGAGCGACACATTAATACGTGGGGAAAATTAAAAGAAGCATTATTAGAAGAATTTTCATTACGAGTAACATCGTTATATTCACAAGAGCTAGCTAGAGAAAATTGCAAAGAGGCGAACACGTATGAATATTTCCTAATTATGAGAGAGCTATGTTAAGAGGGAATTTAGAAGACGAAGCGCTGATAGAATATATACTAGATGGCATACAGTGACAACAGCCACAACAAACGATATTATACGTAGAGCAAAAAAATTAATAAAAGAAACGAAGAAAATTAAAATTTATCAGAAATATTTCAGAAGTAACCTAGCATAACCAACAGAACATACGTGGCAAACAACCAGTTATCAGTGAAACTAGAGGTAGCAATGGAAGTAATGCCAGCACGATGTAGCAGTTGTGGGCTCAAAGGCAAATACTGCAGGAGACACTTCAATCCAACAAAGCATCAAGGATATAAATGCTTCCATTGTAACCTATTCGACATGTCGCCACCTGTCCGCAGAAACAGGAACTAAACAAAAAGACTCCCCAAACCAGAATCGCTACATAAATCAAGCAAAGAAAGAAATTAATTATAAACCTATATCATTGCAATGAAACAGTAAACGCCCTAATAGACACAGGCGCTAGCGATTATTAATAAACGGCAGCACCTATAAGAAAATAGGATCACCTCAGTTAATAAGTTCAAACATAACATTAAATGATTCCGCTGTGATCTCGCGGTGCAGAGACTAAGGGAAGGTTCTTAAAACCATTAGTACGAATAGATTTGAGAAGAATTCAATATAACTTTCTACGTAGTTTCTGACGACCTAATGAAAGAACAAGCCATACTAGGGATAGATTTGGAATTGCTGAAATCAAAATAAACAGAGAGGGAATTAGTATAAACAAAAGAAGAGAAGAAGGTAGAGAATTAAGTATTTTTAATACAGACATAGCGGAGGAAAATACAATTAATATGACCAGTGGGTAAATCAGAAACAAGGGGAGCAATACAGGCAATATTACAACTGATTATACCCCTAAAAGAATTAAAATCGACTAATATTAAAATGAAATTAATTTTGAAAGATGAGGAACCTATATACTTCAGTCCTAGAAGATTACCCTTTAGTAAACAAACAAAACAGATGATGAACAAGGCATTATAATGTCATCTGAATATGCAACAAGAAGAAAAGCAAAAAAATGGAGCGTATAGGGTGTGTCGATTTCTGCAAAATCAACGATAAAATAATTAAAGATAGGTATCCACGTTTTATCCAAAGACCAGCTGATAGATTAACAGAAAGCCCAAGTTATTAAATGTTGATTTGAAGAATGGATTTTCATGTGAAATGGATGAGGAAAGTAAAAATACATGGCATTCGTGTCCATAATGGACATTAACAATTTTGCAAAGTGCCATTTGTCATGCAATTCCCCCGGCTATTTTTCAAAAGATTCATCAACACCATTTTTCAAGATCGAATTGCTAAAAACATGGTACTCTACATGGACGATCTCATTATACCATCCGAAAACGAAGATGAAGCAGTAGAACGATTAAAAGACATACAGCAGAGCTGAAGAATATGGGCTGAGATAACCCAAAAATGCCAATTCTGCAAAAAATCAATGTAGAATTTCTAAGCCATCAAATTGAAAATGGTAAATTATTCCCCTGAGTTCAGTGCAAAAGATTGCGAAATTTCCCCTGAACCAAAACGATCAAGGCACAGGAGCTACTTGCCTTATACTTCTGCAAAAGCTTATACTGTTTTATTCCATCATTGCTAAGCCTCTAAGCAATTTAGAGCAAAGAAAGTATAAAATTCAATTGACCAAGCAGAAAGAAGCGTTCTGGACTGATTAAAGAAAAGCTTTGATGCAACAAATTCAGGCAAGAAAATTTGTCAACTGAGGGAGAAATAGAACTACATACGTATTTGCATCTATTGACGGCAATGGGATCTGAGTTGTTTGCAGAGAAATTGACATAAACCATTTCCAATCTGCCTTATTATTTCAGCAAGTCCAATGAGGTCTGCAGCAAAAATTGCCATCAATATGAATTAGAAGTTCTAGCAGTAACTGTTCAATTCACGGAAGAATTGAGAGAGGTTGATTTCGCTTGGGATGTCATTTTAAAATAATCAATGGATTGTCGTAGTTTTTCTGATAATGTACAAAGGATCTGTCAGCCAAGATCGTACTAATAAGTAATATCATATTTAATTTTGACTACGAACACAGGGAACATTATAGAATAGGAAAACGAATGCCAACATCGGACGTTTATGAGAAACCAATATGCCGAAAATACCTCATATAGCTAAAAATACTTTAAGTTAATGGGACAGACGATCGTATAAAAAGCAACGGTGAAATCCTGAAAAACAACCTACAAGACTATTTACTAAAGGATAACGTATTATACATAATCACGAAGATAACGAATTATTAGTACTTCCGAAACGAACAGACGAAATAATAAAATCCGCTCAAGTAGAACAGGGGTCATTTTTCTGTAAGGGGAAACGAGACTTAATAATAAAGAATATTTACATCACAAGCAAGAGAAAAATTAAGATTATTGGGAATTGTGTACCGTGCATTTTAGCAAACTAGTAAACAAGGGAAAAGGAAGGCTTTTATATTATTAAAAAAGAGAGTACACCCTCCACAATCACCAGAGCGACCTACAGTAGCCTCTGAGTCCAATGAATAAAAACTATAGTTACATCTTGTACATATTTCTGCAAGTGTCTATTGGCTTTCACCTATCAAATCAACTACGACTAAAGAAGTAATTCAAAAACGACAAGAAAAAGATTTTTGGAAGCTCAGTGAAGAAAATTTCAGACAAAGGCACGGCATTCACATCACAAGAATTCAAAGACTACTGCCACACCGAAAGAAGAAATCATTTGGACCAATGCGGGTTTACCACGTAAACGGACAAGAGAAGAGAATTAACGCCATTATTATACTAAAAATGGTTTTAAAACTATTTACCAGATAACTCAAGCCAGTGTATAGGCATAATACATATACTGTAAAGCAAATTAGTTATTAATTCCAATTTATTATCAATTGAAGCATAGGCACCACACCTTTCCAGTTGTTAACGGGAGTTAAATTAAAATGCCCACCGAAATTAAAATTAAGTTAAGTTTTGATCATTAAAGAAGTAGTTAAAACTTTCCAAAAGAACGACACAAACTTAGAGAACAAGCCAGTAGAATACCCAAAGATACAAATGTATGTTAGACAGACTTACACCTAAAAGATAAAATTGCTGCAATACGAAGTAGGTGGTTCATAGCTAATAGATATCACAGTATGGTCTAGGCAGTAATCAAACCAAATCTCCGTCTTCATCAGAATCATCCAGTGAAGATATCTGATGACCATTGATTACAGAAGGAAGTTTTCACCGAAGGACCACCTTTCACCTCTACGTGCGCTGAATATGATGTAGCCCTGGTCACTCGAGTGTAATCAAGATAAGTGAGTGAAGTGTTGTGAAAATAATATGAAAAAGTGTTTTTTTTTAGTGTCATGTGCAAAAGCAGAAAAAAGGAAAATTAGTGTGAAAGTGTTAGTTTTTAAGTTAAAATCAAATAAATAGACAATTAAAAAAAACACTAAGTTTAAGCATAAAAATTTTTTTTTTGTTCAAGTAATTTTCAAGATCAATTTGTTTTGTAAAAATAACAATAATTAAGTTTAGTTTTAAGGCATTTCATTGTAAAAAAAAAAAAAATAATTAAGTTAAAAATACCTAAACGGTTTTAAAGAAGAAGACATGAATTTAAATTAATGGAAGTTTAAAATATTTAACTATGTAAAAGATGATTGGTTATAAGTTCCGACAACTTGATTGACAAAGGGAATGTGTGGACTTGATTTTCTGCCTTTTGTTTTCAATTAGAAAATGTACTATTTTTCGATGTTAATCGATTCGTGGCTTATGAAAGACTAATTAGTTGAAGAAGGAGACTACGCCCTTTTATAATTAATCGAGCGCGATCTAGGAAAAATTATTAACCAATCACCTATCACTACCCAATCCACGGTTATAAAAGAGACGAAGCCGCAATTAGCAGGCAGTTGCAATTCAGCTCGCCGTGTAATATTGCTTTACGCTCTCCAAAGGTGAGTTCGCCTGTCGACTTTGGAACGATTAAAGAAACAACGCTGTACGAAATCTTGTAACCACGAAGAAGTAATAAATTTCGGGCCTTGTGCCATTTATTTTTGTTGCCATTTTTCACCGCCTAGGCAATTTCTTATTTTAAAAAGCATTTTTCACAAGCCTCCGGGCCAATTTTTATTTTGGGAAAGCAAATTTCACGGCTTTACGCCACCAAGAGAGGTTTTCACCTCTGAAGAAATCGACGACATCGGCGCTCCTCCGACATCTTTCCACCTGGGGCCTTCGAGTCAAAAACTCATCTTCATCCATCATCGGGATTATTTCCCTATAATATAATTATTGAAAAATGTGCCATAAACCAATTAAACAAATAGTGGGTCGCATAGTAATCGCCTCGCGACTTTGTGTTTCTAAAAAACTTGTGCGTCTAGGTTAAATAAGGCCCCTCATGTAATATTTATTTAGGACTTTCTTTTAATTCATTCACTAGTTAATATGTATAGTAGTATTTTGTATATGTAGACATTCATGAATATAAAGGTAATCTCATCTCCAAGAAAAGTTGCAGTATTCTCTATTTTTCAAAATAATTATATATTTATAGTTGCTTTATTATTTCTTCTTAAAGCACCAATCTTTCCAAATTACGCTTAATAAAGAAATAATTTCTCCTGACATGTTTGGATATTTAATAAACGTTATGAGAAGGTTTTTAACCAACAAACCTCATTTATTTAATACAATAAAACAATCAATAATTTATTTCAAAAAATAGACAAATATATATTTATTTGTATCTTGGTTCTATTTTGAAAACGGCCCTACCGATTTTGATGAAACAAAATCTATTAACAAGTTTTGTGGATGCAAAAACGATCTGGCTAGGTCTGGACCTCTTCAAAATTCATCTTAATTGATTTTTCTTAATTAAAGTAATTATTGATAGATGAAAATCTCAATAAAAAAAATTGATTCGGCGGAAGTCGTATTAGAACCTGGGACCTCTTGCACCCGAGGCCGACACTTTTTTTTTATTTAATAATGTCTTTTTTATTGAGCAAATTTGATACAATATTTACAGTTTGTTCCCAAGACATGTGGGATTTAAGTTTACAGAGTGGAAGAAAATCGTACATTGCCCTGCAAAGGGCATTCGCCGATATGGCTTATCTTAACTTTATTTATACAGTAATCATTTGGTAAGTTTTAGCCTATTGATTATTAGGTAGAGTATCAGGGGTTTTTTTTTGTTATTTTTATCTGGGAAAGTGCTCAGGAAATAAAAACCCAGTTTTTTTGGAATGTTTGAGAGAGGACCTTAGTGGGGATTTTTGGAAGGACGAAGGATGCGGGGAGAGGGTTATTAGGATGTGAGGTTATATATTTTTTTTTCTATAACTATTGTATTGTTATTATGCTATTTTTAACCTACATTTTACAATTTTTAGGCCGACACTCTACCATTGGACCAATGAACTATTTTAAAAATCCTTGCTTTTTACTTTTACTAAAATGAATATTTTTGAATTAGACTTTATTATAAGTGTGGAAATAATTGAATATATTATATATAGCTATGTATTTAATAAATATAATTTATTTGATATATTGCGGCGCGGCAAATTTGAAATATGTATAATTGAATTAAGCTGAAAGAAAGACAACAATTAATTTTAAATCCAAAAACATTAAATATATTAATAATTATTCCTTTGCCCCCCCCCCCCCACTCTTCTAATTAAAATTAAATATTCAATTCTCTTTTCTCCGGGCAATTATCCTTGCAATTGTCTTCCTAAAAAATACTTGGTTGGTGAAAGTTATCACTTCTGTCGCACGTCCCGAAACGCACACATTTTTTTTATTTCAGATCCTATACGATTATTTTTTTTATTATTATTTTCTTATGTATTTTTTATAATGTTTATCAATATGAACGAATGTGGGCAAATTGGTGTACGAGTAAACAAATATACACATAATATGTGGACCATTAGAAAGATAGAAATGCAAAAACTGGGTCGGGGTGGGGATGGATGTGGGGGTGCAGGAGGTGGGTTGCAGTTGTGGGGGGTCCGGGGGTGGGAGGGGCGGTTGGGGTGGAGTGGGGGTGCAGTGTTGGGGGCGAGGTGTATGGTTTCGGGAGGGGGGTGTGGGGTCAGGGGTTACCGAGCATCGCTCGGTGCCTCCAGGTACTTAATATTAAACCACTAGGTAAAAAATCTCTTCCTCGTTTTTCCCCCACGATAATAACATATTTTATAAATAGAATTCATTTCCTAAATAAAAATAATTTAATCCTTTATTGATTACCTATCCCACCATAAATTTATTTTCATTAATTAAAAAATAATAATTAATCAATTTTTAATAAAAAAAAAATGAACATATACTTCCTATGCATAGTATTTTAAAATTAGATTGTCATTCCATTTCATCAACGATTTATTTTAAAATTCATATATTAATTAAAGCTGAAATTAAAAAAATGATTAAAGGAGCGAAAAAAATCCCCCTTTTCGACGTCGCTTCAATTTGATTTGCAAATTTATTCGAATAATAAATAGTCCGTTCAGTGGGCAGTATTTTTGTTTACCAACTACTATAACAACAAATGGATATTTACTGTAATAAAGATAAATTTCATGTGCTGTTGTTCGCTGGTATTTGCTATTTCAATGAATTTTTTTGTCCTGCTTAAATAGAAAAAGAAGCCATGAATAACAAAATGCCATCTACTTTTATTTTATGGATAAATAGATTAAAGGAAAATATTTAATCTTTACTAAGGTTAAATAAAAAATTCTATAAAATATTTATAAAACAAGCAAAAAATATATAGTAAATATTATATTAAAGAAGAATATTGAAAAAGAAAACTTTGATAAAAATGGAGTATACCCTCAAGGGGTTTCAAGTAGGGACAGTAAAAACTTAAGGCTTCCAGCTCCTAAAAATTAGGCCCCTTGAGAATACTGAAACGTGAATTTTCTCGAGTATAATAGATTGGTTTTGTAGTTTATATGTTGCAGTAAAACCCCGTTTTTTAGTTAGAATGGGTTCTTACTAGTTAAAACGCGTTTCTCTGAATAACCTTGTGGCAACTAGAGTTTACTGATGTTGGTTGAGTTTGGTTCAAAAGTCTAGAATTATTTTTGACCTTCCGCCTCATTTTGGGTGTTTATTTTCAAAAAATTTTAAAAGAAAATATCAAAAATTACATCCTCTACAACTTTGCTTCTCATTTTTGATATTTTTGTTTAAAATTTTTTGGAAATAAATACCCAAAATGAGGCGGAAGGTCAAAAATGAAGATTTTAGACCTTTGAACCAAACTCAACCAACATCAGTACCTAAACTCTAGTTGCCACAACCCAGGTAACACACAATATCCTCAGAATATTCTAAGAATATTTAAATGTCCTTAGAATATCCTTAGAATATTCTTAGGACATTGTGGTTACCTGGGAAGGTATTCAGTGAAACGCCTTTTAGCTAGTAAGAACCCGTTCTTACTAAAAATGGGTTTTTACTCCAACATATACATCTTTATATTTTCTTCTATTTTGGCGGAATTTCAGAAAACAATATAGGGGGATAAAGTATCGCACTGCAGCTTAAAATCTATCGCATACATTGAAAATCAAATCCCACCACTTGATAGTTAACAAATCAAATAATTTATTTCACCTAGTGGGAAGCCTATTCGGGGCCCCTCATTATATTGTGATCGTTTTTCCTGAGTATATAACCGTCTATAGATAGGGTTGCCATTAAGATGGTCATTATTTTGGGTATTTTCGAATTTTTACGCTGACAGAGGTTTATATGGTTCGAAAAAAATAACCCCCAAGTTACAAATCTCTATCTCAATATTAACCTGTGCCGCACAGCAAGTTTCTCTCTAGATAACATGGGGTTTTGGCATTGAATGATCAATTTTTATTCCGGCCAAAGCAATAGTTGAAAAAATTTGAAACTCTGTTGATTTTACCCTTATAATAATAGCTATCTTTCAGAATTTTTACAGATTTTTAGCTATTATAATTTTGGAATTACATCTAGATAAAATACTTCTATATATCTTAGTGTTAGTATGTTATAGACTGCAAAATTATAATAGATAAAAATCTGTATAAATTCTGAGGGATAGCTACTATCATAAGAATAAAGACTACAGAGTTTCAAATTTTTTGAACAATCACTTTGGCCGGAATAAAAAATTGATTGTTCTATGCCAAAAACCCCATGTTATTTATGAGAAACTTGCATCACTGTGCGGCACAGGTTAAAATTGAGATAGATTTGGAACTTGGGGATATTTTCTTTTATTTCGATCCATATAAGCCTCTGTCAGAGTAAAAATTCGAAAATACACAAAATAAGGACCGCCCTAGTTGCCGTATATACGAGACTGTCACCAAATTTCACTACTCAGTCTTATAAAATTATTTGTCCCGTTTTTGTCCCATTTTCTCACTAAACTCTGCGTGAGGGAATTTCAAAAATTCAATTCGTTAGACTGGATGACTCTCAACTTAGGTCCTGAAAGGAAATAAATAAAACGTATTTACTATTGCATATTTACAATTAAGAAACGTCAATATTGGCAACACTGAGATTCTTTCCACCAGTTTCTATATCCAAAAGATTATTTAAGGAAACACGAGGGGAGAACCGAAATTGGAATTAAGTGTACAACGTCTTTGGAATTACTTTGGAATTCATTAGATAATCTATTGTCTTCTATTGTCTTCTATTTGGAAATGAAAGTGGAAGTGGAAGTAGGTGTACACGATTTTAGGTCGCGGTTCACCCCTCGGGGAAACATAAATCCAACCAAGTTTTTTACAGATACAAAGTATATTTTTTTAAATATTTATTGAGCACTTAAACGTCAATGCTTAGAAATTACGGCAAACCTATTTTTTATATTATATATCTAAAGTCTAGAAATTTACTTAACTAAAGTTTAGTTTTCTGATTTGTTGTTATCAGCTTGAAAAATATATAATATATTAAACCTGTAATGAATTGAGCATAAAATATTTGTTTTTCTATCTTAATCAAGCAAAAAATAAATAATATCACTGACAATTGTGAAATAAAAACATGGAAAAACAAGATATTTTTCAATCAATCAATAGAGATAAGTTTAATTTATATAATAATTGATTTGACTTACACGAGTAGGGTATTTTATTACATGCTTTATATTAGCTTCACTTGTATCTATCTATCTATCAATGTTACTTATGTTCTGTTAAATCCCGCAAACATTTCTCTATAAAACTAATTGTTTACCTACGCAATTGAAATGAAATTATATAAAAATAATAAAAATAAATACATTTCATTCTGTTAAATTACGAAAACTTTTCTCTATAAAAATAATTAAGACGAAAAAGTAAAAAAAAAATTATATTTAAAAAAAAAACTAAAAAACATGCTTCTAAAAAGTACAAAATAATGTAGGTAATACTTAATCAAAAAGCGTGAGACACTTTGTCGAAATTAATCAAAAGTTTCTCCGCCCCACATTTTTTGATTAAGTATTACCTACATTATTTTGTACTTTTCAGAAGCATCTTTTTTAGTTTTTTTTAAATATAATTTTTTTTTAATAATTTGTGATATATTTATTTTAACGAAAAATCATTTTTAACATTTTTGGAACATCATTTTACTAGCTGCAAGGCACGCCTCCTGGACCCCTCCTCGAACCCCACTCCCCCCGAAACTCACCCAGCACCCCCACCCAAGTCCCTGATTGGTAGATATTTCTTCGAGATCAAGCATGTCAAAGACAAGTACAGACAAGTTTTAGTAGAATAAAAATTGTTCTCGCTGAGGGACTATTAAAATAGAAATAATACAAAAAATAAATAAATAAAGAGGATTCGAGAATCTTTGGACTAAACCATTTCTAAGAACTCTCAATTTATAAGATCGGAAATAGCTAAGAGCTCTATAGACAAGACATAGCTTGCTTATAGCAATAGAATTATGAGAACTTTAAGATTTTGATGCCGTATTCGCTGAAATTTGCAAAAACAAAAAAATCAAAGATTAAAATAAAATTTTAAAAAGTGAAGGATAGTTTTTTAGACAGCATCCCTTGAGTGAAAAGTCACCAACCACAACTGATATATTTTCGAGCAAATTTAATATTCGAATAGGGTAGGTAAGTATTTAAATCTGAATTTATTAAAAGAACATCAGTCACTAAATCTTTTCAGTAACTAAACCTTTTCATTATGTCGTTTTACAAATTCTCTAATATTTATGTTTGATTAGCGTGGTTACGAAAATCAATTTATCACCTGTTTGTAGTTTTAAGAGTGTATTATACAATAAAAACGGAAGAATTATGTTGATCTAAAAAATGATTGATATTCTTTTAACAAATTCGCATTCATTTATTATTTTTATTAAACATAAAAAAAACATAATAAAAAATGGCTATGTATATGCGCCTGTCTGATAAGTATATATAATTTTTTCTCATAAATATAAACATTAAGATCGGGAGACAAACAATTTTGATATATTAATTAGCTTTTATGACATGTAAAAATTAATATTATTAATTGAATTTCATTTTAATAAATAAACTTCTTTTTTCTCTCTTATCGGATGAGTGTTTTCGCTTGCAATCTAATGTTCAAAAAGTGAATTGAAAGAGCCTAGCAGTTGATGAAAAGTTTCAGCTGATGGATGAGATTGAAAGTGGCTTGGAATTGAAAGGAAAGCGCAAGCAAGCAATCCAGATTGAATTAATCCGATGATTAATGTATTACATTATTCCTATGAGTAAAATTAAGATTTATGTGTTCATGGGTTATTTTTTCCACCTCGACGGTTGAATTAAGAAAAGACTGTTGGTTTGCATATAAATTTCTCCTGGACTATATTAATTAAAATGTTAGTTTCTTTTAGGATACTGTACAAAAGTAAAACCGAACACGATTAACCCCGCTGCAATGTTGGTCTGTCAGAGTATTGTAGATTGTAAACTAAATAAGATAAAAACTTGAAACTTACAAGTTAGATGTAACCATTTTTCAAGAAATAAAAAATAGTACCTAGTATTGCCATTTATTTATTACTAGCTGCTACGGGCTAAGGCGCGAACTCTGCACCTAGGCCTCCCGGGAGCGTGGCCCTGGCGGGCAGCGTCTCGAGACGACCAAAAGTTTGGTTCCTGAAATATCAGTCTGCCAGCCCCTCACCCCACTACTATTACCAAAAAGCAAATTTAAAAAAGCTCTCCCAACGTCATCTCTCGGACTTTTAAAATGGACATACAAACATGTGAATATTCGGATTTATAATATATATTATATATATAGGATGTAGGATTGGGTACGGTCAAATTTTTGTGGGGTCGAAAATACAAAATATTTTTTTATCATGAAGTGTGAGGTATTCCTACAAACGATCTCATTAAGTAGAATTGGAAGATTTTTTTAAATATTGTTGTTAATAGATTAAAACAGCACAAAGTGGCGATTTTTAGTCAATTTTTGTATCTGTTGGCATTCAGAAGTGGGCTAAGTTAAAATTTTGAAAGAAATTCACAAATACACCCATTCTTTCTTTATAAAATAGAAATAAAAACGAATTCGTTATTTCAAATATTTTATACAGTTTACAAGGAATGGTATATGCGTGTTGACTAGCGCGTGGCTGGCTTATTTATTTTGTTTTTATTTTTGAAAAAAAAAATTGGCAAACAAACAACAACTTAGAGCTCTGGTTGTATGTCGCAAAGTAAATGCTTTACCACTAACCAAGGTAGATGGTAAATAAAGCCACTGGGATGGCCAATCAGATGACAGCCACTGAATGTGCCTGTCATCTGATTGGCCATCCCAGTGGCTCCATTTACCATCTACCTTGGTTAGTGGTAAAAGCATTTACTTTGCGACATACAGCCGGGCCTTAATATAGGACTTCGCCCGGCTTCGGATAGCCAAGGGGCTTCGTCCCCTGGACCCCTCCCCTTCCACCCAACCCTCTCCCCTCCTCCACCTCGAATCGCTCTCCACCACACCAACCCTCTCCAGACCTTCTTCCCCGCCTCCGGTCTCTCTCCACCCCATTTCTAGCTCTCTAACAGGCCCACAGATTATGTATACAAAATTTGGTTGAGTTGGTCCAAAGATCTAGAATTTGCATTTTTGACCCTCTCCATTTCGGGTAGTTATTTTCAAAATTTCTTTAAACAAAAATGTCAAAAATTATATCCACTACAACTTTGTTTCTAATTGAATTTGCCATAGAGTAAATAATTTAGGGGTTTATTATTTTTTATTATTTCTGGAGGGGAGGGGCATATACTAGTGGGTAGAGACACTGGCAGAAATGTTCTTTAATAGCATGTGATGATAATAATCCCTAGGTATAATTAAAATCGGTGGCACCCAAAATCCCGAATGTCAAAATCCCGACAAGTCAAAAATCCCAACAAGTCAAAATCCCGACAAGTCAAAATCCCGACAAGTCAAAATCACGACAAGCCAAAATCCCGACAAGCCAAAATCCCGACAAGCCAAAATCCCGAAAAGCCAAATCCCGACAAGCCAAAATCCCCACAAGCCAAAATCCCCACAAGCCAAAATCCACAAGATCCACAAGCCACTCCAAAGCCAAAATCCCCACAGCCAAAACCCACAAGCCAAAATCCCCACAAGCCAAAATCCCCACAAGCCAAAATCCCCACAAGCCAAAATCCCCACAAGCCAAAATCCCCACAAGCCAAAATCCCCACAAGCCAAAATCCCCACAAGCCAAAATCCCCACAAGCCAAAATCCCCACAAGCCAAAATCCCACAAGCCAAAATCCACAAGCCAAAATCCCGACAAGCCAAAATCCCAACATGTGAAAATTCAGACATTATTTTAATTTATTAAACCTTTTTAATATTTACAAAAATATATATAGAATATACTTAAGTATATTTGACAAGATTAACCTAATTAATATCAAAAGTACATAATTAAAATATCAAAATAATAAATAAATAATTTTGATATTTTAATTATATACTTTTGTGTTAATTAGGTTAATCTTGTCAAATTTATATACATTATATAGGTTAATCTTTGTAAATATTAAAAAGGTTAATAAAATATTAAAAACACGTCTAAATTTTCCCATGTCAGGATTTTGGCTGTCAGAATTTTGACATTCGGGATTTTGGGGTGAACCCAATTAAAACAATATTTTGTCGAATGAAGCAGTTTTTGAAATAATTAGCTTAAATAAAAATATGTTAAGCTCCATTGATTATTTATCTTTATAAGTAGGTATATATTAGGTACTAAATATTCAGTTTCTAGCCGAACTCACACTTGGCCATTTGTTTGTTTTTATCGTTGGATTCAGTGATTCAAAGAGATAATCGGGTCGTTTAATGTTAGTTTTTGTCTAGGTCAAAATGTAAATAATGTTTTTAATTAAAATTTGACCTATTTGGGAAGCTGATAAACAAACAGAAGATCCATCTCAAATTACTATAGACAAAGAGATAGATCGGTCCCGAGCTAATGAACTCGAGAGATTGTGACAATCACATAAGCCGTCCCAGTGGGGATCTCCACTTCAACATGTCCCCATTTCGGCCTTCATTAAATAACAAAATTATTCTTGAACAGCTGATGGCATATTAAAGCCGAACGATAGCTTACAAATAAATAAATATTTATAATTAAAATAAGGTTTTGTGGCCAAACATATGACTTTGCTATATCTAGATATTCTTGACCTTTATTGTATATTTATATTTATATGAATTTATTTCTATACTTGTAATCGTGAAAAGGGGTTAAAAATATTTCGATATAAAAGTTAAACGAAATAGGACGTTATGATATACGAAAAATTTTCTATTGTAAAGACAGTAAAAAATTATATTTTAATAATATATTAGAAGTATTTTCTTTTGGAGAAACGGACTGGTAGAATTTAAATGGAGAATTAATGAAGGCAGCAAGGAATTCTGAATAAAAGATAGAAAATTGATGTTTTCGGCAAGAAATGGCAAATTTCGAGAACTGTTGAATGAGAGAAGAAGGCAGTTTATTGTATGTCCTGAAGAAAGTGAGAAGATCCTCCAAAACATCGGTTTTTAAGAGGATGAAAGTGAAGTCGGAACTCGCTCCCTGCCACCATCTTTCCCGCGACTTATAACCTTCAGCTATTTAAGACCCGTATCCACAGATACCTTCTGACCCCCGACCATCCCATAAAATTCTTTCTTCTTCTTTCACGATGGAGGGGCCAACCCAGGCCTTTAGGGGTTGCGCCTTTTTGGTGTAACTCCTTCTCTCATCATTTTCTTTAAAAAAGTAACGTTCCAATAAATTTATTTTATTCGGAATTTTATTTTTCATTATCTTTAGGGTGTTTCTCCATTAATTCTTCTTTATTAAATTAGTATTAAACTAGTAATTGTTTTAAAAAATCTAGTGTAAACGTAAGGTATTCATGTTCTTATTTCAACTGAACTTAACCTCACTAATAATAATAATAAAACAGCTGTGTACGGAATTTTATTTCTATATTCTTATTAGTTTTTGACCTAGACCGTTCACAAGTATTGATAACTTTCGATCTCTCGAACCCACGATTACTCAAAGATGTTGACAAAATAATTAATATCTCTTATAATAAATAGAATTTTTCTATGTTTACCTTACCACTATGATATCGTTAAATTTTTTAAATTAAAATATTTTTGGCTGTTTTAGAGATTTTCTCAAAAAACAGTTTTTCTTGCAAGATATAATGCTTACACGTCACAATCTAAATGATAAACTAAAAATAAAGAGAAGCTCTAAATTTGCATTGGAAAATTTGTTTATTTCTAAAGACTTGGACAGAAACTCCATTCCACTTTTAATTTTTTTGCTACTTATAGGTATTACACATTCTTGCATCCTTAATATTAAAAATAAACTGCAACGGACAGTTTTTCGCCCTAAGCTTGAGTTGTTTACCAAAAAAGAATTTAGTCTTTTTGATTTTAAGTCGATTCTTCTACATTTTCAGATAGAGGTTTCCATTAATAGTCAAAACATCAAAAATGGAATTCAATAAGGTTATTCCTCTAGTATTAGATAAGAATCGATCGTTATTTTTGATTTTAAGTCGATTCCTCCATGTCTTCAGCAATGGTTACCAATAATAATCGAAACGTCAAAAACCTAATGTAGAATTGATTATTCCTCAAGTATTAGATGAGAATCAATCGCTATTTTTGGATTGCAAGTCGATTCCTCTATGTCTTCAGGAATGGTTACTAATAAAAACCGAAACGTCAAAAATCCAATATAGAATGATTATTCCTCAAGTTACTAGATGAGGAATCAATCGCTATTTTTAGTTTGAAAGTTGATTTCTCTATGTCTTCAGGAATGGTTACTAATAAAAACCGAAACGTCAAAAATCCAATATAGAATAGATTATTTCTCAAGTATTAGATGAGAATCAATCGCTATTTTTAGTTTAAAGTCGATTCCTCCATGTCTTCAGCAATGGTTACTAATAAAAGCCGAAACGTCAAAAATCCAATATAGAATGATTATTCCTCAAGTACTAGATGAGAATCAATCGCTATTTTTGGTTTAAAGTCGATTTCTCTATGTCTTCAGCAATGGTTACTAATAAAAACCGAAACGTCAAAAATCCAATATAGAATGATTATTCCTCAAGAACTAGATGAGAATCAATCGCTATTTTTGGTTTAAAATCGATTTCTCTATGTCTTCAGCAATGGTTACTAATAAAAACCGAAACGTCAAAAATCCAATATAGAATGATTATTCCTCAAGTACTAGATGAGAATCAATCGCTATTTTTGGTTTAAAATCGATTTCTCTGTCTTCAGCAAAGGTAACGGATAAGAAAACAACGCAGTTGCTATGGTTACTCATAAAAATTCCTCCCAAATTTTTAGCATTTCACAGAGAGAAGCTCTATCCATTCTTACTTAAGCAAGGCTAAATGAGCTATATTAAAACTTTCAAATGAATAAATTTTAAAGAATTTAAAAAATTAAAAAAGTACCATCTTACTCTAGAGTAAAGTACTTTAAAATATAATTTTACTAAAAACTTTATTTAACCTTTTTTGTGGTCCCCAAGGTACTTAATTAGGATATTAAATTTCATCAAAATTGGTTAAGTCATTTTCAAGATATTTAGAAAAAACTAAAAAAGTACTGAAATAAAGTACTAATGTTTGTAGGCCGATATGTACCAAAAACTAATCAGCGCTTCATTTTGTTAAACTAATGGTAGGTTTTTCAATTTCATTTCAATCGGTGCAACGGTGTGGAAAAAATCGTGGGCCAAAAAAGCGATAACATACATCCATCCATACATCCATCCATCCATCCATACATACATCCATCCATACATCCGCACGCACTAAATGAAAAAATCGCACTTTTTGGCCTCTCGACGAGACCCCATGTAATTTTTGGCAAAACCGTCACGTGCTAATATTCAACCTAATTGAATACTACAATTTGTGACTTTAATTGAGTCCATGGGTTCCGTAGTCTTTACCTGAGGACCCTTTGAAGCCACGCTTGCCCCGAGAGCGATTACAATACTTTACCCATGCTTTGCATTGGATAAAGTAAAAATCTGATCATTTTATTAATAATAATTTTCAAATTATTATCTATACTGATTGTAAACGGCTGCAGGCCTGAAGTCATCAAATAAATAAATAAATAACATTAAAGAGTAACTATTTTTTTCTCCGCCGCATCCGCCATTATTCTTGAAAAACCGCTTCACAATATAGGATCCTTAAATTTTAGAATGACGCTCCATATAAATACACATACATATTATTTATTTTACATATAAACATATTATTCATTTGAGACTATAGTTCAGTGGTTCCTAACCTTTTCAGCAGCAAGCAAGCCATGTGTTTTTACCCCTTGTTAAAAAAATATTCATCCTCGCTAATAATTAATAGAATAATTGGTCTTATTAGCCCTTCATGTAGCTATTTTACCACTAAGGGTAAATACTCCTAGGTTAGGAACCACTGCTATATATAGACCACTTTCTAATTTTCAACTCTTTTAATTTATTTCTTATAAATTATTTAAACCACTCAGCTACTCTCGGCGAAAATCCATTTTGATTTTATATATACTAGGTATTTAAATATTCGGTATATATATATGTATATGCTTATTTACATATAGCAAAGGACAATCTCATTGATTTCCCTAAAGAATCAACAATTCTGATACTCTCAGCAAACTAAATCTTTTCAATTAAATTAGTTTAATATTTCGATTTATTTCGAACTTTATTTTTAAATGAAATAAATTGTGCTTATATTAAATTTGTTTTCATCTAGTAACGTCATTTTATGCGTGCGTGGGTGTGTATAAAAAAACATTTCTAATAATAAATATACACAAATTAAACACAGACGTTTCGATCATTCTGTGATTCTTTTTGAGTATAAGAACTTAACATAGGGGCACAGAGACACTTGTGAGTTTTCTTGCATGGGTAGAATCTTTAATTCAAATTTTGACTCATTTCTAATGAGCCATTTTTTTTGAAATTTTGTTCACTTATTTTTTGTGACTACAGAATAATTTTACATTGAATTTCAAGAAATAATAAAGAAAAACATGATTTTAACATTTACAAAAGATAATGTAAATATTAACAAGATATTTTTATAGTCGAAGTATATTTCATATATCTCGTGTAATAATCATTACAAGTTAAATAAAACTAGTTAGTCAGCTAAATCTATTGTCTAATGGTATTAATTACGAGTCAATTTAATATTTTATCTTCTGTATCAGTTCATCGCTGTATTCTTTCTTTACAAAAAGCAAATTTAATTGTGACTAATTTTCTCTAAATATTTAAGTAAAATATTTATTTTAGATTAAAGATTAAAGCAAAGCATTCCAAATAAATACAAACATTTATAAAAATCAGAAGAAGAATCTTAAATTAAATATATAAAAATATTACTCAAAACGCCAGGGATCAAGAGAACATATGAACTAAAATCGGAGAAAGTTCTTTCTTGTTCTACAAACTCGTTTTTTTTACTTTATCATACAGGGTATGGTCAAGTATTGTAATCGTGGATAAAAAAGTGTTTTTTTCCTTCTTTTTTCGAAATATCTCAAAAACGGCTGAAACTATTTCGATTAAAAAAATTGAGCGAAACCATGATGGCATTCTGCCTACAAAAAAGCTCTTAATAAGTGAACATCGAAAAAATTATATTTTTCGAGATAATAATTGTTTTGTCAAAATGTCTCGTTAGTCTGTCTGGTTGTTAGTTAGTTAGTCTGTGGGTTACCAAATTTTTGTGGACGAGCTAACTCAAAAACTAGTTTGAATATCGAAACCAAATTTCACAAGTAGTTTCGAGTCCATTGAGATTAAGAGCTGATTAGATTTTGGTGCATATCGACCCAAAAATTAAGAGGAGTGGAGGGGGGGGGGTTAAAAATTAAAAATCTAGGTCATTTGAGCAAACTCAACCAAATTTTGTATTCATAATCAGTGGACCCCAGAAGTCTAAAAGGCAATCAACCTCCCAAAATGCGGGAGTAGTGAGGTCTAAAAAATGAAAATCTCGGCCATTACCAAACTCAACCAAATTTTGTATACATAATCAGTGGGTCCCCAGAAGTCTCAAAAATGCAAAACCAACCGCCCAAAATGGGGAGAAGTGTTCGAAAAATGAAAAATCTCAGCCATTTACCAAACTCAAACCAATGTTATACATAATCAGTGTGCCCTAGGAGTCTAAAAATTCAAAAACTAACCCCCTCCCTACATGATTATAAATAATTTTATTAAATATTAATGTAAGTGACGGGCCATGTTGTATGGTAAAGTCAAGTGGATGGCCACATCAGAACACGTCAGCTTATTAAAATCAAGATTTGAAGAGATCTTGGGCTTTCTAGTTTTGGATCTCCCGGTTTAAAGTTTCAGAATATTTTAAAAAATCAACTTTTTTGGGAAATGTATATATTCATATAAATCAATATAAATCAATTGCACCTCTCTGTCAAGTTTCCACTTATTAGATCCAACCGTCCGACATAATGACAAACCACTAATATATCAGACAGCCACATAAAATCTGTATGATCTTGATTTTTGTCAATTTCATTTTC
>JALMQS010000085.1:15291850-15458041 GCA_024734495.1 Forficula auricularia
AATATTGTATATTGCTATGTTCTTCTGCTGGAATTATAAATTTTATTTATTTATAACGATTAACGATAATCGTTATAAATAAATAAAATTTATAATTCCAGCAGAAGACACACTCTTTATTTCCTCCTTCAATATATAAAAATTCTGCTACTCTCGGCAAAAACTTTCAATTTAATATTAATGTTTAATTGCAATTTTCGTACGACGTTTCGTCCCTTTCAGGACTTTATCAAGTACTGAAAACAAAGACAATAGAACCACTAGATTATAAAAATCAAATGAATGCATCATACTACAAATTACGTTAATTTATACATAATTGGCAATATGTCACACGCCTCATGGCGTACCCTGCTCAGATTTTGATGCTAAGTTCATGTCTATTATGTGTCAAACGCTACCAGCCTTTTGATAAGTCATACGAAAATTAAACATTAATAAAAAAAGATTGTCCAACACTCGTTAATATTTTATTTAGTTATTATATAATTATGTAGAAAGAAGTATCTACGTTAATTTTTAGCCTTCTATCTTAACCTAAAACGAAATTAGGATTTTGTGTTGAAAATAGATCAAAGTATTATTATTAAAATATTCATGACTTTGTCAAGAATAAAGATATTCTATCTTAATAGCTGGTTATGAGGGGTGATCCGCGATTGAAAGTAGATGTACACCTCTTTGGAAGTTTTTTGAAAATATTTGGAAGTACAAGTGGAAGTAGGTGTACAGCTTATTAGGTCGCGGTTCACCCCTCGGCTGGTTATGTTTTCGTTTTTTAATGTACTTTTAGAAATTTTTTTGAGTTATAAGATAAAAATCTCACCCGGTATATGAGTTTTTTTTTTAATGGAAATCTATATTTTTTATTTCCTAGCCTAAATTTACAAAAAAAAACTGAACAACTTTCATTTAAACTATTTTTTTAAACGACATCAAATAAAAAAATATTAAATGAGTTAGATCTCAAAAACAAAAAATCCAAATAAATATTATTCTTAACAAATATTCAAATTAATTATCAAATGATAATACACAAATATTTAATTAATAAATAAATAAGTTAATAATTTTCCAACAATGTTCTGTGACATTCCAGAGTGTATCGTAAGTCTTCTGGATGAAATATATTTCTTAAACAAAAAAAATGCTCCATTTATATTCTGGTAATACAATATAACTATCTACTACTGGATTGACACGAGAAATAAACTTTTTTAAGATCAAAAATTTTAAATAGATCTATTAAGTAGAAAATAATCTCTTAAATCTGTCTATAATGAAGTTTTAATCACACATTACAGTGCAAATTTTGAAAATAAATTTTTTTTTAATTGTCAACATATTCTCAGAGTCTTATGGAAAATTAAGTTCTTGACACTTTCTCTCGAATTACTAGGTGTACCGGAAAGTCATTACCGGTTTTTTCGAAAAAAAACTACGTAATTTTTAAGAAAATGGAAAATTTATTTATTCAAAGTATTGGCCATTTGATTCTATAGATGTTGCCCATCTTTCTGCTAATTTATGGATGCCAATCCCAAAAAAACTGTTTGTCCTTTGAGCAAAACCATTCATCGAGCCATTTTCTAACTTCTTCGAAATTGGCGAAGTGCTGCTCTGCAAGCCCGTGTCCCATCGATGCGAAAAGTTGATAGTCGGACGGGGCAAGGTCTGGAGAGTACGGCGGGTGCGATAATATGTCCCACCCAAGTGCTTTCAACGCTTCCTTGACCGGTTTTGCTTTATGAGACGGCGCGTTATCATGTTGTAAAATCACTTTACCGTGTCTTCGGGCCCATTCTGGACGTTTTTCGATCGATGCGTGGTTCAAATTGATCATTTGTTGTCGGTGTATTGTTTTTTCAATTGTTTTTGAGTTTGGGTTGGATCTTCATCCAATAACTCCTGTAGTTTCGCATCTTCAAACTTTTTTGGTCTACCAGAACGTTCTTTATCTTGCACATCGAAATCACCACTTTTGAATTTTCGAAACCACACCTCACATGTTTTTAAGGTTAAAGCATGCTCACCGTAAGTTTCTACCAGCAAACGATGACGTTCAGCGGCTTTTTTCTTTTGATTAAATAAGAAAAGTAATGCGTGCCGTAAATGCACGTTTTCAGGCATGAAACTTGACATGTTCAAAGAGGTATAAATCCATGAAGGTGTTACTTTCGCAAAATATAACATGAATAGCTTTGAAGCTTGATGTCAGTAGAATAAAATGCATATGTGTCAAATCATAACATTGCATACTTAAGCCTAGCGACATCTGTTAGAAAAACCGGTAATGACTTTCCGGTACACCTGGTATACTATTATTAGCTGATTAGATAAAGTTAAAAAAAAAAAAATTAGCTTTTTGAAACATCCAGGTTTATTTGTTTGCAATAAAATATATAACTTTTAAGTAGTTCGGTGTTGGTTCTAGGTGAAACATTTTAATATAATAATAAAACTTGAGTAAGATACGAGGTAGGTTTCACAAAAAAGAAATAAAACAAAATTGAGTTTTGAATTCGATATATTTCGGAGGTTAGCCCATCATCAGGAGTCTAAGAAAACTGATTATATATTGGAAAAATAGTTTTACTTACTTTAAATAGTCTAATCAGTTTTCTTAGACTCCTGATGATGGGCTAACCCCCGAAATATATCGAATTCAAAACTCAATTTTGTTTTATTTCTTTTTTTGTGAAACCTACCTCGTATCTTACTCAAGTTTTATTATTATAATAATAAAATATATCATTGACAGTCGAATTTACTGAAATATTTACTTTAAAAATCACATAAATGCTATGTTTGGATGTAAACATAAGCAGTAGAAATACAACACATTTCCAAATCAAACAACAGTTACTATCAGCTGATTTGAAAAAATCAAACTTTTGTATTTAAATAGGTATTTTTTTTTTATAAATGTTTTTATTTCAAATATTTACTGCTTTCATACTATTTATTTTTTAATTCCATTATTTTTCATTTGTATTTTTACTTATTTTATTAAATATGAGACACTACATTTCCTTAACTTAATAAATAATTCGACATTTATATGGGGACATACTTGATGATGACGCAATGTATTGAAAATAATGGAAGCCATCTGCCTGATATAATCTTTAAACATACAATAAAATGAATATAATATATAAAATATAGTATATAAAATAAAATATAACATATAAAATATAGTATAAAAAATAAAATATATAAAATATAGTATATAAAATATAATATATAAAATATAGTATTTAAAATATAAAATATAGTATTTACTAAAATTCTTCCAGAACTTAAGTGACTTGATTTAAATTTTTAGTTAAATTGAAGGGTTGTTTTTGACCGAAACTGTATAGTTATCAATTAAATAATTCAATTAGTTATTGAAATTATTGTTTTATTATATTTGTGACAAAAACAACCCTTCAATTTAAATAAAAATATAGTATATAAAATATAATACATAATATTTATATAGTATATATAATATATAGTATATAAAATATAATATATAAAATATAACATATAAAATATAGTATAAAAAATAAAATATAGTATCAAAAAATAGAATATATAAAATACAATAAAATGAATATAATATATAAAATATAGTATATAAAATATAATATATAAAATATAATATATAATATATAGTATATAAAATACAATAAAATGAATATAATATATAAAATATAGTATATAAAATATAATATATAAAATATAATATATAATATATAGTATATAAAATATAATATATAAAATATAGTATATAAAATATAATATATAAAATATATTATTTAAAATATAAAATATAGTATTTACTAAAATTCTTCCAGAACTTAAGTGACTTGATTTAAATTTTTAGTTAAATTGAAGGGTTGTTTTTGACCGAAACTGTATAGTTATCAATTAAATAATTCAATTAGTTATTGAAATTATTGTTTTATTATATTTGTGACAAAAACAACCCTTCAATTTAAATAAAAATATAGTATATAAAATATAATACATAATATTTATATAGTATATAAAATATAATACATAATATTTATATAGTATATAAAATATGATATATAATATATAGTATATAAAATATAATATATAAAATATAACATATAAAATATAGTATAAAAAATAAAATATAGTATCAAAAAATAGAATATATAAAATACAATAAAATGAATATAATATGTATATAAAATATAGTATATAAAATATAATATATAAAATATAATATATAATATATAGTATATAAAATATAATATATAAAATATAGTATATAAAATATAATATATAATATACTAGCTGACGACCGGGCCTTCGGCCCGGCGTCACTAACCCCTGGCGGGGAGCGTCTCGTTCATACCAATTTAATAA
Organism: Forficula auricularia; assembly: GCA_024734495.1. Classification (NCBI taxonomy): domain Eukaryota; kingdom Metazoa; phylum Arthropoda; class Insecta; order Dermaptera; family Forficulidae; genus Forficula; species Forficula auricularia. The sequence continues at coordinate 15,296,237 of JALMQS010000085.1, forward strand.
TTGAAATTTAAAATCTTACTGTAAGTATCGAAAGAATGTGCTGAATGAAATTGATTCAAAAATAAGGAAGAATAAGGAAAGATTTATTTAACACATTGCCTAAGCACGATCACTATCTGACCAATCAGAATCGTTCTAATAATTTAACGCTTTGGCATTGGCTATGCACTGGCCAATCAGATCGTTTCCACATACATATCCACATACTTTTCTATTTTATATATATAGATAGATAGATAGATAGATAGATAGATAGATAGATAGATAGTATATAAAATATAATATATAAAATATAGTGTATAAAATATAATATATAAAATATAGTATATAAAAATAATATATAAAATTTACATTTTATACTTTATGCTGTTCAAAGAATTAAATATATATCTACGTTATTTATTTCTTAATTAAATTTTTAAATAAGCAAAGTCCTCTGCCCCACCCTATATAAGAGAGGGGACAGGTGTATAGTAATTTCTGTGGATGGCCACATATTTTATTTTTTTCTCATTTTATTTATTTATTCATTTTATTTTATTTATTTATTTATTTAACAAAGTATACAAACATAGGACCTTAGGTCCCACCTAGTGTTTATACATAATTTAGCAACAATATTTTACAAATTTGGCAAAAGAGTTCACCAATACACACATTTTATGGGGAAGAAGAGAGAAAAAAATAGAGAAAGATTAGAAGACATAAAGGAAATAAAAGTAAGGATTATCAGTTATTGGGTGGGATCCATAAAGAACGAAGACCTGAGAGCACCAAGAGTCAGGTTTGCTTGAAATTTGGATGGAAGTTCATTCCACACTGAATAGTTTTGATTCAATATATTTGATTATTTATTCAGTTTATTTTTTAAGCGAGTCTGTTTAGTAGAGTACAAGGGCCGTTTGGTGATGATATGACATTAATTCGAACTTAACTTAATAAATACTTATATTGGGACATTCTTCTATGTTTCAGATCACATGATGGCTTATCAACCAACAGAGAAAATGAAAAAGGAATTAGATATGGTGTTCCGAACTCTGCTGAACGGTTTGGAGGAAAATGCTGGATTGGAAGAGAAGAAAGAACTTGTGAAATCAGTCCACCCTTGGTTCAAAAAGGAATTGCTGCAGAGGTTCCTCTCCGGTGATGAACAGATTAGCCTTAAGCTGCGCTTGAATTCTCTCGCTATTTTCCATGACCGGACTACAACATTTTTTCATCCATCAAGAATAATGGAAATAGAATTGGATTTGGTGTTTGAATTTCTGCTGGACGGGTTAGACGAAAATGCTGGATTGGAAGAGAAGAAAGAACTTGTGAAATCAGTCCACCCTTGGTTTAAAAAGAAATTGCTGCAGAGGTTCCTCTCCGATGATGAACGGCTTAACCTTAAGCTGCGGTTGAATTCTCTTCCTATTTTGCTTGATGAGTCCACCAAATCTTTTAATTTTGTACGATTTTCAACTGATCAGGCAGCTATCAAAACCATTTTGGAAGTATTAACATGTAACTGTCCAAATATTGAAAGGCTCGATTTGACAAATCTAGTTATCACTAGTGAGAACATTACAAATTTCAAAATTCTTTTGGGAAATGCCAAACAGTTGAAAAGTCTGCGAGTGGGATGTTGGTTAAAAAATCAATGTGCAATCTATCAAATCTTGTTTCAAGAGGATTTTAACCAACATGATCAGGATGTTCAAAATGGACTGCGAAAAATCCAATATATCAATGGAGCTTTTTTAAAAGCACCACAATGTGCCAAACTTTTAATACTTCTACCCAAACTGAAAAGTTTAGGCATGCATACAGAACTCGGGCAAGCCTTAAACATTTATATTTGTAATATCAACGATGACAATCGATTATTATTGAACATAACCGAATTCCACGATGTAAATACAAACTCAAGAACTTTTGCATTTTTTGTTAAATGTTTTCCAAAAACAAATCGGATATCATTAGAATCACCGAGTATAAATATTATTAGACATATTTCAAAATTTAAATTCCTAATTGATTTAACTATATATTCCGAATATGTGATTGAAGTCATTAAGTTAATCCAAGTTATTGGTAAACGAATTGAAAAGTTAGATCTCCGATCTAACGACCATAAATATAACCCACGAATTTTACGTAGGTTATGTCCGAAATTAGTAACTTTAAAAGTTAATGACAATTATTAGATTCTAATTGGATTTTTCTTCCTCGTGTGGCTTGTCCGGTCAACCTGAAAGTTCACAAAGAGAAACAAAGAGGTTGTCCTCTGCTTGATGCAAATAAACATACACATATATATATATATATTATTTATTTGTTTAAGACTATAGTTTCGAAGACTTGGTCGTATGGAGGGGATTGTTAGGTTATTTTCGTTACGGAATTTCTCGATTCGGTCGCCGCGCTCAAAGCCCGCAATAGCTTAATAAGACTGATGATGAAGACCTCGAAACTATAGTCTCAAACAAATAAATAATATATATATATATATGTGTGTATGTTTATTTGTATCAAGCAGAAGACAACCTCTTTGTTTCTCTTTGTGATTCAACAACTTTGCTACTCTAGGCAAAACAAAAACTTTTCAATTAAACCTGAAAGTTGGCTATGACTATGAAAAAAAATCTGAACCGTCTTCTGCCATGCAAAAAAAGTTCACCTGCCTTCCTCATAAAAATGTATTTCTGTTCATGTAACTTGTTAATAATAAATAAATAAAATTATATGAAACTAAAATGAATTTATACCATATTTACTGTAGTATTTTAGAAATTGAATATACCTAAGGTTTTAGTTTAAAATATTTTTTTTTAAAATTCGAGGAGTTGTTCATTCATAATTTTTAGAAAAAAACCGACTTTAAAAAAATTAAATGCAACAAATAAAATAATAAGAACTCAAAAATAAAATAAAATGCACTAAAAGGTATAAAACTTGAAATCACTTTTTGAAGTCGGTGCCAAACATATAGTTACATTTTATGTATCACACTCGATGGATCTTCCCATAGAGTAATATAGAGTGGAAGGCTACCGTATATCGAAAAAGCGGTCTCTAGCGACTGCAGGGCGAAAACTTTTAGTTCTCTACTTCTTAGAGCTATCCAAAAATCATAAAACACCCAAAGCATTTGTCATAGATAAAAGATACATACCCTTTATCTTATATATATATATATATATATATATATATATATATATATATGTGATATATATATATGATCGCATTTTTTACTCTTGATAATATCACCAAAATTTGACCCGAAGAGAACGGATTCTACTATTTTATTGCCCATTGGTTTCGCCCTGGACTCGCAGAGAGCTCTGTAACTAGTATACGCTAAAATACATTGGCTCCTTATGGAGCCTTCCACTTTCTATTACTCTATGGATCTTCCTTAGTACGTTTGGCGGGTAATGAAGACACCGTCACATTAGCTCGCTTATATAGTTTGTTTGGCACCGACTTCAAAAAGTGATTTCGTACAATTCATCGTTTAGTTGTAACTTCTTGTGCCAATCCGTTAGAAATGTTGGCTATCATCATGGCAACCTTCACTTTATCAACAGCAATACGGAAGAGTTGTTGGGAGGTCTTGTTGAACCAGGTCCTGAGGTTCTTCAACCACGATATCCTACTTCTTCCGGGACCTCTTTTTCCGAAAATCTTCCCCTGCAGAATAGATTGAAGCAAAGCATACCGGGTTTCGTTCCTCATAATATGGTCCAGGTACTGCAATTTTCGGGCCTTGATCATCCACCACTTCGAGGTCCTTCTTCATTCTTTGCAGAACTTCGACATTAATCATTCGTGCTGTCCAGGGAATTTTAAGGATTCTTGGATACAGCCACATCTCGAACGCATTTATCCTCTTAATAATGGCCTCGTTCAAGGTCCAAGACTCTACACCATACAAGAGGACAGAGAAGACATAACAACGCAGAAGTCTTGTTTTTAAATCAAGAGACAGATTGTGGCTCTTGAAGAATCTGATCATCTGATTGAAGGCGGATCTAGCTTTCCCAATGAGAGATTTTATTTCTTGAGTGTCGTTCCAGTCCTAATTCACGATGGTGCCGAGGTAGTTGTAGTGGTCCACTCTCTCAATTGCAGCTTCGTTAACATAAAGTTGACCTCCCGTGATCTTCTGCTTACTACCTATCATAAGCTTGGTTTTGTCGTCATTAATATCCAGGCCATACCGCTTGCTGTGATAAGTTATTTTGTCCATAAGAAATTGTAGGTCTACTAAGTTACTGGCAAAAACAATGGTATCATCCGCATATCTGATGTTGTTCAAATGGTATTCGTTTATTAGAATGCCCTTTTCTATCCCGTCCAAGGCCTCAGTGAAGATTCGTTCGGAGTACAAGTTAAAGATCAAGGGCGACAACACACAGCCCTTTCGGACCCCACGCATTATTTTGGCGTAATATGTGTGCACTTCTCCCACTCTAAGGTTCGCCGATTGATTCCAGTAGAGGTTTCCAATTATTCTCAGGTCTTTGTCATCTATGCTTGCCTCCCTTAATATTTGGATCATCTTGTCATGTCGGACTCTATCAAAAGCTTTTCGATAATCAATTAAGCAGGCGTAGACGTCGTAGTTCATATCTCGACATCTCTGGAACAGAATTCCGACTCCCAATAAGGGTTCTCTTGTGCCAACCGCATTCACAAATCCAAATTGGTTGGGAGATATCTATCATTCACACCTCCTATAGATTCTCCTGTGTATTATTTTCAGAAGTTTTAATAGGTAACTCATGAGGGTAATTGTTCTATATTCCTCGCATTTTTTGGCCCCTGATTTCTTTGGAATGGCAATGAATTCTGATTTCAACCATTCAGCTGGAATTTTACCAGAATCATAGATGTTGTTGAACAGTTTTGTGATCAATTTTACTGTTTCATCATCAAGTAGCTTAAGGAACTCCGCTTCGATGCTGTCTGGTGCAGCCGCTTTGCCATCTTTTAGTTGGACTATCGCAGCCTGTACTTCATGCTGCAGTATTTCCGGACCACTAGTAGTTTCTTCCATTCCGAAGTTATTTTCTCTATGGTCTTCAAACAATTTCTCTAGATATTCCCTCCAAGTATCAATTCTGGTTTGCATTATATATTTAATTATAATTAAGAAATCCTTCTTACCATTGGTATAAAAAACTAAACCAACATTAAACAATAACCAATACATATTTTAAGATAATTTTGATTCATAGTTACAACACAGTTTCTGAGATAATAATGAATGAATAATGAAAAATTTTCACTAAAAACAAGCTGGCAACAACGCATATATTTAACCTAAAAAGTGGATCAACTTTAGTAATTTTTTTGACGTATTTTCACTTCAGCCGTTGCCGCTACAGATTACAATTGCTTATAAAGAACTTTTTGTTTTATAAATCTCGCTTTATAATGCACTTTATCTGAAATTTCTATGAGAAAATATATACAAGGTCGGACAGTGTTGGCAGATTTGTCAAACGAGCACGGGGTTGGCTAGTAGTGGTACACAAACAGCAAAAAGTTTTGGGCTTATGAATTATGAATCCTTATTTTCTGTTCTATATACTCTAGCATTAACTTTTTGTTAGTATTGTCGCGAAACAACTACCTTAAGTAGTTCTCAAATTTTCAATTTCTTTATTCGAATAGACTAGGTCTATCATATAGAATTTGTAGACTTATTAATATATGTTTTGAGGGACTTTTAAAAATTCTTATTTTGAGGTGAAATTTTCAACCTGCTATTTTTATTACAAATTTAGAAACAAATTCCATATAATATAGAAAATAAAAATTTCGGAAAAAGAAAAAAAAATGATTTTTTACTACCATACAGGGAGGGTATGGTCAACTATTGTAATCGTGCATGAAAAAAGTGTTTTTTTTTCCTTCTTTTTTCGAAATATCTCAAAAACGGGTGAAACTATTTTGATTAAAAAAATTGAGGTAAACCATGGCATTTCGGTCTACAAAAAACCCTAAAAAATTATATTTTTCGATGTCAAAAAATGGAAATCTAGGCTCTTGTACCAAACTCAAGCAAATTTTGTATACATAATCAGTGGGCCTCAAGAAGTCCAAAAATGCAAAAACCAACCGCCCAAAGGAGGGGGGGGTAGGTTCAAAAATGAAAATCTAGGCTCTTGTACCAAACTCAAACAAATTTTGTATACATGTTTTAAAATAAACTTATTTTGGTAAATAATATATATAGGACTTTATAGGCCCTTTGGCCGAGTGAGTGGAGGAGAATTTCATCAAAATTGTCATCATAATAAGGAAGTGAGGGTTGTCATTTCCGTTTGGCACTGATTTTTTCTACAAAGGGTTTTATTGGAATCATAAAAAGAAAAAAATTTGCATATGGATGATAGGAAAAGTATTTTCTACTCAAAAGGCCAAGTTAACTATTGATTATAGGAAATAATCAAATGTTATTTTTATTGAAACAAATATTGAAGAAAATTTATTATCGGAATATTTAGGGATTAATTCGAAAAAAAAATGGTTTTCTAGAAAAGTTTTATCGTAGAAAGTTATTTCAATATTATATTGAATTAATTTACTTTTAGTAAACATTTTGGGCGTCTCTGTCGCATCTGACCTGTCTTGGAATGAACACATCTCCTCTGTGGCGAAATCTGCAGCAAGGAAGATTGGCTTCTTATTCAGGTCCAAGCGATTTTACAAACCCCCACAACTTCTCACCATCTACAAGGCCCAAATCCGCCCCTGTCTCGAATACGGCTCTCATCTGTGGAGAGGAGCCTCAAAATATTCTCTTGCTACCCTGGATGCAATTCAGAAACGAGCCGTCAGGCTAATTGACGATTCTACCCTCTCCGACTCCCTCGACTCGCTGGCTCATCGAAGAAATGTCTCTGCCCTTTCCCTTTTCTATAGATACTATCACGGCAGGTGCTCTGATGAGATAAAATCAATAATTCCCCCCAAAGCATGCTTTGCACGTAGCACGAGTTTTGCCGACTCCCAACACTCTCTCGCGGTCAAATTAGAAAAGTGCCGGACCACTTCATTCGCCAATACGTATATCCCCATGACTTCAAGGAACTGGAACTCTCTCCCAGCCTCCATCTTTCCCAGCACCTATAATCTTCAAACCTTCAAAACCGGAGTGCATAGACACCTACGTCTACACCCTCTCACTTAATCAACTTTCCCTTCTCTTCGGTAATGCAAGGGTCTTTCGAGATCCATAGGAGCTGCATCTTTACTGGTGCACCCCTTCTTGCATTCGATTGCATTAAAAAAAACATTACCTTTAAAACAGTCACTGCAGCCTTAGCTAAAATTAAAACCACTACAACTTTAGCTAAAATGTTTGTATATCCAATGCGAAGAAGTGACTAGAATTTGGTAGGGGATTGATTTGGAGTCAAAATATTATTCCTATCGACATAATCAAGCAGTTGTTTGTGCATTACAGATTCAAACACCTTCTCTAAGAAGGGAAGTGAATTAACAGGCCTGAAACCATCTGGTTCCAGGGCGTTCCGTTTCTTTGAAATCGGTATAATTACTGATTGTTTCCAAGCCTGAGGAAACTTGCTGTCTCGGATAGACATATTAATAATCTCTTGAACCTTTTCCAGAAGAAAATCCCCGCCAAGTGAAAGAACCTTATCACTGACAATATCAGTAGATTTTTTTTATTCAAATTCATAATTGCTTTAACTATATCTTCCCGGTCGATCTCCCTAATTACAAACTCTTCCGTTTGTTCGCCTTCGTCTAGGTATGGATATGTAACATAGTCATTTTTATCCTTGTCATCTATCAACTTCAATATACTTTCTTCAACAAACTGATTATACTTATCAGCAATAAACAATTCATCTGTGTATGTTTTTCCATCAAATCTCATTTTAGCTATATGGTTTTGCTGTCTCCAGTCAATAGCAGTCTTTATATTCATCCACATATGTTTAGAATTTTTACTCTTTTCTATCTCTTGTGCATAATAAGTCCTCTTTTTTGCCTTTATTTTTGATGTAACAAGATTACGCGAAACCCTGTAGATGTCCCAGTGTTCCCTTGTATTAGTAATGCACGCGGCTCTATAATTTAAGTCACGTCTCTTTGTCAAATCTTTAATTTCCTCATCATACCATTTCTGAAAATGACTAGGAATTATTTTTGATTTCACTGGGGCCACAGTATCAAGGCTTTTCTTTATATTCAAATACAAACGATCGATAAGAAAATCAACATTTATATCATGGTCATTCAGATTCAGCCAGGGCAAGTTCACCAGAATACTCTGAATATTTTCGGGATTAACATCCTTTAAATTTCTAGTTTCAATCACTTTATCCAACGGTAATCTATATGAGTTTCCTGTTTTGTCCGACCCATAAATCTCTATAATGGAGTGATCAGAGAGTTTCGGGGTCTTAAGTATGTGTGTCGAAATATTTGACTTGTTAGCAAATACCAAATCGATCTTTGTTTTGCTATTTTGGGTTATTCTTGTAGGCTCTCCAACCAACTGATGTAATCCTCGTCTTTCCATTTCTGATATTAATTTTTCTCCATAATGAGCATCCTTCAGCAAGTCAATATTAAAGTCTCCCATTATAATTAAATCCTCCATAAGTATCTCATCCAATATATCATCGAATATATTCAAGAACTCCATCTTGGAGCCAGATGGGGATCTATACAGACAGACAATATTCAATGTGCAATGTGGCTTCTCTTCAATCATAATACCAAGTACCCATAAATGTTCTCCAAAGGTCTTCTCATAAAATACATGATAATTAATCTCTTTCCTGATATAGTACAACAGTCCACCAGTATATCGGCTATGCGAGTCACATCTAACAATGTCATATCCATCCAAGCTTATCTCACTATCAAAAATATTCTCCGTCAGGTGTGTCTCATTTAACGCTAGTAGTATAATATTATTTTCTTTTAAAAATTGGAAAACTTCCTCCCTCTTGGATAATAGACTCTGAATATTAAGGCAATATACTGACGGGTTAAATTGCTATTGAGTATAGGTAGTCCTTTCTTTAACACCTCGTACAATCGCTTCATATGCTTTACACGAGCGACTCCAGGTTGTATGGGCTGTATCGAGGTTTAGGTCCAGTTTAGTATTTCTCTGAACACAGTTTGTACATTTCATTTTTGTACTATTGCAGGCCCTAGTCGCATGTTCTTCTGCGCAAAAACCACAAGTAGGCGTCTCCCTAGTACAAAAACTTATTCTATGACCGAATTCGTTACACCGGAAGCATCTAATCATGTCGAAAACCTCATAAATCCTGCACCGTTCAAATCCAACAGACAGCCATTTTCTATCACTCACAGTAGCAAAAGTTTTCGGATCCATCTCGATGCATATGTCAAAGTGCCCATCTCTTGGTTTAGTCTTAAATAAAAATTTTACATTAGCCTCCTGACCAAGGCCCACATCATTTTGTTTAAGAATCATTTTGACCAACTCATCATCGGTCAGATTTGCCTCATTCATAATATCTTTTATCTTCAGTCTCGGCAGCCTTCGCTTGGGTTTGCTGAATTCGATTTCATCTTTAAATTGATCACTTATCATGCCAGTAACTTTAGTTAATTCTTCTTTATTATTCGACCGGAAAATAATAGTTCCATCGCTCCTCGAATTTGTGACCTTTACATCATTAAAAAGCCTCGGTTCCATCTTCGAGATAAGATCCTTTCTCAATTCAGTATTAGTCTTGTTTGTTTTCGTCTTCATAATCATGACATCTTTAAACTTGGGCCTCAATATTGGTGCAGTGTCACCCTTAACCATTTGGCTATCTGCGGTCACTTCCGAGATACATTTTTTATTTTCACAGACACTGTCAATGACATTCTTGCTTATAAGTTCATTTCTAAGTTTCTGATTTTCAGCCATAATAATGTCCAACTTACTCTGCATAAGTTCGTTAGATTTAGACAAATCGGCCACCATCCGGATAAGCCGATTGATCGAATTCTCATCCACCTCAATTAGATGAACATCATTAACATTAGAAGTTGACGACTTAGACATAGTGCATGATTCACATATCCAAGTCGTTTTTCTCTATGTGGAATCCTCTAGGTTCCACTTTAGCGCACTTATAATGATATTTCTTCTGGCACTCTGTACACTTCGCAGTATTTTTATTATCCAGATTCTCAGGACACAGCACACAATGAGACATATTTAAGATAATTAATATAACAATAATATAATATAATATAACAATGAAAATATATTAATATATTCAAAAATCAAATAATATTTTTGAAAATTTCTTAGAAGAAAAATTAAAAATAAGAAAAACAGTGAAAATGTTTAGAGTTTTGCATAGGCCAACCACAGCATAAGAATAATATAATATAATACAATAATATAATGAATATATATTAATATATTCAAAATGTTTAGAGATTTGTCTAGCTCAACCACGGAGCAACGCACGTGGCGGGATGGCAGGTTTTTAGGTTAAAAAAGTCTGAATTTTGATGTAAAACCTTCAAAAACCTTTTGTAAATCACAATTTTCACATTAAAATCACCGCTAATAAACACTTATTATAAACAACTCAAATTCCAGCGCAAAAATGGAAGATATTTTCAGAAAAAACACTAAATAACGCACTCGACCACCATGATGTAGACACACGCACGCCACCATCAAATGGTAGAATAGAGTTCATGTTGACTTTAATTCAAAAATAATGACCGATTCTCATTTAACAGTCGAGGAATAACAATTCTACATTGGATTTTTGATATTTCGGTTATTATTGGTAACCATTGCTGAAGACATGGACGAACCGACTTTAAATCAAAAATAGCGATTGATTCTCATCTATTACTTGAGGAATAACCTTATTGCATTCCATTTTTGATGTTTTGATTATTAATGGCAACCTCTACTGAAAACGTGGAAGAATCGACTTAAAATCAAAAAGACTAAATTCTTTTATGGCAAACAACTCAAGCTTGTAGATTAAGTAGATGTATTGAAAAATATAGGCTTCTATTTAAAAAACAGAACTTGACATTGAAATACCCTTGAAAGCTTGTTCTAGGTCGACAAACAATAGCGTAGTTTAGTTTGCCCCTCGATATAAACGAACTTTTATTTGAAACTTTTTTCCATATAATCCACTGTTTTTGAGTTATAAGGCTGTCTCAAGTTAAAAAACTCACCCGGTATATTTATATTTTTATGATTTATATATGTGCCCATAATTATGAAAGTAGTCATTGATTGTTAGTTTCGAGATATTTAAAGTTTTATAAAATAAACCAGATTCCAATTCTGTATGAGACAACTAGAAATCCACTTAACGGTTGAACCAATTTTATGCGATTTTACAAAACCGACATCTTATTACTGTACTTTTTAAATGGATGGAACATAAAATATGAAAAAACAATTTTCTTAATTTTTTGACTTAGTCCACTTTCATAATTATGGGCACATATAGGTTTCTATTTAAAAAACAGAACTTGACCTCGAAATACCCTTGAAAGCTTGTTCTAGGTCGACAAATCGACAAACAATAGCATCGATTACATAGTTTCCCCCCTGATATAAATAAACTTTTATTTTAAACTTTTTATCATATAATGCACTGTTTTTGAGTTATAAGACTGTCTCAAGATAAAAAACTCACCCGGTAGTTTCAAAGGTTTGACCTTCATCATCAGTCATTTTAATTATAAATATTCGATCTGTTATTTTTAGTCATTCAAATACCCGATTGGATAAATGTCCACTTCGGTGATTTCTCATTGACTTCGAAATACCCTTGAAAGCTTGTTCTAGGTCGATAAACAATAGCGTAGTTTAGTTTCCCCCTGATATAAATAAACTTTTATTTGAAACTTTTTATCATTTGATAAATATGCACTGTTTTTGATTTATAAGACTGTCTCAAGATAAAAAACACACCCGGTATATATATTTATATTTTTAGGATTTATAAATAAGATTATATTTGTTTCAAATATGCAATTGATTTGAAATTGGCGGCTTAAGTGACACGCCTGCCTCTTGTGATTGATGGATGCAGCTCAAAAATCCATGTATGCCGGATATCCTGTCTCATAATTCACTTCTCATCTGATATTTGAGCCTCCATTTGCAATCACGTGTATGAATATAATTCTGAAACCAAATAAATGTAAGTACGAAACTTTCTTCTTATTATTATTTATCTATTAAAGAAAAAATTTACTATTATTAATAACATATTAATTTCAAAATTATTTTTATAAAATTTTTGAGTATACATATAAATACTCAAAAATATATATAAATAGGTTATTCCATGTCAATACAACGACGTTTTGTCGGTGACTCTCTTCGAATTTTTTGACTTTCTGATATGTTATTATATGTTATTATTATATGTATATTTAGTTGATTGATGCTATTGTAAGGCGCGACTTCCGCCCGACCTGAAAAGGGGTCTTAATTAAGGACGAAACAATGTAGTACAATAAATTTGTAATTAAAAACAATGGTGTTTAATTTCATGGTAGATCAATTAGTACAAATTATATAAAACCAATTCGATTATGAAGTTACAATTGAAATAATACGAGCTAGTTAATATACTAGTAAAAATATAAATAATTTTGAAGAACAAATTTAACTAAGACTATAGGTTATTAAGCAATTACAAACTAGACTAAACTTAAAGTTACAAACTAACATACTTCGAAATATTTTCTGATCAGACTTATCATTAATTAAACGTTTCGGCCGAACTACTCACGCACTTCCGACTTCTCTGGTCACTGTCTGTCCACACGAGTAGAGCTCCTGCCCAGCTCGCTAGCGGCTCACGCTCGCAGGGCGCCTCGGCGCCCTTCAATGACGCCGATCCTCGCACAGCTGGCAGGACAGCCCTCTTGCCCTCCGCCAGCATTGGCTACATCGATCTTCACTTAGCTCGTCCAGCCGCCTCTCGGCCCTCCACAGGGCACGGCTGTCCCTCAGCACTCCCACGGACAGGCCCTCGCGTGCCTGTCCTTCGCCATCCTCGTGGTCGGCTCGTCGACGCTCCTCTCCGCCCGTTTGATCACACAGCCACGGGACGGTCACATCGCTCTTCTTAGACAGCCCGTAGGCTCACCCAGCCCGCAAGCTGGCCGTGTCCCCGAGACACCGGCTACCGCCCGCAGGGCGGCATCCTGGTCCTTAGCACATCACCGAACACATACACGATGTACCTGCACACAGTTCGCAGCACTTGCACACACTCGCGTTAACACTGTCTTTCACATAACGCGTACCTACACACGCCTGCGGCACACACCTGTACCCGCCCCGGGGGTAGTCACACAGTCCCTCGCACGCGTTCACATCTGCCCCCGCTCGCAGGGGCGGCCGGCTCGCCACCCCCCAGCCGTTATGTCTGTCGTGCCAGCCTCAGGACGACTCTCCCGCGTCGGCCGTTAGTTCCGCGTCCTCGCTGTCACCCACACATTTACATCTTTGCGTGGGAGACACACCGACAGCGACTTCCTCTTTTCCACGCACTCACACTCTCGTATCCGTTGGTCACTTCATACACAGACAGGCCCGCCTCCTTCTCGCGTCTCTTCTTCTCTTGCCCAGGGTAGCGTCTGTCTCTCTCCCACTCCCTTGTACGGGAGCTAATATTCACTATACTGGATCTAGGCACGGCGCCAACCTGTCTCGCTGTTAACTCAGCAGTTTACTGAGGCTACTCTCTATTCCAACAAATTAGACTTTCTTTAACTTAACAAATAAATTACAGGCTAAGTATTCGCTAAGGGCCGTAGCCCCCTTACATCCTTCCCCGTTTTAGAAAAGATGTCTATGTCCTTGGACATAGACATCCTTTTACAGTTCGCCCGGGGGTCCGTCACTTAACGTTATACTACATATAGATTTTATCCACAACTTAAAACTAACTGAACCACTTATATCTAAGGCTTAATTCTAGGGAGACTACACCTTTGCGTACAGGGGGGGTAGCCTCGTAATTACGGTAGCCATGATATACATCGATAAAGTAGATTAAACTCACATAGAAGGGAGCGTATCGGTCACCTTCTAACGCATCTAACCGCCCTCTGATGACTGATACCTTCCCCTCCACGGCCCCAATTCGTTCAAGGCGACTCCCACTTCAGGTCCACGGTGTCATCGCCCTCCTTCATAAAATTAAAGGATTTTCTCTTCAAACTTTTCTCGTTAAAACAGCCAAAATTTGCATTTACCGCGCTTGTAACTTATTCCAAATAGTGATCGCCTAAATATTTCGATTATTTTTCTCCTAGGCTACTCCTCCCGACCACCTGGGCCTTCCTCCCGAGATATGTTAGCCCCAATTCCAAATGTCCTTTACTACACACCAAGAAAATAGGAAACGACTACTCCACAATTTTCTCACCCTGGTGCTACCAATTTTCTTCTCCGGGGATGACGGTTTCGTAAACATCTCTAGCAGAGGTGTCCGTCCGGGCCCCTTACACACAATAGGACCCCCGACTTCCCCGGTCTTGTCACGGCGGGCCCCTTACACACAGTAGGACCCCCTGACCTAACGGGTCTTGTCACGGCGGGTCCCTTACACACAGTAGGACCCCCTGACCTAACGGGTCTTGTCACGGCGGGCCCCTTACACACAGTAGGACCCCCTGACCTATCGGTGTTAGTCATGGCGGGCCCCTTACACACAGTAGGACCTGCCCCCCCCGGGCCCCTTACACACAGTAGGGCCCGATTTTCCCTCCTTCGTCCATTGGAATCTCCCCTTCCGAAATGCTCAAAATGACTCAAAAATTCCTCCCAAAAATGGCTCAACATCTTCCTTGGAAAAGGTCTCGGGATTTTCCTCAAAAATAATTCAAAATGCTTCCCTCAGAACTGTCTCTCAAAATTTCCTTCGAAAAATGACTCAAAACTTTTTCAAAAAAAAAAGGCTCAAAATTGCTCGAAAATAACTCAAAATTCTCTCCACAAAAACCGTCTCAGATTCTCACTAAAAGATAGCTCAAATTTTTCCTGAAAAAGGTCTCGGGATTTGTCTAAAAAATAGTTCAAAATTTACACGCGGACTTCAAAAAATTAAAGAATTTTCTCTTCGGCGGTCGGCCCGGCGGTCGACCCCGATCTCGAGTTCCCCGTCCCAATCCTGGGCGGTGGTGGTTCCTCATCCCTTAGGCTTCCCAGAACGACTGCCGCTACTGTTATCCAACCCGGAACATTATTTTTCATGAAATTAAACTAACATATACGCCTTACAGTTTGTCTAAAAAAATAAAAACGTTGAGGAAAAAGAAAGCAGGTATTGACCAAATTACGAATAATATAATGAAAATCACACAAAGAAACACAATTAATAAACTAGGAACTTCAGGAGAAGAGGTTCCATTAACAACCAATTTTACAAGTCTATCTAGCTGTTGCACCTGGCCAAGCTGTTTATATTTACGATATTAGATTCAGTCCACAAATAGATTCCAAAGATTTAAGGTTCCGTATTATATTACTTCTTGTCCGACATTACTGTTTTCTTCCCCTTCTACTTCACCACGGTTTGCTTCTCTGCTAGTTCAACCCTTCAACCCTTTATCCTGTCTTGTGATTTTCCCCTCTCGTTATCCCTTCCTTCCACTCCGAGGGCCTGACACCGGTTCCTTACCTTTACAGGCCCTCCCGCCCCCTCCCGGATGGTGACCGGGGCGCCGCTAACGGCCAGTTCCCCGTATCGCCACCCTAGGTAGGCTCTTCTTATTTTCACCCTAAGGACCTAGCCCAGGCCTTCCCCTGCTCGGGGGTCACCGGGGCGCCGCTCACGGCCAATTCCCCGTGTCACCACCCCCGGCAGGGCGAATTCGGGAAGAAACCCCTCCCAAGATGGTCACCGGGGCGCCGCTAACGGCCAATTCCCCGTGTAACCACCTCATGTAGGGCGAGACACTCCATTCTCGGTCTCCTTCTTATTCTTACACCGGGGGCCTGGCACAGTCCTTCCCCTTTACTGACCCTCCTTTTCCCTTCTGATCCCTTGTCACACATTTCTTTTTTATTGGTTGAAGCCTCAGGTTTTCCCTTTCTCACCCACACTCTCCTCATTAAACGTCCCTGACCGCCCCCAAAGCAGTCTCTAAAATTTTTGTATTATTTCTTCCGTGGTGAACCTCGCGACCAACGCCTCTAGAGCAGCGATCCTTTCGTCTGCAACCTCAGCACTTAGTTCAAAATACCTGACCCCAAAATTCACTCAAAATCCCCTTTCGCTCCAAAGTTTTGTCAAAACTACCCCCGGTCCAAAATCTATTCAAAATTCTTTAAAAATTCCTCAACTATTAACCCCATAAATTATACTAGTTTATTCACCATACTGGCTCAAGACGCAAAACAAAATAAAATGATGTTCCGGGTTTTCCCAAAATTTGCAATATTCAAATCTATATAGATACACCTCGTACGCTTCAACAATTACTCCAGGATTAATAAAACACTTTTATGAGCTTCCGATACTAATATTTTGAAAAATTTTATATAATAGAAATTTTGTCCAAAACTCCTCTCAACCCCGTCAACTTCTATTTAGACCTCAATCACAAAAGTAAATAGAAAATAAAATGTTTGCTCACAAATATGTAATCCAAACCTTGAATTTTAAAATTCAAACAAATTTCGTACATTTTCTGAAATAAAATTCTACCCCAAATTATTCTGAAATTTTTAACATTTTCTCTTTAAAAAAAAATTTTCTCTCTCCAAAATTAAACTTATTTACCTCCAAATAAATTCCCCTCTGAAATTCTGAATGAAATCGTCAATCCCCTTTCTGTGCTTATCTCAGTGTCCCCACCTTGGGTATTCCTGTATCATCCGTTGAAGCTTTCGAGAGTATTGTCCCTCTCCCCCTTTCTGGCCCTCCGCCATGTTTGCCGCCCTTACGGCCTAGCTCCTTCGCAAAAAGAAAAATTCACAATAGCTCAAAGCTATCAAAATGGTTCCAAAACTTATCGTTTAATCATGTTATCCTTAAAATTTTCTTAAAACCTTACTTGACCCAAATTCTTTCCTAAATTTATACCCGAGCGGCGCTCTCAAAATTATTTCAAACTTCTGTTCAAAATGGCTCGAAATTATCTTTTAAACTTTTTCTCCTTACACTTTTCCCGAAATTTTACTTCTCCAAAAATTTCCCGACATTTGGCCCGAATTCTCCCTTATATATCATAAACTTTTGTTTTCCACTTTATGCACTTAAAATTTTCCTCAAATTCTTATTTCACAAATTTTCAGAAATTGGCCCTTAAAAATTCCCTTACTTTTCTGCAATAAAATTCTACCCCAAATTATCCCGGAAATTTTTCAAAATTTTCTCCTTAGAATTTTCTTGAAACCTTACTTGACCCAAATTCTTTCCTAAATTTATACCCGAGCGGCGCTCTCAAAAATTATTTCAAACTTCTGTTCAGAAATGGCTCGAAATTATCTTTTAAAATTTTCTCCTTACACTTTAATAGCAAAACAAAAAAATCGACTCAAAATGCCTCAAAAACTATTTTTTAAAATTCTCTCCTTAAAATTTTCTCTTACATTTATGTACGTGCGACGCTCTCAAAAATTATTTCAAACTTCTGTTCAAAAATGGCTCGAAATTATCTTTTAAAATTTTCTCCTTAAACTTTTCCCGAAAATTTTACTTCTCCAAAAATTTCCCGACATTTGGCCCGAATTCTCTCAACCTATATATCATAACTTTTGTTTTCCTATTTATGCACTTTAAATCCTCTTAAATTCTTATTTCCCAAATTTTCAGAAATTGGCCCTTAAAATTCCCTTCTATATATATTAAACTTTTTCCCAATTATTCGCGGGCGGCACTCTCGACTGAGCCGAGCGAGTGCCCGATTTCAAAATTTTCAAAATTTCCCTTTTCAAAATTATCTACCCCAAATTGCACTTTGAAAATTTTAAAATCGTTTACCCCACACCTCGACACCAATTTGTAAGGCGCGACTTCCGCCCGACCTGAAAAGGGGTCTTAATTAAGGACGAAACAATGTAGTACAATAAATTTGTAATTAAAAACAATGGTGTTTAATTTCATGGTAGATCAATTAGTACAAATTATATAAAACCAATTCGATTATGAAGTTACAATTGAAATAATACGAGCTAGTTAATATACTAGTAAAAATATAAATAATTTTGAAGAACAAATTTAACTAAGACTATAGGTTATTAAGCAATTACAAACTAGACTAAACTTAAAGTTACAAACTAACATACTTCGAAATATTTTCTGATCAGACTTATCATTAATTAAACGTTTCGGCCGAACTACTCACGCACTTCCGACTTCTCTGGTCACTGTCTGTCCACACGAGTAGAGCTCCTGCCCAGCTCGCTAGCGGCTCACGCTCGCAGGGCGCCTCGGCGCCCTTCAATGACGCCGATCCTCGCACAGCTGGCAGGACAGCCCTCTTGCCCTCCGCCAGCATTGGCTACATCGATCTTCACTTAGCTCGTCCAGCCGCCTCTCGGCCCTCCACAGGGCACGGCTGTCCCTCAGCACTCCCACGGACAGGCCCTCGCGTGCCTGTCCTTCGCCATCCTCGTGGTCGGCTCGTCGACGCTCCTCTCCGCCCGTTTGATCACACAGCCACGGGACGGTCACATCGCTCTTCTTAGACAGCCCGCAGGCTCACCCAGCCCGCAAGCTGGCCGTGTCCCCGAGACACCGGCTACCGCCCGCAGGGCGGCATCCTGGTCCTTAGCACATCACCGAACACATACACGATGTACCTGCACACAGTTCGCAGCACTTGCACACACTCGCGTTAACACTGTCTTTCACATAACGCGTACCTACACACGCCTGCGGCACACACCTGTACCCGCCCCGGGGGTAGTCACACAGTCCCTCGCACGCGTTCACATCTGCCCCCGCTCGCAGGGGCGGCCGGCTCGCCACCCCCAGCCGTTATGTCTGTCGTGCCAGCCTCAGGACGACTCCCCGCGTCGGCCGTTAGTTCCGCGTCCTCGCTGTCACCCACACATTTACATCTTTGCGTGGGAGACACACCGACAGCGACTTCCTCTTTTCCACGCACTCACACTCTCGTATCCGTTGGTCACTTCATACACAGACAGGCCCGCCTCCTTCTCGCGTCTCTTCTTCTCTTGCCCAGGGTAGCGTCTGTCTCTCTCCCACTCCCTTGTACGGGAGCTAATATTCACTATACTGGATCTAGGCACGGCGCCAACCTGTCTCGCTGTTAACTCAGCAGTTTACTGAGGCTACTCTCTATTCCAACAAATTAGACTTTCTTTAACTTAACAAATAAATTACAGGCTAAGTATTCGCTAAGGGCCGTAGCCCCCTTACACTATTATAATTATTTTCCTTATTTATGTCCATCGATTAAATTAATAAGTTGTTGTAGAGAAATAAGGACAATAGGTTATGCAAGTATTTTTTATTTTATTCCAACATTTCGTCAACTTTGTTGACTTCCTCAGGACTCAAACAAATTAATTTCTTTTTAAATAGGAAATATTTTCAATCTGTGCCTATATGTGTTTGCTAAGAATGAATTTTTATAAAATGACAAATATGCAAAGAAATTAATGTGTTTGAGCCCTGAGGAAGTCAACAAAGTTAACGAAACGTTGGCATATAAAAATAATTTTTAAGAAAAAAATAAAAACCGACTTCAAAAAATTAAATGCAACAAATAAAATACACTAAAAGGTATAAAATAATTATTATCTTATTTAGTTACAATTAAACTACGAAATATTAACATGAAATTACTTTTTGAAGTCGGTGCCAAACAAACTATACCTATAAGCGAGCGTACCCACCAAACGTACTAAGTAAGATCCGTCGAGAGCAATTCATAAAAGGTATGTTTGGCACCGTCTTCAAAAAGTAATTTCATGTTAATATTTCGTTGTTTACTTGTAACTAAATAAGATAATAATTATTTAATACCCTTTTAGTGTATTTTATTTGTTGCATTTAATTTTTAAAAGTCGGTTTTTATTTTTTTCTTAAAAATTATTTTCATTTTTCTCTTTTTAGTGATGTTATTAATTGTGATCATATCATCAGAACTTGACCAAATTAATATGATAATATTCCTAAGACAGCCCCTTTCGAATAAAAAAAGAACCATCGAAATCGGTTCATAAACAAAGAGGTTAGGTCTAAACAAACCTAATAAAAAAGGTCTAATACCTATGAAAAAAAAACGAAAAAAAAATGGGACCAATCGGAAGCTAGACTGGACCCAATGCAAAAAAAATTTTCAAAATCGGTTAAGAATTGGCGGAGATATAAGGTAACATAGGCACAAAAAAAAAAAAAAAAATTCAGTCGAATAGAGAACCTCCTCCTTTTTTGAAGTCGGTTAAAAATAAAAAATACTTGCATAAGCTATTGTCCTTATTTCCATACAACAACTTATTAAGCTATTATAATAATTAAATAAAAGATTAACGGGTATTAGGGCAATATTTTTTTATTAAAAAGAAATTAATTTGTTTGAGCCCTGAAAAAGTCAACAAAGTTGACGAAACGTTGGCATAAAATAAAAAATACTTGCATAACCTATTGTCCTTATTTCTCTACAACAGTGATTCTCAACCTTTTTTTCGTCACGGCACACTTTTAATAATTTAAAAATTTGACGGCACACTATGAATAAAAAAATTAATAGAATATTATTTGGTTTATTGATTGATGTACCTATAAAATTATCATAGGACATTCTGCATCCTGTAAAATGTTACTACCTCTTCAGTTCTTCAAATGATCAACTAAATATTGTGTCAATTGATAAAGAAATGTAAAAAAAAGCAGTGGCGGCACATTAAAGTTCCGCGGCATAGTGGTTGATTATCACTGCTCTACAACGACTTATTAAGCTATTATAATAATAAAATAAAATTAACTATCTTAAATGAGGCTTTATTAAAAAACACACGGAAACTGATGATCGTTTCCTTATGATCAGGAGAAGGTTAATTATTGAACACTATCTTCTTTTTCATAATTTTTTATTGTTGTTTCACATCGAGACAGTTTCGGACGATATTCTCTGCCATCTTCAGTCTAAAATATTTACAATTATAGTAACTTTATTTATTTAATTAAATAAAAGATTAACGGGTATTAGGGCAATATTTTTACTTTATCCAATGCAAAGCATGGGTAAAGTATTGTAATCGCTCTCGGGGCAAGCGTGGCTTCAAAGGGTCCTCAGGTAAAGACTACGGAACCCATGGACTCAATTAAAGTCACAAATTGTAGTATTCAATTAGGTTGAATTTTAGCACGTGACGGTTTTGCCAAAAATTACATGGGGTCTCGTCGAGAAGTTCATGTCTATTATGTG
Organism: Forficula auricularia; assembly: GCA_024734495.1. Classification (NCBI taxonomy): domain Eukaryota; kingdom Metazoa; phylum Arthropoda; class Insecta; order Dermaptera; family Forficulidae; genus Forficula; species Forficula auricularia. Next base: position 15,317,657 of record JALMQS010000085.1, read on the forward strand.
TCAAACGCTACCAGCCTTTTGATAAGTCATACGAAAATTAAACATTAATAAAAAAAGATTGTCCAACACTCGTTAATATTTTATTTAGTTATTATATAATTATGTAGAAAGAAGTATCTACGTTAATTTTTAGCCTTCTATCTTAACCTAAAACGAAATTAGGATTTGTGTTGAAAATAGATCAAAGTATTATTATTAAAATATTCATGACTTTGTCAAGAATAAAGATATTCTATCTTAACAGCTGGTTATGAGGGGTGATCCGCGATTGAAAGTAGATGTACACCTCTTTGGAAGTTTTTTGAAAATATTTGGAAGTACAAGTGGAAGTAGGTGTACAGCTTATTAGGTCGCGGTTCACCCCTCGGCTGGTTATGTTTTCGTTTTTTAATGTACTTTTAGAAATTTTTTTGAGTTATAAGATAAAAATCTCACCCGGTATATGAGTTTTTTTTTAATGGAAATCTATATTTTTTATTTCCTAGCCTAAATTTACAAAAAAAAAACTGAACAACTTTCATTTAAACTATTTTTTTAAACGACATCAAATAAAAAAATATTAAATGAGTTAGATCTCAAAAACAAAAAATCCAAATAAATATTATTCTTAACAAATATTCAAATTAATTATCAAATGATAATACACAAATATTTAATTAATAAATAAATAAGTTAATAATTTTCCAACAATGTTCTGTGACATTCCAGAGTGTATCGTAAGTCTTCTGGATGAAATATATTTCTTAAACAAAAAAAATGCTCCATTTATATTCTGGTAATACAATATAACTATCTACTACTGGATTGACACGAGAAATAAACTTTTTTAAGATCAAAAATTTTAAATAGATCTATTAAGTAGAAAATAATCTCTTAAATCTGTCTATAATGAAGTTTTAATCACACATTACAGTGCAAATTTTGAAAATAAATTTTTTTTAATTGTCAACATATTCTCAGAGTCTTATGGAAAATTAAGTTCTTGACACTTTCTCTCGAATTACTAGGTGTACCGGAAAGTCATTACCGGTTTTTTCGAAAAAAAACTACGTAATTTTTAAGAAAATGGAAAATTTATTTATTCAAAGTATTGGCCATTTGATTCTATAGATGTTGCCCATCTTTCTGGCAATTTATGGATGCCATCCCAAAAAAACTGTTTGTCCTTTGAGCAAAACCATTCATCGAGCCATTTTCTAACTTCTTCGAAATTGGCGAAGTGCTGCTCTGCAAGCCCGTGTCCCATCGATGCGAAAAGTTGATAGTCGGACGGGGCAAGGTCTGGAGAGTACGGCGGGTGCGATAATATGTCCCACCCAAGTGCTTTCAACGCTTCCTTGACCGGTTTTGCTTTATGAGACGGCGCGTTATCATGTTGTAAAATCACTTTACCGTGTCTTCGGGCCCATTCTGGACGTTTTTCGATCGATGCGTGGTTCAAATTGATCATTTGTTGTCGGTGTATTGTTTTTTCAATTGTTTTTGAGTTTGGGTTGGATCTTCATCCAATAACTCCTGTAGTTTCGCATCTTCAAACTTTTTTGGTCTACCAGAACGTTCTTTATCTTGCACATCGAAATCACCACTTTTGAATTTTCGAAACCACACCTCACATGTTTTTAAGGTTAAAGCATGCTCACCGTAAGTTTCTACCAGCAAACGATGACGTTCAGCGGCTTTTTTCTTTTGATTAAATAAGAAAAGTAATGCGTGCCGTAAATGCACGTTTTCAGGCATGAAACTTGACATGTTCAAAGAGGTATAAATCCATGAAGGTGTTACTTTCGCAAAATATAACATGAATAGCTTTGAAGCTTGATGTCAGTAGAATAAAATGCATATGTGTCAAATCATAACATTGCATACTTAAGCCTAGCGACATCTGTTAGAAAAACCGGTAATGACTTTCCGGTACACCTGGTATACTATTATTAGCTGATTAGATAAAGTTAAAAAAAAAAAAAATTAGCTTTTTGAAACATCCAGGTTTATTTGTTTGCAATAAAATATATAACTTTTAAGTAGTTCGGTGTTGGTTCTAGGTGAAACATTTTAATATAATAATAAAACTTGAGTAAGATACGAGGTAGGTTTCACAAAAAAGAAATAAAACAAAATTGAGTTTTGAATTCGATATATTTCGGGGGTTAGCCCATCATCAGGAGTCTAAGAAAACTGATTATATATTGGAAAAATAGTTTTACTTACTTTAAATAGTCTAATCAGTTTTCTTAGACTCCTGATGATGGGCTAACCCCGAAATATATCGAATTCAAAACTCAATTTTGTTTTATTTTATTTTTTTGTGAAACCTACCTCGTATCTTACTCAACTTTTATTATTATAATAATAAAATATATCATTGACAGTCGAATTTACTGAAATATTTACTTTAAAAATCACATAAATGCTATGTTTGGATGTAAACATAAGCAGTAGAAATACAACACATTTCCAAATCAAACAACAGTTACTATCAATGGGTCTTTCGAGATCCATAGGGGCTACATCTTTACTGGTGCACCCCTTCTTGCATTCGATCGCATTAAAAAAAAAAAAAAAAAAAAAAGCATGCTTTGCACGTAGCACGCGTTTTGCCGACTCCCAACACTCTTTCGCGGTCAAATTAGAAAAGTGCCGGACCACTTCATTCGCCAATAGATATATCCCCATGACTTCAAGGAACTGGAACTCTCTCCCAGCCTCCATCTTTCCCAGCACCTATAATCTTCAAACCTTCAAAACCGGGGTGCATAGACCCTCTCACTTAATCAACTTTCCCTTCTCTTCGGTAATGCAAGGGTCTTTCGAGATCCATAGGAGCTGCATCTTTACTGGTGCACCCCTTCTTGCATTCGATTGCATTAAAAAAAAAAAAAAAAAAAAACTATCAGCTGATTTGAAAAAATCAAACTTTTGTATTTAAATAGGTATTTTTTTTTATAAATGTTTTTATTTCAAATATTTACTGCTTTCATACTATTTATTTTTTAATTCCATTATTTTTCATTTGTATTTTTACTTATTTTATTAAATATGAGACACTACATTTCCTTAACTTAATAAATAATTCGACATTTATATGGGGACATACTTGATGATGACGCAATGTATTGAAAATAATGGAAGCCATCTGCCTGATATAATCTTTAAACATACAATAAAATGAATATAATATATAAAATATAGTATATAAAATATAATATATAAAATATAATATATAATATATAGTATATAAAATATAATATATAAAATATAATATATAACATATAGTATATAAAATATAATATATAAAATATAGTATATAAAATATAATATATAATATATAGTATATAAAATATAATATATAAAATATAGTGTATAAAATATAATATATAAAATATAGTAAATAAAAATAATATATAAAATTTACATTTTGTACTTTATGGTGTTCAAAGAATTAAATATATATCTACGTTATTTATTTCTTAATTAAATTTTTAAATAAGCAAAGTCCTCTGCCCCACCCTATATAAGAGAGGGGACAGGTGTATAGTAATTTCTGTGGATGGCCACATATTTTATTTTTTCTCATTTTATTTATTTATTCATTTTATTTTATTTATTTATTTATTTAACAAAGTATACAAACATAGGACCTTAGGTCCCACCTAGTGTTTATACATAATTTAGCAACAATATTTTACAAATTTGGCAAAAGAGTTCACCAATACACACATTTTATGGGGAAGAAGAGAGACAAAATAAATAGAGAAAGATTAGAAGACATAAAGGAAATAAAAGTAAGGAGTATCAGTTATTGGGTGGGATCCATAAAGAACGAAGACCTGAGAGCACCAAGAGTCAGGTTTGCCTGAAATTTGGATGGAAGTTCATTCCACACTGAATAGTTTTGATTCAATATATTTGATTATTTATTCAGTTTATTTTTTAAGCGAGTCTGTTTAGTAGAGTACAAGGGCCGTTTGGTGATGATATGACATTAATTCGAACTTAACTTAATAAATACTTATATTGGGACATTCTTCTATGTTTCAGATCACATGATGGCTTATCAACCAACAGAGAAAATGAAAAAGGAATTAGATATGGTGTTCCGAACTCTGCTGAACGGTTTGGAGGAAAATGCTGGATTGGAAGAGAAGAAAGAACTTGTGAAATCAGTCCACCCTTGGTTCAAAAAGGAATTGCTGCAGAGGTTCCTCTCCGGTGATGAACAGATTAGCCTTAAGCTGCGCTTGAATTCTCTCGCTATTTTCCATGACCGGACTACAACATTTTTTCATCCATCAAGAATAATGGAAATAGAATTGGATTTGGTGTTTGAATTTCTGCTGGACGGGTTAGACGAAAATGCTGGATTGGAAGAGAAGAAAGAACTTGTGAAATCAGTCCACCCTTGGTTTAAAAAGAAATTGCTGCAGAGGTTCCTCTCCGATGATGAACGGCTTAACCTTAAGCTGCGGTTGAATTCTCTTCCTATTTTGCTTGATGAGTCTACCAAATCTTTTAATTTTGTACGATTTTCAACTGATCAGGCAGCTATCAAAACCATTTTGGAAGTATTAACATGTAACTGTCCAAATATTGAAAGGCTCGATTTGACAAATCTGGCTATCACTAGTGAGAACATTACGAATTTCAAAATTCTTTTGGGAAATGCCAAACAGTTGAAAAGACTGCGAGTGGGATGTTGGTTAAAAAATCAATGTGCAATCTATCAAATCTTGTTCCAAGAGGATTTTAACCAACATGATCAGGATGTTCAAAATGGACTGCGAAAAATCCAATATATCAATGGAGCTTTTTTAAAAGCACCACAATGTGCCAAACTTTTAATACTTCTACCCAAACTGAAAAGTTTAGGCATGCATACAGAACTCGGGCAAGCCTTAAACATTTATATTTGTAATATCAACGATGACAATCGATTATTATTGAACATAACCGAATTCCACGATGTAAATACAAACTCAAAAACTTTTGCATATTTTGTTAAATGTTGTCCAAAAACAAATCGGATATCATTAGAATCACCGAGTATAAATATTATTAGACATATTTCAAAATTTAAATACCTAATTGATTTAACTATATATTCCGAATATTTGATTGAAGTCATTAAATTACTCAAAGCTATTGGTAAAAGAATTAAAAAGTTACATCTTCGAATTGACGATCGTGGATATAACCCAATATATTTACGTGAGTTATGTCCGAATTTGGAAATTTTAAAAGTTAATTTTGCCAATTGTTAGATTCTAATTAAATTCTTCTTCTTCGTGTGGCTTATCCGGTCACCCTGTCGTTGGCTATGACTATGAAAAAAATCTGAACGGTCATCTTCCATGCAAAAAAAAGTTCATCAGCCTACCTCACAAAAATGTATTTCTGTTCATGTAACTTGTTTTGTAACTTATTAATAATAAATAAATAAAATTATATGAAACTAAAATGAATTTATACCATATTTACTGTAGTATTTTAGAAATTGAATATACCTAAGGTTTTAGTTTAAAATATTTTTTTTTTTTCAAAAATAGAGGAGTTATTCATTCATAATTTTTAGAAAAAAAACCGACTTTAAAAAAATCAAATGCAACAAATAAAATAATAAGAACTCAAAAATAAAATGGTGCCAAACATATAGGTACATTTTATCAATCGCACTCGATGGATCTTCCCATAGAGTAATATAGAGTGGAAGGCTACCGTATATAGAAAAAGCGCTCTCTAGCGACTGCAGCGCGAAAACGCTTAGTTTCTATGAGCTATCCAAAAATCATAGAACACTCAAAGCCTTTGTCATAGATAAAAGATAAATACCCTTTATGTTATATATATATATGAGCTCATTTTTTACTCTTGATAATGTCACCAAAATTTGCCCCGAAGAGAGCGGATTCTGCCATTTTTAACCGACTTCAAAAAAGGAGGAGGTTCTCTATTCGATTGAATTTTTTTTTTTTTTTTTTTTTTGTGCATATGTTACCTCATATCTCCGCCAATTGTCAACCGATTTTGAAAATTTTTTTTGCATTGGGTCCAGTCTAGCTTCCGATTGGTCCCATTTTTTTTCGATTTTTCTCATAGGTATTAGACCTTTTTTATTAGGTTTGTTTAGGTTTGTTTGACCTAACCTCTTTGTTTATGAACCGATTTCGATGGTTCTTTTTTTATCCGAAAGGGAGTGTCTTAGGGATGGTGTCATATTAATTTGGTCAAGTTCTGATGATATAATCACTATTAATAACATCACTAAAAAGAGAAAAATAAAAATTTTTAAGAAAAAAATAAAAACCGACTTCAAAAAATTAAATGCAACAAATATAAAAATACACTAAAAGGTATAAAATAATTATTATCTTATTTAGTTACAACTAAACGACGAAATATTAACACGAAATTACTTTTTAAAGTCGGTGCCAAACAAACTATACCTATAAGCGAGCGTACCCGCCTAATCGTACTAAGTAAGATCCGTCGAGTGCGATTCACTAAAAGGTATATGTTTGGCACCAACTTCAAAAAGTAATTTCGTGTTAATATTTCGTCGTTTAGTTGTAACTAAATAAGATAATAATTATTTTTATACCTTTTAGTGTATTTTTATATTTGTTGCATTTAATTTTTGAAGTCGGGCTTTATTTTTTCTTAAAAATTTTTTATATTGCCCAATGGTTTCGCCCTGGACTCGCAGGGAGCTCTGTAACTCGTATACGCTAAAATACATTGACTCCTTATGAGCCTTCCACTCTATATTACTCTATGGATCTTCCTTAGTACGTTTGGCTGGCAATGAAGACAACATCGCATAAGCTCGCTTATATAGTTTGTTTGGCACCGACTTAAAAAAGTGATTTCATGTAACAATTTCATCGTTTAGTTGTAACTAAATAATATAATTATTTTATAGCTTTTATTCCATTTTATTTTATTTGTTGAATTTAATTTTTTTGTAGTTGTTTTTTTTCTAAAAATAATTTTTATTTTTCTCTTTTTAGTGATGTTAAGAATAGTGACTTATGATAATACCCTTGCATGCATCTCGTAAAAGAAAGATTCGGGCGAAGGAATCAGAAAGTGATAATAAAATTCAAATAGAGAACTTATCTCGAAACGTTAGCGGGTTTTAAATGAACGTTTTAAGATTTCATTTATTATAATTTCAAAATTAACTTGAATGAACTAGCTTCAAATCTACTCTTATTAAACGAGCAAAAATTGTATATTTTTATATATATTTATTTATATATTTGTATCTTGGTTTTATTTTGAAAACGGCCCTATCGATTTTGACGAAACAAATTATTTATTTGGGTATATGAGCATAAATTAAGTGTTCGAAATAAAAAGACCAACACTGCACTCTCCACCCACGCAGCTGAACATAGTCATTCTTTTGATTACGATAATGCGAAAATATTGGTCAAGATTGATAACTACTATAAAAGATCCATAGCCGAAATGCTATATATAAAAATAGCAGGTGATAAGGCTATCAATTTTAAAAGAGATTGTATGTTTCTTTCCAATATTTATACATCTATCCTGTGTGATATGAGCCAACAGTTGTTTTCTTGAACTTAATGTATAGAAACTTTTTTGAAAATTTTTTTATAAGAATTTGTATAATTTGATTGAATGAAAAAATGCATGTGATTTAAAGGTAATTAGATTCTAATTTGGATTTTCTGTTTGTAAATAAATAATGATGGGATATATGATGACCTCACATAAGGGTCAAATATCTAATTATAATGTAATATATAGAAAAGATTTATATAAACTCATTACTTTCATTCTGAAACTTTTGGGTCCAGGCACGTTAAAAATTCGCATGAAGCTAAAAGAAATTTTTATTTTTGACAAGGCTTGGTTCGATCACATATGTGTACCGCATTTTGTGTATAACTGTAAGTCTAAATAACCAACTTGGTCAACTTATAATTTTTTATAAAAAAATATATCAATTAACATCTATTTGTGAAAAAAAAAATTTTTAGCCTAATTGACTGAAGACGGCCAAATAAAATTTAGGCTGAAACGTCTCATTGAAGGTGTTTTATTGAACCCAGTGATTTCATCTTTGGCTGATACCTCCTCCTTCATCTAGTGTAGTTTCATCACAGCCACGAACTCTTACAATATTAAAATTAAATATTCAATTCTCTTTTCTCCGGGCAATTATTATCTTTGAAATTGTCTTCCTAAAAAAATATTTGGTTGGTGAAAGTTATCACTTCTGTCGCGCGTCCCGAGAAGCACACATTTTTTTTAATTTTATGTTTTTATTTCAGATCCTATATGATTATTTTTTTATTATTATTATTTTCCTATTTATTTTTTTTATAATGTTTATCAATATGAACGAATGTGGGCAAATTGGTGTACGAGTAAACAAATATACACATAATATGTGGACCACTAGAAAGCTAGAAATGCAAAAACTGGGTGGGGGTGGGGATGGATGTGGGGGTGCAGGAGGTGGGTTGCAGTTGTGGTGGATCCGTGGGTGGGGTGGGGGTCGAGTGTTGGGGGCGAGGTGTGTGGTTTCGGGAGGGGGTTAGGGGTTACCGTGCATCGCTCGGTGCCTCCAGGTACTATATACAATAATACCCCGGACTTAGGCGATAGGTGGGACCAAGCGATAGCAGTGTAAGTCGAATTCGCGCAAGTCGGGGTTCAACTTTGCATATAAATACATATAATGTTTGTGTAATCGGGACCAGAGTCTAAAGAAAACAATAATTTAGAAGAAACATGTTTAATAAAATAAGTAACTTATGAGGAGAATTTTCTAGGTTAGGTTTCCTTTTGTGAAACCTAACCTAGAAAATTCTCCTCATAAGTTACTTATAATGTTTCACCTAGAACCGACACCTAAATCCTTAAAAAATTTTAATAAAATATTAGATAATGGAAGCAATTTACATTACTATTAATAAAACAACGTAAACCGAGGTTATTTTGATCTCGAAGGCTTCATATATTCTAACAATGTCGTCTGACGAGATAAGTTTTTCTTCTTCTCACGTAAAATTTCCTCGTAGCATACCAGTAACTTTTTTATTTCCCGTTTTGTAGTATAAACGCGCTCTTCATTGGAATCTATTTTGTAACCCCTTTTTAATTGTTCCGAGGCCTTCTGTTAAGTTTGAAATCGTCATTTGATTTTCCGTTTCAACTGGGTCTAACAGATCAGTTTGTTCAACGTCTTGATCATGCTCACGCATTTCCATAAGCTCTTGATTGTGTGAATCCAGCAATTCTTGGACGTCATCACCATCCACTTCTAAATTTAATTGTTTGGTAATATCGACCACTTCTTCAATTATACTATCGATTTCTTCAGGATTTGAGGCTGATACTCCTTGGGTTTCTGTGGTGAAAAAAATGGACACAGCTTTTTCCAGACGCCATTCAAAGTTTTTTGTGAAATCTCATTCCAAGATTGTCCAATAATTCTTACAGCATCTAAAACATTGAATTGCTTTCAAAAGTGTTTGACAGTAAACCGATCACTGACAGGACGGGGTGGGGAAGTCGATGCGCGCGGCAATCAAATACAAACACCGCGTAAAACGTAGTAGCGTAAGTCGGGGTATTACTGTATATAAGCGTATTTTTTTACTCTTGATAATGTTACCAAAATTTGCCCCGAAGAGAGCGGTTTTCGCCATTTTATTGCCCAATGATTTCGTCCTTGACTCGCTAGAGAGAGCTCTGTAACTCGTATACGCTAAAATACATAATCTCCTTATGGAGCCTTCCACTTCTTTATTACTCTATGGTTTTTAGTTTAAGCTCCGAACGCCACCTGGCGATGCAACCTGAAGCACATAGCGTTCTATTTGAATGCATACCTAGAGATTGCAGGCGACTCCGTGTCTTTCCAATCAGTCTGACTTAATAAATAAATTATTCCTACATTTTCGAGACCTCGTTGGATTATTTTCTTTGGGGCTATTTGAAAGGTAAAGTGTATGTTAATGCTCCACGAACAATTCAAGAACTTAAACAAAACATTCAAACTGAAATTGATCCTAAATAAATTTTATTTTTCTCATTAATATATCAAAGAATAATTGATACGTCAACAAGAATTATTTTGACCGCGCTGATTTGAAAAAATATATTTTTATCTCGCGAGACTACTGCGGATTACGCTATTGGAGTCTGCGGAGTATTAAGTCTGGACCAAGAGAGAAAAAGATGTAATCCACTTAGCTACAATCCAACGTCATTTCGCGTATAGCCCGCTAGACATTTGGATGGATCACCGAGTGAATTGGAAATCTCAGATGTTATATACTCGATCTCCCAGTCCAGAGCGCTAGATCTATTAGCATGTATGTTAGATGCCTGCCATTAATTAACTGAAGGTTTTCTACATTTTATTCGATCGCGACTCTAATGTAGGGAATTTTCGTCAAATATTGAGTGAAAATATGAAAAAATGAGAAAATTAAAATTTATTTAATATCATTATTTCAAGTTAGAAATATATAAGTTCAAATATTATTTTCACTCAATATTTGACAAAAATTCCCTACATTAGAGTCGCGATCGAATAAAATGTAGAAAACCTTCAGTTGAAATTGATCCCATAGACCAGCTATTATTGAAGAAAGTCATCAAAAATATTGATGTTCGAATGATGCCCTGTAAAAGAAGCCGTGGTGAGCTTTTAAACAATATTGTTTTTCATACATAAATTGAATAAATCCATAAAAAATTTTGATTTGCCTTGGTAAAATATCTGTTTGTTTTTTTTTTTTTTTTTTTTTGAAATTCAAAAACTCCTAAACAGATGGCCCAACCTATATTAAGATAGATTTTTTCAAATAAATAAACCAATATGTTTCTGTACATATTCTTAATCGAGAAAAAAAAACTAAACAAATTTTATTAGAACTATTTTTTATACGACATCAAATAAAAAAAAAAAAATTGTATCATTTAGATTTCAAAAAAAAATCCCAATAATTATTTTTAACAATTATTCAACTTAATTATTAAATAAATAATTTAATAATTTTTTTCTCAGAAGCTTCATTTTATCGTGTTGTAAATCTATTTAAAAAAAAATAGGAAATATAAAGGCTACGAAGAAAATTAAAAGAGCAAAATAAATAAAAATAATTTTTAAGAAAAAAATAAAAACCGACTTCAAAAAATTAAATGCGACAAATAAAATACACTAAAAGGTATAAAATAATTATTATCTTATTTAGTTACAACTAAACGACGAAATATTAACACGAAATTACTTTTTGAAGTCGGTACCAAACAAACTATACCTATAAGCGAGCGTACCCGCCAAACGTACTAAGTAAGATCCGTCGAGTGCGATTCATAAAAGGTATATGTTTGGCACCAACTTCAAAAAGTAATTTCATGTTAATATTTCGTCGTTTAATTGTAACTAAATAAGATAATAATTATTTTATACCTTTTAGTGTATTTTATTTGTTGCATTAAATTTTTTGAAGTCGGTTTTTATTTTTTTCTTAAAAATTATTTTTATTTTTCTCTTTTTAGTGATGTTATTAATAGTGATCATATCATCAGAACTTGACCAAATTAATATGACACCATACCTAAGACACCCCGTTTCGGATAAAAAAAGAACCATCGAAATCGGTTCATAAACAAAGAGGTTAGGTCTAAACAAACCTAATAAAAAAGGTCTAATACCTATGAAAAAAAATGGGACCAATCGGAAGCTAGACTGGACCCAATGCAAAAAAAATTTTCAAAATCAATTGACAATTGGCTGAGTTATGAGGTAACATAGGCACAAAAAAAAAAAAAAAAAAAAAAAAAATTCAGTCGAATAGAGAACCTCCTCCTTTTTTGAAGTCGGTTAATAACGAAATTGGAACTGGAATTCATACAGAAGACTTGCGTAAAAGAAGCCACCCACCACGGGTTTTTGAATAATATTGTTTTTCATACATAAATGGCATAAATCCATCTTTCATTAACCATAAAAAATTTTGATTTACCTTGGTAAAATATGTGTTTTATTTTAAATTCATAAACTCTATATTAATATAGATTTTTATAAATACTGTAAATAATCCTCTAGAAAACATCTTCAAAAATTATTAGGATTTGATTGTTATACTACGGCAAATATTTGAGAATATAATAATTCACCATTGGTGTCTATTTTTTAAGTGGCTCTTCAATATAGATAGAGTGTGTATCAGCTAGGGGTGAGAGGGAAGCTCCTCTCATTCGCTCCAACTGTATTATCAAGTTACAGTAAGCCTGTCGTTGAGATGAAAGAGGAATTCCGGGCGCAAAAGAGGGGGCGCTTGGCTGAAAAGCAACAGAATAGAAAGCGACATCAAAGCAAAATGTTGGATCTCTCTACGAGATGAGATAATGTCTTGAATAAATTACAGAGTGAGTGTGATAAGCTAATCCAAACCAAACCGATGGTAACTAAATGAAGGGGATTCATTCCTTCCTTTCTATAGCCGTATATCTACCTACTACTACTACCAATAATATTAGAATTTGTATTAGCTGTCGATCAAAAAGACTTGAGCAATATTATTAAAAGTTCATCCTGGATAATAGAATAGTACCGAGGCTATTAATATTATTTTTAATTAGTCAAGCCAGCTACAGAGCTGCGAAAAATGAACGAAGAAGAGATTAAAAGATTAAATAAAAATGAAATTCCAAATTCATATAGACATTAAGTATCAGCTTGGGTTCAGGGATCGGTGGCCAAAGAGGGTAAGAGCTAAGATGATGCCTTTATAAGAACCTTAACTTAACTTTAACTTTAAAAACATTTATTTACAATATTATAGGTTTTTACATTAGTAATATTATTCTATAAGGTTACAGATTTTATACATATGTTTTATAATTAGTTTCTATGAGCAGCATCCTGCCTAGTACATTAAGGCTTAGTACCTGGAGCCACCGAGCGATGCACGATAACCCCTGACCCCCCACCCTTCCTAAACCACACACCTCGCCCCCACCACTGCACCCCCACCACAACTGCACCCCACCTCCTGCATCTCCCCCACCCCGTACCTAGTTTTTGCATTTCTAGCTTTCTAATGGTCCACATATTATGTGTATATTTGTTTACTCGTACACCAATTTGCCCACATTCGTTCATATTGATAAACATAAAAAAATAAATAGAAAAATAATAATAAAAAAATAATCGTATAGGATCTGAAATAAAAACATAAAACTAAATAAGATTTGTTCCCAAGTTATATAAAAAAAGCCACTTCAACCACTTTATTTGTAAACACACCTGTAATGTTATGATTTAGACACCTGTTAATTAAAAACAAACAAATTTTTTTTTTTTTTTTTTTTATAAATTTTATTAAACCAATTATTTTACATTAATTAATGTATACCTTGTATTTTAGCTTCGATTTCGGAGATTGCTTCTCCACCATCGAGTGTCCTTATTCATATTTAGTCCTTGTTTTTAATAAGAGGAAAAATCTAATTAGATAAAAAAACCTCTTTTCCGATAATTATTTCAATTCCATTATTCCCCAATCAAGTCGATTGGATCCTCTCTACCCAAACAAAAAATTCCTAATTTTAATATAATATATTAATATTTGCTATAACCTATTAGTGGGTTTTAAAACTAAAAAACCAATTAATAAATAAAAGATAATTGAAAAAATGTAAACAAACTTTTTTATTGAGATTTTCATCTATCAATAATTACTTTAATTAAGAAAAGATCAATTAAGATTAAATTTGTCGAGGTCCAGACCTAGCCAGATCGCTTTCTCATCTTCAAAACTTGTTAATAAAATTTGTTTCATCAAAATCGGTAGAGCCGTTTTCAAAATAGAACCAAGATACAAATATATAAACAAATATGAATACAAACAATTTTTGCTCGTTTAATAAGATTAGATACTGCTTTTTTTTTTTTTTTTTTTTTTTTTTTGCTTAGGCTTTAGTTATTTAAGGTTTATTTAGAATAATCAGTGTTGAGTGCATTGATTATATAAAGTTGTTGATTTTTAAGATGTTTTCGTTTATTTATTTTTGAGTTTATATCATCACAACGTCTTAAAATATTAACAAGATAATTCAAAAAATGATAAATTAAAAGTTTTTTTGCCGAGGGTAGCAGAATTATTATATATTGAAGTAGACAATAAAAGAGTATGTCTTCTGCTGGAATTATAAATTTTATTTATAACGAGATTATAGTTTCGAGAGTTTCGCTCTCTTCATCAGTCTATTACAATTGAAATTACATTGAAATTCCTGTGAATCAATTCTAATAGACTGATGAAGAGGGCGAAACTCTCGAAACTTTTATTGTCTCCTTCAAAAAGTGATAATTTTCGATTCGGAACCTGTAAAAAGCTAAAATATAAATGTGTAATAGCTAAAATCTATTATTTAGAACTTTCGGTTTAAAAGTGCAAAAAAACATTATTCACCGAAACTGCAAACAGCGTATCGAGTCTTGAAAAAGTGTCAATTTTTCCTACAATTACTTAGGTTGCCCGAGTAGTTAAAGTTCATGACTTCTAATCAAGCTATGGCGGGTTCAAGCCCTACTCGATGCAAATATTTGACCGGGTATAATCTGATTCCGTCCGAGGAAGGCAATGGGAAACCACCCCTCTGAAAAATTTCCCCAGGAATATTACAATGGAGAGTTATCGAGTATGGCACTTGAAGATAGATAGAGTTAATAAAATGTTCAAGAATTTATTTTTATATATTATATTAGAACATGGCGTATATTAATATTATTTTAATTTTAAATTCAGGTAAAAAGTTCGATTTTTATTTTCAGCCAGAATTAAATAATTTTTTTTGCACAGTAGGCCATTGGTGTCTAAAATGCAATTAAAAATAATATTAATATTCATGGAAGTTCATTCATTGACCCTTTTAAATCCTGAAGGAGGGACTTTAGAATCGTCGGGTTTTTTGAGAGAATGAAAATCTACTTTCTAATTATTATTCATTCTTTTATTAAGAATTTGTGATTTTAATTGTCCTTGGGCTACCTTTACATCAATTCAGAATTTAGTTTTAACCACTCCATCTTCAATAGAAAATAACTCTAATTAATTCATTTATTTTTTAAATTAATTAACAATTTATTCAACCAGTTTTCTAATAAATTACATTTCTTTATTTTAATAATACTATATAAGATTTGTCTAGATTAATTTGCAACAACGCTTAGCTTCCTTTTTCCGCCACTAGATGTCCCGGCGATCAATTTCAAACAAGATCGAATATGGCCCGGTCAAATTAAAAACTTTATATCGAAATTGAAATCACAGATACACGAAATATACTCTAATCAAAAGAGAGTAAATTTTTCTGATTAATCGTTTGGTTAATCATATCCATAATTTAATTAGTTTTATATTAAATAAGACGTACACGTTTCGTCATTTTATTTGTGACTTTCTCAGCAACTTAATTCTCAAATCAATTTCCGATAATTATGTGAAATATTCTATCTAAAAAAATTGGAAAAGAAGAAAAAAGAATGTTTCTCATAATGATATTGGACAATTGAGTTGAGAAATAAGTCGCTGAGAAAGTCAAAAATAAAATGACGAAACATACGTCTTATACTATATATATTTTGTAACAACGCTTAGAGAAATTTCTCTAAAAAAATTACCCTCTTGGCTAGAAATCGAACCGACGAACTCTTGAACTAAGGGCATGAGCTCTAGCCATTAGACCAATGTAACATTAATATTTATACTTTGATTTTTGTTACTAAAACAATATATATTTGATTTAGACTTTGTGTCGAGATAATATTGTATTCATTTGAACTCGAATGAAAATGAAAAATCACCAATAGATTTTAAATTAAGAAACATTAAATATATATTAATTAACGAGGCAAATTTGAAATATAATTATTATTTGGACTCGAATTTTGAAATGAAAGACTCCAATTCATTTTAAATTAAGAAACATTAAATATATTGATAATTGTTCCTCCCCCCCCCCCAGGCCACTCAAAAATTAAAGAGGCGAAACTTTTAAGAGACGATGTATTTTCTGTAGTTTACGGGTATACATTTGGAGTGTGGTTTTTTAAGAGGAATAAGATTTTTGGACCGAGACGCTGCCCGCCAGGGCACCAGCCCGAGGGCCGAGCTTCGAGGGCGTGCCGAAGGCACGCACGAAAAGCTCGTTATTAATATTTGTAATCAACTATTAGAGGATTTTAAAATTAAAAATACAATTGATTACCTAGCTATTAAAAGATATTTGAAAATAAATTTTACCAGTTGATAATTAGTTTAATTAAGTATAAACAATTAAATTAAAGATAAGACTCTGAGAGATCGAATTGTCAACTTAAAAACCCCTTAATCCGTGATTTTCATCAAAATTGTAAGAGTCGTTTTTGAGAAACAGATTCTATACACATATATATACCAGCTGCACCCCCTGGAACCCCTCTCCAGCCCCTGAACCCTCCCCCTGAGAGAGAATTCAATAAACGCATCTAAACTGTAATTTGAAAAAGACACCTATTTCCCAAATATAAGAACTTAAAAAACATAAAAAATACGAAGCATTTCGTATTTATGATCCCAAAAACCAAAAATCACCAATTTTTCAATTCATGGGTCAAATTTTGAAAAAAATGAAAAAAAAACTCTTTCGAGATATTTCATCAATAAATAGGCTATGTACTAAAATTGAATCTAAAGCAAAAAACTATAAAAATTTCAAAAAGTTACCCTAAAATGACTATATATCCTTTTTAGGAACCAATAGAATAAAATACTCAAATATGTTTTTTGTATTTAATAAATGCTTCAGCTTTCTAAGATAAAACCATATCCTTCACTTTTCGGGCATAAGAGATCTTAAAAAATCCTGAAAACAGAATTTGGGGCCCCCTTTAGGTTTCAAATTTCAAAAAATCCATTCTTAGTGTTGTGCCGCTCGAGAATTCTTTCCTTAAATAAATATAATTATTCTTAAGGGTAATATTTTGGCAATCGGCTTCCTTTTTGATCCTCGAATATGACCATTTCACAATGGGTAAGGGATTTTACAACTTCCTGGACCTAAATGTCAATTGGCTCTTAACACATGTCGATTGTAAATGTCATTTTTGCGTGGGAATTTTCTAGAGAGTAAATTTCTAGAAATGGGAGGAATGATTTTAAGATACGCACCGCTAATTAAGAATTTGGCCTATGAGAAGTAATCTTAAAATTTCGACTCTTCAGGCAGTCTTGAGTCAGTCAGAGAGTTGGCATTTCTAATCTGAAGCCCACTTGGGTATTATATATAACATAAAGGGTATGTATCTTTTATCTAAGACAAAGGCTTTGAATGTTTTATGATCTTTGGATAGCTCTTAAGAACTAAGAGTTTTCGCCCTGCAGTCGCTAGAGAGCACTTTTTGTATATACGGTAGCTTTCCACTCTATCTACTCTTATTAAACGAGCAAAAATTGTATATTTATTTATTTATATATATATTTATTTATATATTTGTATCTTGGTTCTATTTTGAAAACGATGAAACAAAATCTATTAACAAGTTTTAAGGATGAAAAAACGATCTGGCTATGTCTGGACCTCATCAAAATTCATCTTAATTGATTTTTTCTTAATTAAATTAATTATTGATAGATGAAAATCTCAATAAAAAGAAACGACTTGCCTGATGTCAGATTAGAACCTGAGACCTGTTGCATCAGAGGCACACACTTTGCCACTGCGCCATAGAACTATTTTAAAAATCTTTGCTTTTTACTTTTACTAAGATGAATATTTTTGAATTAGACTTTAGTATAAGTGTGGAAATAATTGAATATATTATATATATAGCTATGTATTTAATAAATAGAATTCATTGAATATATTGCGGCGCGGCAAATTTGAAATATGTATAATTGAATTAAGCTGAAAGAAAGACAACAATTAATTTTAAATCCAGAAACATTAAATATATTAATAATTATTCCTTTGCCCTCCTCCCCACTCTTTTAATTAAAATTAAATATTCAATTCTCTTTTCTCCGGACCATTATCCTTGAAATTGTCTTCCTAAAAAAATATTTGCTTGGTGAAAGTTATCACTTCTGTCGCGCGTCCCGAGACGCACATATTTTTTAATTTTATGTTTTTATTTCAGATCCTATAACTACGATTATTTTTTTATTATTATTTTTCTATTTATTTTTTATAATGTTTATCAATATGAACGAATGTGGGCAAATTGGTGTACGAGTAAACAAATATACACATAATATGTGGACCATTAGAAAGATAGAAATGCAAAAACTGGGTGCGGGATGGGGATGTGGGAGGTGGAAGGTGGGGTGCAGTTGTGGGGGACCCGGGGGTGGGAGGCGCAGTTGGGGTGGGGTAAGGGGTGTGGTTTGGGGGGGGGGGTGTCAGGGCTTACCGTGCATCGCTCGGTGACTCTAGGTACTATTACTCTATGGAGTATACATTCCGAATTTCATTTTTCAAGCCCAGCGATTTGGGTTGAGCGAGGATCAATGTATAAATGAAACGTCAGGTTCTCTTTGCTCATTTAATATAATAAGATTAGAGAAAATCATAGATCAAAGATGGTGTCATCTATTAAATCCGATGGAGTGGAATATTTTTAATTATATGTCAGAGGGGTTGTTTTTCACCCCCTCGGGAATCGAACCCGAGTGCCAGTAACAGCAATCCGGGCCACCTGGCTCACCTGCGGGATACGAACCTCTCTGACATATGCAAACGCGTAAAATATTTTACTCAAAGATTGTTATCTTAATTTGTAAAATTTCGCGATATAGTGATTCTAAATTTAAACATATAGCCATGCCATATAATTTAAATAAAGGTGGTTGAGTGTTTCGAATTTTGAAGAAATTCAAAATTCGAAGGGCAATGGAATGACTTTTCCTAATTTAATATGAAAGATATTAATTTGCCGATGGTAATAGATTCAAATTTACTAGAAAATCATAGATCAAAGATGGTGTCATCTATTAAATCCGATGGAGTGGAATATTTTTAATTATATGTCAGAGGGGTTGTTTTTCACCCCCTCGGGAATCGAACCCGAGTGCCAGTAACAGCAATCCGGGCCACCTGGCTCACCTGCGGGATACGAACCTCTCTGACATATGCAAACGCGTAAAATATTTTACTCAAAAGATTGTTATCTTAATTTGTAAAATTTCGCGATATAGTGATTCTAAATTTAAACATATAGCCATGCCATATAATTTAAATAAAGGTGGTTGAGTGTTTCGAATTTTGAAGAAATTCAAAATTCGAAGGGCAATGGAATGACTTTTCCTAATTTAATATGAAAGATATTAATTTGCCGATGGTAATAGATTCAAATTTACTAGAAAATCATAGATCAAAGATGGTGTCATCTATTAAATCCGATGGAGTGGAATATTTTTAATTATATGTCAGAGGGGTTGTTTTTCACCCCTCGGGAATCGAACCCGAGTGCCAGTAACAGCAATCCGGGCCACCTGGCTCACCTGCGGGATACGAACCTCTCTGACATATGCAAACGCGTAAAATATTTTACTCAAAGATTGTTATCTTAATTTGTAAAATTTCGCGATATAGTGATTCTAAATTTAAACATATAGCCATGCCATATAATTTAAATAAAGGTGGTTGAGTGTTTCGAATTTTGAAGAAATTCAAAATTCGAAGGGCAATGGAATGACTTTTCCTAATTTAATATGAAAGATATTAATTTGCCGATGGTAATAGATTCAAATTTACTAGAAAATCATAGATCAAAGATGGTGTCATCTATTAAATCCGATGGAGTGGAATATTTTTAATTATATGTCAGAGGGGTTGTTTTTCACCCCTCGGGAATCGAACCCGAGTGCCAGTAACAGCAATCGCTGTTACTGGCCACCTCGGGTTCGATTCCCGAGGGGGTGAAAAACAACCCCTCTGACATATAATTAAAAATATTCCACTCCATCGGATTTAATAGATGACACCATCTTTGATCTATGATTTTCTAGTAAATTTGAATCTATTACCATCGGCAAATTAATATCTTTCATATTAAATTAGGAAAAGTCATTCCATTGCCCTTCGAATTTTGAATTTCTTCAAAATTCGAAACACTCAACCACCTTTATTTAAATTATATGGCATGGCTATATGTTTAAATTTAGAATCACTATATCGCGAAATTTTACAAATTAAGATAACAATCTTTGAGTAAAATATTTTACGCGTTTGCATATGTCAGAGAGGTTCGTATCCCGCAGGTGAGCCAGGTGGCCCGGATTGCTGTTACTGGCACTCGGGTTCGATTCCCGAGGGGTGAAAAACAACCCCTCTGACATATAATTAAAAATATTCCACTCCATCGGATTTAATAGATGACACCATCTTTGATCTATGATTTTCTAGTAAATTTGAATCTATTACCATCGGCAAATTAATATCTTTCATATTAAATTAGGAAAAGTCATTCCATTGCCCTTCGAATTTTGAATTTCTTCAAAATTCGAAACACTCAACCACCTTTATTTAAATTATATGGCATGGCTATATGTTTAAATTTAGAATCACTATATCGCGAAATTTTACAAATTAAGATAACAATCTTTGAGTAAAATATTTTACGCGTTTGCATATGTCAGAGAGGTTCGTATCCCGCAGGTGAGCCAGGTGGCCCGGATTGCTGTTACTGGCACTCAGGTTCGATTCCCGAGGGGGTGAAAAACAACCCCTCTGACATATAATTAAAAATATTCCACTCCATCGGATTTAATAGATGACACCATCTTTGATCTATGATTTTCTAGTAAATTTGAATCTATTACCATCGGCAAATTAATATCTTTCATATAATAAGATTAATTAACATTTACTATGCATGGATGGTACATTAAAATTTCAAAACATTTTCAACGTTGATCATATAAATAATTTAAGACAAAAAAAAATCTTTGAAATATTAATGCCCAAGTAATGGATTTTATTTCCCCCTCCAATAATTTACATCTCAAATGCGAGTTAATAAAAGTAAGAGGGATGTTATATATATATATATATATATATATGTGTGTGTGTGTGTGTGTCATCATCGAAATGCTAATATTATTCCAATCAGTTTAAATTTTCACCCGCCCCTAAAATAAAGTTTCCTCCCTCCTTGTCAAACGAACCCCTAATTTCGTTTTGATAAGAGGTATTATATTGAAAAGGCGTTACCCCTTAAAAAAACCTTTTATTGTTCATAAGTAACAATATGTTAACAATGAATTGACTATGCCACCCTCCTCTCTAAGCACCCGCCCCAGCTGCTAATTTCAAATAAAAAAATAAATAAATGGATTTCGAAATCAGATAAGACGTCCGGGCGGGCAAGAATAGAAGGAATAAATATATATCTAAATCCCTCTATAAATTATTTATCATATAATAATTATCCGAATTTCGATTAAGGGCAGCCAAAAGCTCATCATTTTGATTATTTTACCAGGTGTACCGGAAAGTCATTACCGGTTTTTCTAACAGATGTCGCTAGGCTTAAGTATGCAATGTTATGATTTGACACATATGCATTTTATTCTACTGACATCAAGCTTCAAAGCTATACTTGTTATATTTTGCGAAAGTAACACCTTCATAGATTTATACCTCTTTGAAAATGTCAAGTTTCATGCCTGAAAACGTGCATTTGCGGCACGTATTACTTTTCTTATTTAATCAAAAGAAAAAAGCCGCTGAAAGTCATCGTTTGCTGGTAGAAACTTACGGTGAGCATGCTTTGACCTTAAAAACATGTGAGGTGTGGTTTCGAAAATTCAAAAGTGGTGATTTCGATGTGCAAGTTAAAGAATGTTCTGGTAGACCAAAAAAGTTTAAAGATGCGAAACTACAGGAGTTATTGGATGAAGACCCAACCCAAACTCAACAACAATTGAAAAAACAATACACCGACAACAAATGATCAATTTGAACCACGCATTGATCGAAAAACTTCCAGAATGGGCCCGAAGACACGGAAAAGTGATTTTACAACACGATAACGCGCCTTCTCATAAAGAAAAACCGGTCAAGGAAGCGTTGAAAGCACTTGGGTGGGACATATTATCGCACCCGCGTACTCTCCAGACCTTGCCCCGTCCGACTATCAACTTTTCGCATCGATGGGACACGCTTGCAGAGCAGCACTTCGCCAATTTCGAAGAAGTTAGAAAATGGCTCGATGAATGGTTTTGCTCAAAGGACAAACAGTTTTTTTGGGATGGCATCCATAAATTGCCAGAAAGATGGGCAAGTCGTATAGAATCAAATGGCCAATACTTTGAATAAATAAATTTTCCATTTTCTTAAAAATTACGTAGTTTTTTTTTCGAAAAAACCGGTAATGATATTCCGGTACACCTAGTATTTTTGGTTTAATATCAATAAGTTTTATATTTTCGTATTTTACTATAAGCAATTAAATAGAGATCATTTAATAAATATATGAGCAATTTTTGTATAAATATATCTTATATAGAATCTGTTTCTCGAAAACGGCTCGTATGATTTCGATGAAAATCACGCATTAGGGGGTTGACAAATCGATCTGTCAGGGTCTCATCTTCGAGAAAATTTAATTTGATTGTTTTTTTTTTAATTAATTAATTATTTACGTGTAAAGGAATGCTAAGTTTGGAGTTTCAAAAAAGGTTTTCTTTTTCTTTTGTATCCATATTTATAGACAATGACCAATTTTTAACCGACTTATCATTTCGAAAAATAGTATAAATAAATATGTATTTCACCCCCCCCTCCCCCGAAACATTTGAATTGTTTGTAAACGTTATATGGATGTTTTTATAAAGAGTTGTATTCACAAGGACGTGCCCAGCTAGGGCAGGGGAGACAGTTGCCCCCCCCCTAGAAAAAGAAATAAAGTATTCTATTTGTAAAAACATTTCGCCTAATTCATAGCGGCGTCTTTTAAAATAATTTTTAAATATTAAACATATAAACTACATATTTATTTCTATTTTATGAATTTATTTCGAACTCACACCCTCTCTTTAATATAAGCTACCCCCCCCCCCCCATCCCCTATATCAAATTCTGAGCAGGCCCTTGGGTATTCATTTATTAAAATAAAAAAATTTAACAAAAATTGATTTCAAAATACATATTACCTATGTAATAAGGTCTCAATTTTGGGGGGAAAAACATTTTTTATTTAAACTATTAACATGTGATTGAGAAAAAATTAATCATTTGTTTGAATCAAAACAAAATGAGGTTTATAAAAAATAAACAATAATTAAGACAGATACTGATAATTAGGTATACGTCATTTGATAAAAGTATATTATAAAGAATTGGATTTAATGAAAAGACAGGATTTCAAATTAAATAATTGTATGCGCTTTTTTTTAATCAGGATAATGCGATTTTTTGATATAAAAATATAAAATTCCACCAATGGTTTATAAATACCTATATTTTTATTCAAATTGAATAATTTGATATACCTAAGCAATATATATGTTGCAGTAAAACCCGCTTTTTTAGTAAGAACGAGGGTTCTTACTAGTTAAAACGCGTTTCACTGAATACTATTGTGGCAACTAGAATTTACTGATGTTGGTTGAGTTTCGTTCAAAGGTCTAGAATCTTAATTTTTGACCTTCCGCCTCATTTTGGGTGTTTATTTCAAAAGTTTTTTTAAACGAAAATGTCAAAAATTACATCCTCTACAACTTAGCTTCTAATTTTTGACATTTTTGTTTAAAAATTTTTGAAAATAAACACCCACAATGAGGCAGAAGGTCAAAAATGAAGATTCTAGACCTTTGAACCAAACTCAACAAAGATCAAAAAATTCTAGTTGTCACAATAGTATTCAGTGAAACGCGTTTTAACTAGTAAGAACCCTCGTTTTTACTAAAAAAACGGGTTTTTACTGCAACATATACATGTGTATGTTTGTTTGCATCAAGCAGAGGACAACCTCTTTGTTTCTCTTTATGACTTTAAACGTTTAAACAAATCAAAACATTTCGGGATAAATACAGACTAAACTATAGTGTGAATGTTAAAGATCCTGATGAAGCCTAGACGATTTAGTCGAAACGTGTTGATAAGATTTTATGTGAAAACTACCTAGTAGTTTAATCAAGTCTTATTTAAAATGCTTCACCTAAAACCGACACCAAGTTTTTTTCAAAATTATTAAAACAAAACTAATAATAAAAATAATGTTTGAAAATTATGTTTTTTCAAAAAATCAATAAGCAAATGAAAAAAATAAAAATGTTGAATTCTTTTAATACTTACACCAGGCACCCGACGATTTTATATTGCTCTTCAGAGAGGACTGTTTTCGTTTTTTATTTCTAACAAATGCGACTTCTTTTATACTGGACTTATTGTGGTTAAAATAATTAAATCAATTAAAATGGATCTAATCAAGTAGGCTGTGTAGTTGTTTATTTATTTGTATTGTTAAGTCACAAACGAAATAATATTTTCTTCTCTTTTATTTCGTTTACTCTTTTTATTTTATTTATGTTGCAATAAAAACACGTTTCACTGAATACCTTTATGGCAACTAGAGTTTACTGATGTTGGTTGAGGTTGGTTCAAAGGTCTAGAATCTTCATTTTTGACCTTCCGCCTGTCGTGTATTTATTTTCAGAATTTTTTAAATGAAAATCTTAAAAATTAGAAGAAAAGTTGTAGAGGATGTAAATTTTGACATTTTCGTTTAAAATTTTTTAAAAATAAACACACGAAATGAGACAGAAGGTCAAAAATGAAGTTTCTAGACCTTTGAACCAAAATCAAGCAATATCAGTAGACTCTAGTTGCTATAATAATAAAACTTGAGCAAGATAAGAGGCAGGTTTCACTTTTTTTTTGTCAAACCTACCTCACATCTTGCTCAAGTTTTATTATTATATTAAAATATTTCACCTAGAATCCACACCTAACTCCTGAAAAGTTAACTCTAGTTGCCATTCACCAGGTATTCAGCGAAACGCATTTTTACTAAAAAACGGTTTTTTACTGCAACATAATATATACAGTGAAACCCCTCAAATCCGAACCCCAAATCCGAAATCCCGGGAAATCCCCAAAAAATATTATTTATTCATAAAACAATTATGTATATATTCTACATTATAATATTATTTTACATAATTAGTTGAAAAATTAACAAACAAGTACAGTTAGCATACCTAAGTGTAAATGTGTCTACATACTTATGTCATCCAGGATTGAAAAACCTCTTTCGGATTTGGGGCTCGGATTTGAGGGGTTTCACTGTATATATGTTGCAGTAAAGACCCGTTTTTTTAGTAAAAGTTGGTTATTTAAATTCTTTAGGTTAATCACTTTGCAAAAACAATGAAATAATAATAGAAACACACAAAATATCACTTAAACTTTCACTTGATATCAATTGTCGAAGTTGCTTTCGGCTAATCCGAACAAAATGAAATACTACAGTCCCAATTAGTTCGGATTTGAGGGGTTTCACTGTAATTGCTCAAAATTATTTAAATTATTTATCACACCCATTAAGGGAAGAGTTGTTTCTATAAAAAGATCAATTATTATTATTTAATTCACAAAACAACAAACACACCTACCCCTATGGTAAAGCAAACAAGGATTAATCTGAATTTAGAATCTAAAAAGCTTTTTTCTCTCTCTCTCTAAAACCATTTTATTATATTTTATAATATAATAGAAAGATCTACCTACTTAAATGTATATACAATAAATGAATGTAAATTATAAAAAAATATGGAAAGGACTTAAAAGGAAGAGGGCGAGGGGTTGGAAAATCCGTGTGGCTTTTTGGTAAAGAGCTGATCCCTCACCTCATCATCCAGATAAGCGAGAAAGCTTGTTAGCACTTGCGACTCGGGCATACGCAACGAACGTTGCTTAAATTATGACATCCGCCATTGTGGGGCTAAGCGGATTACAGCCCGGGCTGCACTCAACCCTCAGCCACCCTCCACACAAGACTTATGCCAATAGAAAAAGAGGAAATTAATTCATTGGAAAAACACCCTCTGTGTGCTGCATGCAGGCGAGAGAGAGGGAGAAAAAATGGACGATTCTTTTAAGCTTATCCCGAATAAATTCCATATTTAATTTAAGTAAGTATTTTAGCACGTTGACAAAAAGTCAAATCGCTAAAAGGCCAACTATCAATCATAAGGAGAAATCAATGATGGGATTTGAATCACGAAAAATAACAGATCGAATATTTATAATTAAAATGACTGATGATGAAGGTCAAACCTTCGAAACTATGTGTTCCAAATACACTACTAGAGAAACTATAGCTAGAGAAGACTGGCCGTTATTTAGATTAAAGTGAGCGTGGCCAGTTAAGGGGGGGGGGGCAAGGGGGCACTGCCCCATTAGAAAAATTGAGTCAATATCTCAATAACTATTTATGCTATGAGATTAATTTTATACTTAAATAATTTTTAAGAAAAAAATAAAAACCGACTTCAAAAAATTAAATGCAACAAATAAAATACACTAAAAGGTATAAAATAATTATTATCTTATTTAGTTACAACTAAACGACGAAATATTAACATGAAATTACTTTTTGAAGTCGGTACCAAACAAACTATACCTATAAGCGAGCGTATCCGCCAAACGTACTAAGTAAGATCCGTCGAGTGCGATTCATAAAAGGTATATGTTTGGCACCAACTTCAAAAAGTAATTTCATGTTAATATTTCGTCGTTTATTTGTAACTAAATAAGATAATAATTATTTTATACCTTTTAGTGTATTTTATTTGTTGCATTTAATTTTTTGAAGTCGGTTTTTATTTTTTTCTTAAAAATTATTTTTATTTTTCTCTTTTTAGTGATGTTATTAATAGTGATCATATCATCAGAACTTGACCAAATTAATATGACACTATCCCTAAGACACCCCTTTCGGATAAAAAAAGAACCATCGAAATCGGTTCATAAACAAAGAGGTTAGGTCTAAACAAACCTAATAAAAAAGGTCTAATACCTATGAAAAATAAACGAAAAAAAAATGGGACCAATCGGAAGCTAGACTGGACCCAATGCAAAAAAAATTTCAAAATCGGTTGACAATTGGCGGAGATATGAGGTAACATAGGCACAAAAAAATTCAGTCGAATAGAGAACCTCCTCCTTTTTTGAAGTCGGTTAAAAAATCAATACAGATTGAAAAGTGTAGATCGCAAAAAAATTATCTTCCCATATAGCCCAGTAAATAGGGGGGTTTCAGCTTATACTAATTGAGGGAAAAGATTTTTTAGGGTCGTTTGGTATGGTATGGTTATGCCAAATCTAAGTTTGCGACCTCGAAAGTCTGGGGACAACTTTTGGCGGCCGAAAAACATCGAAATTTTCGGACTTTTTCCAGTTTTTCGCTTATAACTCGAAAACAGTTCATATTTTATAAATAGCCATTCTATAGTAAATTAAAGAGGACAAATTTTTGCTTTTATTAACAAAAAGAAATTCAAAATTGGTCTAGTACAGTGGTTCCCAACTCCAGGCGATCGCCTCCGCGGGGCGATTTGGGTTATCAGGGGGGCGATAAATAAGTGAGGGGCGATTGGGGGGCGATGAGTATTCTAAGGGGTGAAAATTAAAATAGTACTGTACAGTAGAAGTTGTTGGGTAAAATAAAACAAAAACAAAGTTTTCAAACTTTCATTTATTTTTTCAAACTTTAACTTAGCCCAGTAAATAGCGAGGATTCAGCTTACATTAATTGCGGGAAAAGATTTTAGGTATGGTGTGGGTATGCGAAATCTAAGTTTCCGACCTCGAAAACGTGGGGACAACTTTTGGTGGCCGAAAAACTTTGACTTTTCCACTTTCCCGCTTATAACTCAAAAACAGTTCATATTTTGCAAATAATTGTCCTATAGTAAATTAACACATTGGTGGCCGTTGACGTAATTTTACGTTTTTTCAATTCAACCTACTGTAGCCGTTGACGTAAAAATACGTCATTTGATTTTTGTTCTCGAGTAGCCGTTGACGTACTATTACGTTTTTTTCATTTTTTTCTCAAATTTGACATCCAAAAAAAAATGAAAATTCTTTCTCATGGAGCAAACTCAGCCAAATTTTGTATACATATTTTGTGGGCCTCTAGAGAGCGAGGAATGGAAAAACCAACCATCCAAAATGGGGGGGGGGGGTCAAAAAATTAAAATTCTTGCCCATGGAGCAAACTCAACCAAATTTTGTATACATATTTTGTGGGCCTCTAGAGAGCTACGAATGGAAAAACCAACCATCCAAAATGGGGGGGGGGGTCAAAAAATTAAAATTCTTGCCCATGGAGCAAACTCAACCAAAAGGCCAAAATTTCTCGTCCATGAAAATGAAAAGGGGGCGATAGGTATTAGTCAACATTCAGAAAGGGGCGATGAGCCACAAAAGGGCTGGTCTAGTAGTTCGATTTTAATGGGATCCAAAAACAGCCCCCAGGATCACTTTTGAATAACCCTAAAACTCGCACTTTTTTCGATTTTTTCCCATTTTGACCATGAAGGAGCACGTTTTCAACAAAGAAGCTTCTATACATTTTAAAACTAGATTAAATTTGCTACAATTTAAACAAAGTTTCATATTAATTGGATAATGGTAACCCGTGTCGCAATGAGGTTGAAATTTAAAAATGCAATTTTGTTGAAAAATTTCAGTTTTCCTTCATAAAATGAAAGTGCTCATCCTAGAAACTTGATTCCTATCTCATTATTTAGAAAATTTTGTTAACTTGAACGTTTATTTGACCACTTTTGTTAAAACTCTTTGATTTATAGATATCCTACATTTTCCGACAGGATATGCGTCATGGAAAATGCTGGATATCTAAAAATCTAAAAGTTTTAGCAAAGTGCTCTAAGTAAACGTTCAAGTCAATAAGATTTCCTACAGAATGAGATAGGAGTCAAGTTCCTAGGATCTGTGATTTTTATTTTAGGAAGAAAACTGCGATTTTTTGCAAAAAAAAGCAGTTTTTCAACAAATGGTTGGGCGGTCGCCACACCTCGCTCAACCCCGGGGCTGCCACTGCGGCTGCCTCCCTCTAGAAATTCCCCTAATTACGCCAATGTTCGTGGAATGCCTGTCGTTTATTTCAAAACAATTAATTAATTAAGGAGGTCCTTTCGCCGCCAATCTTAATTAAAAAATATTAGATTATATCTATAATTTAATTTTTTTATAATAGTTTAACTCTTTCTATCTATGTTGGGTGAAGTTTCAATCACACTTGCGGTGCAAATTTTTTAAAATAAAATTTTTTAAAATGTAAACATTTTCTTAGAGTCTTATGGAAAATTAAGATCTTGTCACTTTCTCTTGAATTATACTACTAATAGTTGAATAGATAAAAGTTAAAAAAAACTAAAAATTAGCTTTTTCAAACATGCAACTTTCTTTTTTTGCAATAAAATATATCATTGACTGTCGAATTTGCTGAGATATTTACTTTAAAAATCACATAAATGCATAAATGTGTGTCTGGTGAAACATAAGCAGTAGAAATACAACTCATTGCCAAATCATGCAAAAGCATTATCAGCTGATTTGAATAAATCAAACTAACTTTTGTATTTCATTATTATGTTTTTTATAATTGTTTTTATTTCAAACATTTACGGCTTTCATACTATTTATTTTTTAATTCTATTATTTTTATTTTATTAAATACTAGCTGCAAGGCACGCCCCCTGGACCCCCAGCCCTCGCCCCCCCCAAAACTCCATCCCGCCCACTAACCTCCCCCCCACCCTACCCCAAAACCCTCCAGCACCCCGCCCACGCACCCGTTCCCAACCCCCGCCCCCACACCACGACCCGCACCCCACCATCCCGGACCCCACCCCGTGCCCTCCAACCCTGCGCACCACACCCCCACATAGCCCCCTGGACTCCAACTCGCACCACAAACTGCACCCGCACCCTACTCCGCCTCACTCCCCATCCCGCCCCCACATTCACTCCTAGGCACCCAGTTTTTGTATTTCTAGCTTTTCAGTGACAGACAGATTATGTATACAAAATTTGGTTGAGTTTGGCCCAAGAGAAAGAATTTTCATTTTTTGATCTCCCCCCCCCCCCCCATTTCTGGGTGGTTGGTTTTTGCATTTCTAACTCTCTAGAGACCAGAGATTATGTATACAAAATTTGGTTGAGTTTGCTCCAAGGGCAAGAATTTACATATTTTCATCCTCCCCCTCTTTTTGGGGGAAATTTTTAAACAAAAGTTGTCAGAAATCACATTCCCTACAACTTTGTTTATCATAAAATTTGCCGTAGGGTTAATAGTTTAGGAGTTATTTGATAATTTTCATTCATGCGCCCCCCCCCCCCCCAACCCCTTCTGGGGTCAAAATATCAAAACGTTATATAGCTAAAAACGTAAGTTAGAAGACATCTGATGTAAATATGAAATTTCATAATAATCCCTTCAGCCGTTTTTACGTGAATCGTGAGCAACTTTTCGGAAACCACTGAAACAGACAGACAGACAGACAGGAATTTTGTTGAGGGTGTTTTCGTTCATAACTTTGCTTGAAACGTGTGCAACCAAAATTTGGCGTGATTTGGAGCAATGTACAGACAACACCTTTATTATATATATATATAGATTAGATACTACACTTCTTTTGACTCAACTGGAGAGAAAGGACCTCCTTAATAAATAAATAATTAAGCAAATAATTCTCTGTTTTATTTTTGTCTAAAATCAACTCAACTCTAATTTATTGGATCTTCTCTTTATATATTTATAACAAGTCTCGTTTTGGTTCAAACACACATTGCAAATGGCCATTTCTAGAATAATAGAAATTAATCTTTAATAGATAGAAACATGCCTTGACTTGTTTTTAACATCCATGCAATCGTTTAGCGGCTAAAGAAAGCGAGATTGATTCATCTGCTCCCTTTTTAGCTATTTTTTAATCGACTTCAAAAAGGAGGAGATTCTCAATTCGACTGATTTTTTTTGTGTCTATGTTACCTGATACCTTCGACAATTGTGAACCGATTTTGATCATTTTTTTGTATGGGGTTCAGTCTAGTTTCCGATTGGTAAAAATATAAATTTCATTGATATTGGACCTTTTTTGTTGTGTTTGTTCAGGCATAACTTCTTTGTTTATGAACCGATTTTAATGATTATTTCTGTGTTTGGACCAACTATAGCTCCAAGGTTATCAAGATACCTAACTATTTATTTATTTATTTTATATATGTTCAGCGAGAACTATTTGCCTAGTAGACCGATTTCGATGATTTTTTTTATTGGAAAAAGGGTACCTTAGGTGATCCCATATTAATTTGATAAAGTTTTGATGATATGATCAATGACGAAATAACGTAAATCTCCAATTCTTATGAGCGAATAATCGAAATTATAATAAATAAAATCTTTTATAATAAAAAACAATCTGAAAACGTTCATCTAAAACCCGCTAAAGTTTCGAGATACTTCTATTAATGAATTGAATTTTATTATCATTTTCTGATTCATCCGCTCCTACGCTTTTCTCTTACGAGATGCATGCAAGTTATTATATTAAGTCACTATTAATAACATCACTAAAAAGAGAAAAATAAAAATAATTTTTATAAAAAAAATAAAACTGACTTTAAAAAATTAAATGCCACAAATAAAATAATAAGAACTCAAAAGTAAAATAAAATGCACTAAAAGGTATAAAATAACTATCTAATTTAGTTACAACTAAACATGAAATCACTTTTTAAGTCGGTCCCAAATAAACTATATAAGGTAGCTTATCCGTCAAACGTACTAAGTAAAATCCGTCGAGTTTGATTCATAAAATGTATATGTTTGGCACCGACTTCAAAAAGTGATTTCATGTTAATATTTCGTCGTTTGTTGTAACTAAATTAGATAATTATTTTATACCTTTTAGTGCATTTTATTTGATTTTTAAGTTATTATTATTTTATTTGTTGCATTTAATTATTTTGAAGTCGGTTTGTTTCTATAAGATATTCTAATGAAAAAACTCACTTTTAACATTCAAATCAAAAATCCCAAATACGATTCTTTTATAGAAACAACCAAAATAGATTCCGTGGTGCAAGTAGGGCATGTGTCCTGGGCGCCATTCAAAATTTAAATAAACACAATAATCCAATTCTTTAATTTTTTGTATTTTTATAAAATAAGGTAAAAAAGTAAAGAATCTCAAAAAAAATAAAAAATAATTAATAGTTTAGTTTTACTGTTAAATTAAAAATTCACAGTTCATTGGACAATGTTTTTATTGAAGCTCTTATTCAATTTTGTACAACGTTTCGTCTCTCCGAGATTTTTCAAGCACTCAATTGGTTAGAGATAATAATACAATATAATTGAGACATAGTAGAATTTTTCGTTTTAGATTGATACAATCGTAGGTTATTAAAGAACCAACAGAATTGTTGAATTTCAAAAGGAACAAAACCACAAATACAATATTCACTGAAATAAAATAAGTCTAAGTGGATCTTTAATAACCTACGATTGTATCAATCTAAAACGAAAAAAATTCTACTATGTCTCAATTATTTTTATTATTATTTCAACCAATGTTGCTCTAACCAATTGAGTGCTTGAAAAAGTCTCGAGAGAGACGAAACGTTGTATAAAAATTGAATAAGAGCTTCAATAAAAAACATTGTCCAATGAACTGTGAATTTGTAATCTACTAATTATAATGGACATTAATCAACTTAATTTACTGTTAAAGTTTTTTTTTTTAATCATATTTTATTAATTAATATAATTTTTAAGAGAATAAATCAATTGTATAATATGGATATTGGTGTATATTAAAATGCATTTTAAATATGTAAAGAGCTGCCGAATGGGTCGGTGGGAAAGTGATAATGTAATCATCAGAAGAGAGGCTTTTCAGGTATTCGTTGGAGAGGGGCTTCTTGGGCCAACTGAACTGGGCGAACAAGACAATCATCAAGAAGAGAAATGCACCAACTGAAATAAATAAAAACAAATAAATAAATAAATAAATAATAATAATTTTGGAGTAATCTTTGGAGACGGACTGATAAGTGAATTAAGTGGATATCGATGAGGCAGTCCAAAAGAAGAATATATTATACAATCTTTTACTTATAAATCGACGTTTCGGAGACTATTCCCTGAAGAAGGAGGTATAGCCTCCTGAAACGTCGGTTTATGAATAAAAAGATAGTGTAAATTATATTTTTTTTTTTTTTTGAACTGCCTCATCGATATCCACTTAATAAATAATAATAATTGCATTGAATATGGGGCATTCCATGGCAAATAGGACGGTTTGAAAAATTTTAATTTTTGATATTTTTTAGTTTAATTGAAAAGTTTTTGTTTTGCCCTCGAGTAGCAGAGTTGTTATTTCCCAAAGAGAAACAAAGATCTTTAATTTAAAATTTTAATTAAAATAAATCAATATGATTTTTATATTTATTCCCTATTCCCACCATATGCTATTTTTGGAATTTTTATTGAAAATTATGAAATATGATGTTATTAAAATTAAGAAACAAGATTCAGATTTTATTAAAAGAGTTGAAGTTTTAATAAAATCACACATATAATTATTTGTAAATTATTTATTGAACACGAATAAATAATTATAATAAAACATATACTAAAATTTTACCTCTGCTAATTCTTTAGAAGTGCATAAAATAAATACTGAGGGGGGAAGAGAAAGCTGGGAGGGGGAGCCATTGGTTATCCTGAGGATATCTGTAGAAGATTGTTAGAACATTCTTCGGAATATTCACAGGATATCCGTAGAAGATTGTTAGAACATTCCTCGGGATATTCCCGGAGTGTGGGTAGAAGATTCTTAGAACATTCTTCGGGAGATTCCAAGAAGATTTTTAGGTGGACTTTTGGGTTTTCTAAGTATATTCTTAGAATATCTACGTAGATTTATAGGACTTCGTCGGGATATCAGAATGTTCGGAAAAGATATTGAAAGAATATACATAGAATATTATTCTGCTACCTGGGGAGGTTGTCCTCTGCTTGATGCATTTAATTTTAACTGGCTCCCAACTAAGTATAGATCGAAAATTTTCAATATCCATAAGTTATTGACCCCATGAAAAACAATATTTATTATTAAAAAAGACTGATTATGAAGGCCAATTCTTTGAAAGTATAGTATCAAACAAATAAATAATATATACACAGAAATATCATTTCGATATATATGTGTGTATGTTTATTTGCATCAAGCAGAGGACAACCTTTTTGTTTCTCTTTATGACATTTTTAACCGACTTCAAAAAGGAGGAGGTTCTATTCGATTGAATTTTTTTTTTTTTTTTTTTTTTGTGCCTATGTTACCTCATATCTCCGCCAATTCTCAACCGATTTTGAAAAATTTTTTTGCATTGGGTCCAGTCTAGCTTCCGATTGGTCCCATTTTTTTCGTATTTTTTTCATAGGTATTAGACCTTTTTTATTAGGTTTGTTTAGACCTAACTTCTTTGTTTATGAACCGATTTCGATGGTTCTTTTTTTATCCGAAAGGGGGTGTCTTAGGGATGGTGTCATATTAATTTGGTCAAGTTCTGATGATATGATCACTATTAATAACATCACTAAAAAGAGAAAAAATAAAAATAATTTTTAAGAAAAAATAAAAACCGACTTCAAAAAATTAAATGCAACAAATAAAATACACTAAAAGGTATAAAATAATTATTATCTTATTTAGTTACAACTAAACGACGAAATATTAACATGAAATTACTTTTTGAAGTTGGTGCCAAACATATACCTTTTATGAATCGCACTCGACGGATCTTACTTAGTACGTTTGGAGGATATGCTCGCTTATAGGTATAGTTAGTTTGGCACCGACTTCAAAAAGTAATTTCATGTTAATATTTCGTCGTTTAGTTGTAACTAAATAAGATAATAATTATTTTATACCTTTTAGTGCATTTTATTTGTTGCATTTAATTTTTTGAAGTCGGTTTTTATTTTTTCTTAAAAATTATTTAGTACCCATCTAAAAACTCTTTCTTGTAAATTTTGAAAGATATCGAATTTCGGTTTTTTCTTCTTAAAAAATGGTCCAAATTTAAATTTTTTAACCGACTTCAAAAAAGGAGGAGGTTCTCTATTCGACTCGATTTTTTTGTGTGATAAGAAAAAATAAAACCGACTTCAAAAAAATTAAATAAATAAATTTATCATATCTTCAGAACTTGACCATATGGGATTACCCTAATAAAAAAAGAATCATTGAAATCGGTTCATAAACAAAGAAGTTAGGCCTGAACAAACCTAACAAAAAATTTTTAAGAAAAAATAAAAAACCGACTTCAAAAAAATTAAATGCAACAAATAAAATACACTAAAAAGGTATAAAATGATTATTATCTTATTTAGTTACAACTAAACGACGAAATATTAACATGAAATTACTTTTTGAAGTCGGTGCCAAACTAACTATAGCTATAAGCGAGCATACCATCCAAACGTACTAAGATCCGTCGAGTGCGATTCATAAAAGGTATATGTTTGGCACCAACTTCAAAAAGTAATTTCATGTTAATATTTCGTCGTTTAGTTGTAACTAAATAAGATAATAATTATTTTATACCTTTTAGTGTATTTTATTTGTTGCATTTAATTTTTTGAAGTCGGTTTTATTTTTTTCTTAAAAATTATTTTTATTTTTCTCTTTTTAGTGATGTTATTAATAGTGATCATATCATCAGAACTTGACCAAATTAATATGACACCATCCCTAAGACACCCCCTTTCGGATAAAAAAGAACCATCGAAATCGGTTCATAAACAAAGAGGTTAGGTCTAAACAAACCTAATAAAAAAGGTATAATACCTATGAAAAAATACGAAAAAAATGGGACCAATCGGAATCTAGACTGGACCCAATGCAAAAAAAATTTTCAAAATCGGTTGAGAATTGGCGGAGATATGAGGTAACATAGGCACAAAAAAAAAAAAAAAAAAATTCAGTCGAATAGAGAACCTCCTCCTTTTTTTGAAGTCGGTTAAAAAAGGGCAAATACCAATGAAAAAAAAAATGGGACCAATCGGAAGCTACACTGAACCGAATTCAAAAAAACCCATCAAAATCGGTTCACAGATTGGTGGAGATATCAGGTAATAGTCTCAATTAAGAACTTTCTCCATTTTTGAAGTCGGTTAAAAAACCGAAATTCGCTATCTTTTAAACATGTGATCAAAAAAATTTCAAAATTTACCAATAAGAGTTTTTTGATGGGTACTAAATACTAAAAATAAAAATTAAAATTTTTCAAACCGTCCGATTTAGGGTGGAATGCCACAAAGATAATAAAATCTACCCTCTAAATCTTTTATCAAAACAATCTTCATAAGTTTATTGAAAGAATATAATGAACTTGTTTAAATTGTTAGATATTTACCAATAGTGATGGCCGCATAAATAATTATAGATGAGGGTAAATTTGGATCATTCTTCAGCTCCATAAAAAAACATAGAAGAAGCGAGAGGGTGCAGATTGTCTCCATCGTCATCCAAGGGTAAGTCCAAGTGCGATTCACCTAGACAAAGTCAATTAAAATTTCAGTATTTTGAATGTAAAATTATGATTTTACCAGAATTATTAAATACTTCTCAATTAATTACAGCAAAACTTGTTTACTTACAGTGACAGTACTGTACAAGAGTAATACAGATGCAAAAGCGTAGAATACAGAGAATATGCTGATTCCTATCAGAGAATAATGTCCTGGAAATAAGAAAATGTAGATCCATTATTAGGATATTTGAAGGAAAGCTTTCCCTTTTTCAGGGTCTAAAATGAAGGGGTGGAAGTTATAGGCTTAAGGTACTTGTTTCGTGACAATACTAGCAAAAAAATAATTTTTAAGAAAAAATAAAACCGACCTCAAAAAATTAAATGCAACAAATAAAATACACTGAAAGGTATAAAATAATTATTATCTTATTTAGTTACAGCTAAACGACGAAATATTAACATGAAATTACTTTTTTTAAGTCGGTGTCAAACATATATACCTTTTATGAATCGCATTGGCACCGAGTACAAAAAGTAATTTCATGTTAATATTTCGTCGTTTAGTTGTAACTAAATAAGATAATAATTATTTTATACCTTTTAGTGTATTTTATTTGTTGCATTTAATTTTTTTGAAGTCGGTTTTATTTTTTTCTTAAAAATTTTTTAACTAAAGAAAAAAGTTACCGAGCATCGCTCGGTTGATCCAGGTACTTCTCTCTTATATGAATGGATGCCTTAACGCACAAACTGCGTAGTAAATATTTCTTTGACACTCGAAACTTTACTTTGTCAGGAAAATTCCAATCCGAATGATAACATAAATAGTAAAAAAGATAACATTCTATTATTTTGTCTAGTCAGCAGATAAATGTCTAAATATATAGAGAGAGTTTGTTCATAATATTTTAGGTCTATACACACTATTACAATAAATCTAAGTCAATCTAAATCTATCTGTCTACGGTACCATATGATTTTCGGGGAGGTTCTGTATTACAATAGCTTAACCAGAATTTTTTTACTTTATCCAATGCAGCATGGGAGAAAGTATTGTAATCGGTCTCGCGGCAAGCGCGACTTCAAAGGGTCCTCAGGTAAAGACTACGGAACCCATAGACTCAATTAAGGTCACAAATTGAAGTATTCAATGAGATTGAATTTTAGCATGTGACGGTTTTGCCAAAAATTACCTGGAATCTCGTCGAGAGGCCAAAAAGTGCCATTTTTTTTGGAAGTGCGTGAGGATGGATGGATGGATGTTATCGTTTTTTTCGTCCACGATTTTTTCCACACCGTTGCACTGATTGAATTGAAATTGAAAACCTACTATTAGTTTAACAAAATGAAGCGCTGATTAGTTTTTGGTACATATCGGTCCACAAACATTAGTACTTTATTTCAGTACTTTTTAGTTTTTTCTAAATATCTTGAAAATGACTTAACCAATTTTGATGAAATTTAATATCCTAATTAAGTACCTTGGGGACCAAAAAAAGGTTAAATAAAGTTTTTAGTAAAATTATATTTTAAAGTACTTTACTCTAGAGTAAAATAGTACTTTTTTAATTTTTAATTTTAAATTCTTTAAAATTTATTCATTTGATCGTTTTAATATAGCTCATTTAACCTAACTTAAGTAAGAATGGTTAGGCTTCTCGCTGTGAAATGGTAAAAATTTGGGAGGAAATTTTATAAGTAACCATAGCAACTGCGTTGTTTTCTTATCCGTTACCATTGCTGAAGACATGGAGGAATCGACTTAAAATCAAAAATAGCTATTGATTCTCATCTAGTACTTGAGGAATAACCATTCTATATTGGATTTTTGACGCTTCGATTATTATTGGTAACCATTGCTGAAGACATGGAGGAATCGGCTTAAAATCAAAAATAACGATCGATTCTTATCTAATACTAGAGGAATAACCTTATTGCATTCCATTTTTGATGTTTTGACTATTAATGGCAACCTCTACTGAAAACATCAAAAATGGAATGCAATAAGGTTATTCCTCTAGTATTAGATAAGAATCGATCGTTATTTTTGATTTTAAGTCAATTCCTCCATGTCTTCAGCAATGGTTACCAATAATAATCGAAGCGTCAAAAATCTAATGTAGAATGGTCATTTCTCGACTGTTAAATGAGAATTGATCATTATTTTTGAATTAAAGTTAACATGAACTGCAAATAGCAAGTGATATCTTATTAATAATAAAGGAATAAACAAATTAATATTTCAAATGAATTTGGATAAAGTTTAGCAACGATCCGTTGCAGTTTATTTTAATATCGAACATAAAAATGCTTTGTATTTTTTTTTTTTTCTGAGTCCCGAATTTGTCCTGTGTTTGCACATTGGATTTTTTTAAATGTTTATTATGTCAATAGCCTGTCCCTGAATTTCTTTTAAAAATACGGGAGGTAAATATGTTTGTTTGTTTTTTTCGAGTCCCATAATTGTCATCTATACTCATGTAGGATTTTTAATTAAGTTTTGTATTTCATTAGCCTGTCCCTGAAATTCTTTTAAATAAGCTGACGTGTTCTTATGTGGCCATCCACTTGACTTTACCATACAACCTGGCCCCTAAAATTTTATTTTATTTTTCTCTCCTCCTAATGGCCTCGGAATGAATTCCATTGTAGCCAGTCTACCATGAGTTTATAAACCATCAAATAGTATCACAGACAATGAAAATAATAAATAAATAAATAAAACAATAAATTAATAAATAAATAATAAATAAATAAATAAATAGAACAATAAATAATGAAAAAATATCACAAATAATAAACCATTCACAGCCAAAATATAAATTAAGTATAATAACTGTAGTTGTCAATTGTACTATAGCTTGATCTTATTTGCTAGGATAAACCTAATCAATGATTTGTATATTTCCGCTCTCTCGAAAGACAAAAGATCCGCCAAATTCCATGGTTTCTTAACATCGTTTGACCCCTAAAATATTTATAATCATGTAGGAGGGGATGGTTAGTTTTTGCATTTTTAGACTTCTGGGGGTCCACTGATTATTTTTTTTAATGTGTTTTAAATATTATAATTGTAGTTTGTGTGAAATTTGAGGTGTTTCGGAAACACCTCAAATTTCAACAATTATATATACAAAACGGTAACCTTGGCCTCAGGAACAGTGTGGACCTTCTATGAGTTTCCAATTACTATTTTAAATATTATATCACATAAAAAAAAGGGGGGGGGGGTCAAAAATGAAAATTATAGTTCTTTCGACCAAACTGAACCAAAATTTGTATACATATTCTGTGGAGCCCCAGAATGCTAGAAATTCAAAAACTAACCACCCAAAATGGGGGGAGGGTCAAAAATGAAAATTCTAGGTTTTTCGACAAAACTATGTATAAAAAATTTGGTTGAGTTTGGTCGAAAGGGCTAGAATTTTCATTTTTGACCCTCTCCCCCATTTTGGGTGGTTAGTTTTTGTATTTCTAGCATTCTGGGGCTCCACAGAATATGTATACAAAATTTGGTTGAGTTTGGTCGAAAGGGCTAGAATTTCCATTTTTGACCCTCTCCCCCATTTTGGGTGGTTAGTTTTTTTATTTCTAGCCTTCTGGGGGCCCACAGAATATGTACCCAAAATTTGATTGAGTTTGGTCGAAAGGGCTAGAATTTTCATTTTTGACACCCACCTCCCCCATTTTTTTTGTCTGATATAATATTTAAAACAAATTTAAAAAAAAATTCTAGTTAAATCTTTTCATTTTTTATACCTCTACAAAATGTGGTAAATCTTTATGCCCCACCCTGTATATGTGATATATTCTTAATATGTTGTTGATTTTTTTGTTGTATACCTTCTGTATCGTTGTCATTGTTGGCGTCGACATTGAAAACTTTATCGAAGTTAATCCAGAGAAACTGCTGAGATTTGTAGTTCGAATGGCGAGATTTCATGGAAGTGATCGCCACAGAGAGCAAGAGAAGCGCTGAACACTAAAAAAAAAATTTTTTTTTTTATTTCATTTTATTTTTGACGGCAAGAGGCCTTTACAAATTGGTTACATTTAAACATAATATTATACATACATAATGTAGAAAGATAGAGAGATACAATAGGTAATATGTTAAGTGAAGATAAATTCTGTAAATAACAAACAAATGAGCTTTGAACTTTAAAGCTCAATCATAATATAGCGTATTTTCTTTAATTTCTTTACTCACTCTATTAGGATGAGAAGCCAAATCTATTCCACTAATTCTTGAGAAAAGAGTGTTATAGCAAACACAGAGTCTATAGATTGGATTATTCTCCGCGAGACCCGTGATTGGTACTTTAGGGTAGAAAGCCTGGTTGTGTCTAAGTACTCGTACATATGTGGAATTATTTAAAGCAAAAAGAGACTTTAGTTCTGGACAATGGATTCTGTTTGATATAATTTTGTAAGTTAATACATTGTCAGAAGCAACCATGGAAGATAGAATTGTTGGTAGACTAAAGGTTTCACTAATTGCTGTATAATCGTGGTCGAATCTAGACAT
Organism: Forficula auricularia; assembly: GCA_024734495.1. Lineage (NCBI taxonomy): Eukaryota > Metazoa > Arthropoda > Insecta > Dermaptera > Forficulidae > Forficula > Forficula auricularia. The sequence goes on from JALMQS010000085.1 coordinate 15,358,800, forward strand.
AGGGTTGCCAGATAGATACGCAAGATGTCTCAACGCCTTATGCTGAACTCTCTCAAGCCTTGCTATATTCATTTTCAAATTAGGTCTCCAAATGGTTGATGCATACATCAATACAGATTTAACCAAGCTTATGTACAAGTAATTTTTAAGGATTTAGGTGTCGGTTTTAGGTGAAACATTATAAGTAACTTATGAGGAGAATTTTCTAGGTTAGGTTTCACAAAAAGTGAAAAGTGAAACCTAACCTAGAAAATTCTCCTCATAAGTTACTTATGTACAAGTGTTTGATACTAGTCGTGTTTGTGAAGAATTTAGTGTTGCGAATGATGAATCCCCAAATTCGGTTTGCCTTACTAACCAGTTTGGTTATATGTTCATTGAACGTTAGTTTAGCGTCAAATGTGACCCCGAGGTCTTTGATGGAAGTGACTCGGATACAGGATGAATTGTTATTTAGCTGGTATTCAAAAGAAATAAAATCGTCTTTTCTGGAAAATGTAATCGAGAAACATTTATCAAAATTGAGAAAGAATAAGTTTTCCTTGCACCAGTCAATTAGTTTATTCAAATCATTTTGTGCTTTTGTGCAATCTTGAACATCACTGATTTCAAAGAACATTTATATATATGTATATATAAGCTGGCCATTCCTCCCCGATTTACGTGAACAGTCCCCGATACTTGTTATTTTTCCCTGAAAGTTATAAAATAAAAATGAAACTTTAGCCACATACTACAATTTTGCTTTTAATTCAAAAATACAAATATTTTTTTTCTAAAGAAGTGCTGTACCCTGTACCATTTTTAAAATCTTGATTAAATGGGCCAATTTTTAAATAACTTGCCATGCTTGTTTATTAGAATTTTTTACATTAAAGATGATTTAGTTAGCTGACTAAAATTTTTTAAAACGTAAGTCCGAAAAAATATTTTTAGTATACTACTTACGGTTTTATTTTGAAAGGGCATAACGTTAAAGAATAAATAAAATCGGTTCAGCCGTTTAGCCACAATTATTCGTCAAATTTAGGCAATTTTGGCGGAAAAGTTAATTATGCTTATTAGGTGTTCACAAGAAACCACACTTCGAATTTTCGCGGACACCCCCATAATAATTGCCAATTGGCTAAAAAATTAGATTCGCAAAGTTTCATCCTAATTGAACAACGGTAACCCGTGGCGCAATGCAGTTGCAGTTTTTCATTCATAAAATGAAAACCACTCATCCTAGAAACTTGATTCTTATCTCATTTTCTAGGAAATTTTATTAGCTAGAAGTTTTACTTAAGCCACTTTTTTGTTAAAACTTTTAGATTTGAAGATATCCAGCATTTCCCAAGACATAACGTGTTCCGACCTCATTGTGGTACGGGATACCGTAGTCTAATTAAGATGAAACTTTGCCAATCTCAATTTTTAGCCATTTGGCAAATATTAGGTGGTCACCACCAAAATTCGAAGTGTGTATTCTTGTGACCACCTAATAAGCGTAATACACTTTTCCGCTAAGTTGGTAAAAATTGTCTATCTTTGAAGATCAATTGTGGCAAAACGGCTGAATTGATTTCAACTTTTAAACAAATATCCGGTGTGGAATTTTATGCTCTTTCATTTAGATAAGAATGAAATTTTCTGTCAGACGCATGGTTTTTGATTTATAAACGAAAATATGAAAAAAGTCCAAAATTTCTGCGGTTTTTAAGCCCTCAAAAATTATAATGAACTAAAATTGGTGGTTGGTGCTCAGACGATACTTCTGCCTCCTGCTTGCAAATGTGACAAGTACTGGTGGCAAATTTTGTCTACGAAATTTGAATTTGACCGGGGCGGGCCGATTTGGAAGTCTCGCTTTGGGGGGAGGGGGCGATCGCCCCTCCGCCCCCCTGGATCCGCCCTTGGCTGTACCATTTTGAAATCTTAATTAAATGGGCCAATTTTTAAATAACTTGCCATGCTTGTTTACTAGAATTTTTTACATTAAATATGATTCAAAGTTAGCTGATGAAAATTTTTTAAAACATAAGTCCAAAAATATTTTTAGTATACTACGTATGGGTTTTATTTTGAATTCTGGTCAATTGCAGGATTATTCAGGATTGCGTTAAAAAATTAGAATAATTAAATATGAAACATTGTAGCCACATCATCTCATTATTTAGAGCAAATTACCGATTTTCACCATTTTCAAAAAAAATTGAAACTATGAGACTTTTATTGAAAAATTTTTTATGATAGTTCTATTTTTTGAACCCCCAATCTTGGTCCTATATATGTATATTGCACACAAAAATTTCAATAGGTTAAAGAAAATGGTTAAAATACACCAGAGTCACCTTTGCAAAAGGCAAAAAAGCGAGACAGAGACAGAGAGTCTCTTCAGAATATTCTGGAACGAAAACATTAGGATCTATTACATTGTAAACCAAGTCTTAAATATTTATAAATCTGAGATAATTATCATGTTTCCTTAAAATAAAATATAACTTTATAAATGAGGAGTGATCGGCGATTGGAAGTAGGTGTACACCTCTTTGGAAGTATTTTGGAAGTACTTGGAAACATTTGGAAGTGCTTGGAAATATTTGGAAGTGCTTGGAAATATTTGGAAGTACTTGGAAATATTTGGAAGTACTTGAAAATATTTGGAATTACTTAGAAATATTTAGAATTGCTTGGAAATATTTGGAAGTACTTGGAAATATTTGGAAGTACTTGGAAATATTTGGAAGTACTTGGAAATATTTGGAAGTACTTGGAAATATTTGGAAGTACTTGGAAATATTTGGAAGTACAAGTGGAAGTAGGTGACAGCATATTAGGTCGCGGTTCACCCCTCGGTTATAAATATAAATTTTTTGAATTATAATAAGGCTTTAAACGAAGTTTAAAGCCTTATATTTATTATAATTATTATGTAAAATTTTGTAAAAAAAATATGTATTTTACGTATCGGTGACCAAAGAGAAATTCTCTCGAAACGTTTGCGAGTTTTAAATGAACGTTTTAAGATTTTTTTATAAAGGATTTTATTTATGTAATTGGATGTTGATGAAGGCAGTCCACGGTGGTTGTAAAAAATAAGACTATAATGGTTTTATCGTTTTACATTTATTTGTTAAAACCGAAGTTTCGGAGATTTATTCTCTCCTTCTTCAGGGTAACAAAAAGTCGAAGTAATTATGATTTGAACTACTTTCATTGACTTTTTGTTACCCTGAAGAAGGAGAGAATAAATCTCCGAAACGTCGGTTTTAACAAATAAATGTAAAACGATAAAACCATTATGGTCTTATTTTTTACAACTACCGTGGACTGCCTTCATCAACATCCAATTACATATTTATACCAGTCCATCTCCTAAAGAAAAACGCTATCGATTTTATTTATTATAATTTCGATTATTTAGTCATAAGAATTGGAGATTTATGTGCAAAAAAATCATCAAAATCGGTTCACAATTGGCGAAGATATCAGGTAACATAGACACACAAAAAAATCAATCGAATAGAGATCCTCTTCTTTTTTGAAGTCGGTTAAAAATTGTAAAAATCACGATATTTTTGTAATTTTTTAATTTTCTATTAAAACAAAAACAAAAACAAAAACTACTATGCTCCTCCTCAATCAGCTTAGCAAACAGGAAGTTGCTATTGAAGACATATGTATGGAGCATAGCCATGTACGGGTGTGAAACCTGGACAATTGGAAAAGCGGAGAGAAAGAGATTGGAGGCTTTCGAAATGTGGTGCTACAGAAGAATGATGAATATCAAATGGATGGATAAAATTACAAATGAAGAAGTTCTTGGAAGAATCGGAGAAAGAAGAACCTTGTGGAAGAGTCTGAAGAAGAGAAGAGGTCAGATGATGGGGCACACACTGAGACATGGGGGACTGCTTAGGGGATGATATCTTGGAGGGGAGGTGGGAAAGAAAAGGGGAAGGGAAGACCCAGATTAGAATATTTCAACCAAATAATTGGGGATATGGGATGCCAGACATTTAGAGAGGTCAAACAGCTGGCGGGGGCCAGAGTCGAGTGGAGACGGATTGTTGCATCAAACCAGTCTTAGGACTGTACACTCAATGATGATGATGATGATTTAAAAGAGAATTAGATTCTAAGATGTGAACGTAAAGAGGTTACGATAGGGGTGGAGTTGGGAAGTTTCGGGGGGTGGGGTTGGGGGTAGAACGGGGGGGGGTGGAGGTAGCGGGCGGGGTGTGAGTGTGGGATTCGCGAGGATGGTCCAGGGGGCGTGTACTATATATATAGCTTTTAACTTGGAGCAAAAAATTACCGAGCATCGCTCGGTGAGCAGGTACTTATTAATTAGAAAAGAGAGTGATGTTATTATACCATTGCAATGACGGCGATGACACGCACGAGGACAATAAAAGTCCTGAAGTAGCAGCGCATGATGGATGGCTGATGGATGGATGGGTGATGTTGCCGAGTCGAGAAGTCCAAGCCGAATGAAGTCTCCAGTTTCTTAAATTTCTTCGACACCCAGGGTTCTTAGAAATGACTCATTGTATATTCTTCCATACGTAAATAAATTTATAGATTATCTTATCGAAATGCGACTGCGTAAGCTAAATAGACAAATAAATAAAATCTTTTCTCTTTTTCAAAAGAATTAAGAACCAACATACCATGTCTTACTTGTCTTTAACATAGTATTCAGTGGCGTAGCGTACTGACTGACACTGTAAATAGGGGCGGGAAATCTCTATCGTTCAATTAATATTAAAAGAGATTAGAGCAAAAATAAATTTTCCTAAATTAATAATACTGATTTTGAAAGATATTAATTTGCCGATGGTAATAGATTCAAATTTACTAGAAAATCATAGATCAAAGATGGTGTCATCTATTAAATCCGATGGAGTGGAATATTTTTAATTATATGTCAGAGGGGTTGCTTTTCACCCCCTCGGGAATCGAACCCGAGTGCCAGTATACAGCAATCCGGGCCACCTGGCTCACCTGCGGGATACGAACCTCTCTGACATATGCAAACGCGTAAAATATTTTACTCTAAGATTGTTATCTTAATTTGTAAAATTTCGCGATATAGTGATTCTAAATTTAAACATATAGCCATGCCATATAATTTAAATAAAGGTCGTTGAGTGTTTCGAATTTTTGAAGAAATTCAAAATTCGAAGAACAATGGAATGACTTTTCCTAATTTAATATGAAAGATATTAATTTGCCGATGGTAATAGATTCAAATTTACTAGAAAATCATGATCAAAGATGGTGTCATCTATTAAATCCGATGGAGTGGAATATTTTTAATTATATGTCACTGCTGTTACTGGCACTCGGGTTCGATTCCGAGGGGTGAAAAACAACCCCTCTGACATATAATTAAAAATATTCCACTCCATCGGATTTAATAGATGACACCATCTTTGATCTATGATTTCTAATACTGATTTTAGATTTTTTTTTTTTATTTTATTATTAGTCCAGGCAAATTTCGATAAATAATTCCCGGTAAAGCTTTTATTGATGGAATACCTTTATTGGTACTCCAATATTACAATCCTAAGTTTTCCCCACAAATCTGTGTTGTGGAAATTTTTCTACGCGTCTCAAAATAAGAAAATTTCGTAGTTTTTGCAGTTTTTCTTGAATAACTCTAAAACGGCTGATCAAATCAAAAAGATATCCATTAGATAAATTAAAGCTCTTTAAATTACTCGTAAAATGATAATAATTTTTAACCGACTTCAAAAAAGGAGGAGGTTCTCTATTCGATTGAATTTTTTTTTTTTTTTTTTTTTTGTGCCTATGTTACCTCATATCTCCGCCAATTCTCAACCGATTTTGAAAATTTTTTTGCATTTATTTTTTCGTATTTTTTCATAGGTATTAGACCTTTTTTATTAGGTTTGTTTTAGACCTAACCTCTTTGTTTATGAACCGATTTCGATGGTTCTTTTTTTATCGAAAGGGGGTGTCTTAGGGATGGTGTCATATTAATTTGGTCAAGTTCTGATGATATGATCACTATTAATGACATCACTAAAAAGAGAAAAATAAAAATAATTTTTAAGAAAAAAATAAAACCGACTTCAAAAATTAAATGCAACAAATAAAATACACTAAAAGGTATAAAATAATTATTATCTTATTTAGTTACAACTAAACGACGAAATATTAACATGAAATTACTTTTTGAAGTTGGTGCCAAACATATACCTTTTATGAATCGCACTCGACGGATCTTACTTAGTACGTTTGGAGGGTATGCTCGCTTATAGGTATAGTTAGTTTGGCACCGACTTCAAAAGTAATTTCATGTTAATATTTCGTCGTTTAGTTGTAACTAAATAAGATAATAATTATTTTATACCTTTTAGTGTATTTTATTTGTTGCATTTAATTTTTTGAAGTCGGTTTTTATTTTTTTCTTAAAAATTATTTTTTATCTATTTAGGTTCAATAGATCCGGGACTAGGGCCTGTCAAAAAACATCCCCCTTTTTTCGATTTTTCTTCCTTTAGACCAGTGGTTCCTAACCTGTGGTCCGTAAGAAGTAAAATATGGTCCACGAAAGATTTCAAGCTTTGAATCAACACGCGCTGATGCATAACAAATAGCGAGCGTAGGATATTCTCTCGAGGTGGTCCGATTGTCACCAAGTCAGAATTTGATGAGGGGATTCCATGGAAATCGAGGAAAATCATTAAATTTAATTTTAAAACCCACAAATACCTAGTGCATTTCGAATATAAATATATAATAAAGAAACCGGTTAAAAGTTAGGAAATATAATTTTAAAACCTACAAATAGTTCATTTCAAATGAAAATATATGTACAAATTCCGAATAAGAAGTTGCAGAGATCTTTTACCAATCGATTTGATTGGGGAATAATGGAATTTAATTAATTATCGGAAAAGAGGTTTTTTATCTAATTAGATTTTTCCTCTTATTAAAAACAAGGACTAAAGATAAATAAGGACACTCGATGGTGGAGAAGCAATCTCCGGAATCGAAGCTAAAATACATGGTATACATTAATTAATGTAAAATAATTGGTTTAATTGGTTTAATAAAATTTATAATAAAAATTTATAAAAAAAGAAGTTGCAGAGAGAGAAGAAAGGACCAATCGATTTGATTGGGGAATAATGGAATTGAAATAATTATCGGAAAAGAGGTTTTTTTATCTAATTAGATTTTTCCTCTTATTAAAAACAAGGACTAAAGATAAATAAGGACACTCGATGGTGGAGAAGTTATCTCCGAAATCGAAGCAAAATACAATGTATACATTAATTAATGTAAAATAATTGGTTTAATAAAATTTATAAAAAAAAAAAAAAAAAAAAAAGAAGTTGCAGAGACTGGAGAGAGAGAATTAATTGGATGGATTAATTTCCGCAATATGGTATTGGAATAATTATCGGAAAAGAGGTTTTTTTTCTATAATTAGATTTTTCCTCTTATTAAAAACAAGGACTAAAGATGAATCAAGGACACTCGATGGTGGAGAAGTAATCTCCGGAGTCGAAGCTCAAATACAATGTATACATTAATTAATGTAAAATAATTGGTTTAATAAAATATATAAAAAAAGAAGTTGCAGAGGGGATTGAAGATTGGATAATGGAATTGAAATAATTATCGGAAAAGAGGTTTTTTTCTTTAAATAGTTTTTTCCTCTTATTAAAAACAAGGACTAAAGATGAACAAGGACACTCGATGGTGGAGAAGTAATCTCCGGAATCGAAGCTCAAAAACAATGTATACATAAATTAATGTAAAATAATTGGTTTAATAAAATTTATATATAAAAAAAAAAAAAAAGAAGTTGCAGAAGAAATTCAAGAACAACTTATGAATTACAAAAAGATAGTAACTGTAAGGACGCATTTGAATCTGATTCATTAGAGCAGTTTTGGTGTAAAAAAGCAATTTCATACACTAAAATTCGAGAAATCGCTTTGCGTTATCTTATGCTTTTCTCAACAACTTATCTATGCGAACAAGGATTTTCTGCTTTACTAATAATTAAAAACAAGTCTAGGAATCGATTGAAAGTAAGTGGTGATATGCGTGTAGCTTTGAGCAAAAATATCACCCCAAGAATTCAAGAACTTGTACATAACATGCAACCTCAAAAATCTCATTGATGCAAACTGAATTATTTACTAAAAATTATATGTTTTCAATAACTATAACACTGTTAATTAATGTTACTTTTGAATTTTATCATTATGTTAAACGTTTCGATTAAAGATTATTTTTAGATTGTTAGAGTTTATTTTATTTAACCTTGTGGTCCCTGCTAATAATAACGAAATCAAAATGGTCCCTGGTCAAAAAAAGGTTGGGAACCGGTGCTTTAGACCATAAACAAGCACGTTTTCGACAAATATTACTCTATACATTTTTAAACTAGATTAAATTTGCAACAATTTGAACAAAGTTTCATCATAATTGGATAATGGTAAGATGAGGTTGAAGTTTTGAAAAAATGCAATTTTTTGAAAACATCGCAATTTTTCCTTCATAAAATTAAAACTACTCGTCTTAGAAAGATGATTTCTATCTTAGTGTCTAGGAAATTTTGTTGACTTGAACTTTTACTTGGACTACTTTTTTAATAAAACTTTTAGATTTATAGATATCCAACATTTTCCAAGACGCTTTTGAGGATTCGTATCATATCCTGTCCGGAAAATGTAGAATATCTAAAAATCTAAGAGTTTTATCAAAAAGTGGTCAACAGCAAAGAGTTTTGGGCTTATGAATTATGAATCCTTATTGTCTGTTTTATATACTCTAGCATGAACTTTTTGCTAGTATTGTCACGAACAACTACCTTATAGATCAAGAGCCCACGACTGCCAGACCTTCGTTATTTTATAAAAGCTGAAAGTTTTTCTGTGCATGTCCCCTATACAGGTAAGAACGACCAGCGACTATAGAGTTTGGGTTGTGGTTACTTTGACAGGTAACAGGTAATAAAGGTGTATAAAATAGTACTTTAAATTCGTTAAAGTATAAAGCTCAATTTTTTTATATTTTCTTCGGGATAACTTTAGAAATCTCGTCATCCATTGCCGGACACTTATGACAGTTGCTACCCCCTGCCAGACACCCCTAAACTTTAATAAATTATAATTATACTTTCGTTATAATATAAAAGATAAATTTTATATATGTTACTTGGCGACCTATAAAAAAATGTTACCTCAATTGGCGGACAGTTTTAATGGTTTTTACGATTTTTGACATTTCGGTTATTATTGATAACCAATGGTGAAGACATGGAGGATTCGACTTAAAATCAAAAATAACCATCTATTCTTATCTAATACTAGAGGAATAACCATATTGCATTCCATTTTTGTTGTTTTGACTATTAATGACAACTTCTACTGAAAACGTGGAAGAATCGACTTAAAATCAAAAAGACTAAATTCTTTTATGGCAAACCACTCAAGCTTGAGTTTCTTAAAGTTTAGGGGTGTCTGGCAGGGGGTAGCAACTTTCATAAGTGTCCGGCAATGGATGACGAGATTTCTACTAAAGTTATCCCGAAGAAAATATAAAAAAAATTGAGCTTTATACTTTAACGAATTTAAAGTACTATTTTATACACCTTTATTACCTGTTACCTGCCAAAGTAACCACAACCCAAACTCTATAGTCGCTGGTCGTTCTTACCTGTACGAGCTTTTCGTGCGTGCCTTCGGCACGCCCTCGAAGCTCGGCCCTCCGGGCTGGATGCCCTGGCGGGCAGCGTCTAGGTCCAAAAATTGTATTCCTCTTAAAAAACCACACTCCAAATGTATACCCGTAAACTACCGAAAATACATCGTCTCTTAAAAGTTTCGCCTCTTTAATTTTTGAGTGGCGGGGGGGGGGGGGGGGGGAGGAATAATTATAAATATATTTAAATTTAAAATTTAAATTTAAATTTCATTTTTCCTTTTCAAAACAAAAATAATGAAATGATTTATGAACTGCAAAAAATTCGCAGGCTGAATCATGGAAATTATTCAAATTTACGCGGTTCAATTAATTTAATTAATTACAAAAAATATATTTAATGATTCTTAATTTAAAATGAATTGGAGTCTTTCATTTCAAAATTACAATTATATTTCAAATTTGCCTGGTTAATGAAAATCGATTGGAGCCATCAGTTTAGAATCCGCGCTGACAATTATATTTCAAATTCGCCTCGTTAATTAATATATATTTAATGTTTCTTAATTTAAAAATCTATTGGTGTTTTTTCATTTTCATTCGAGTTCAAATGAATACAATATTATCTCGACACAAAGTCTAAATCAAAAATTTATAGTTTTAGTAAGAGAAATCATGGTATAAATATTAATGTTAGATTGGTTTAGTGGTTAAAGCTAATGACCTTAGTCCAAGAGTTCGTAGGTTCGATTCTAGGCAAGAGGGAAATTTTTTTAGAGAAATTTCTCTAAGCGTTGTTACAAATTAATCTAGACAAATATATATAGTATAGGGGACATGCACAGAAAAACTTTCAGCTTTTATAAAATAACGAAGGTCTGGCAGTCGTGGGCTCTTGGGCTATTCAGTTTTAAATAAATGAATATAAAAATTGTTTTTTTAAATTATTCAATTTATTTTGATTAGTAAATATTAAAACCCGGGAATATTCTCGTTTCCCGGGAATTATTATTTGCCGACAAATGAGAAACTCTAGATCACATGTACATTTGATATAATAATAATGAACATCATAATAATTTTGATGTCTTAAATCTTAATTTTAAAAGTGTGTCTCATATTAGGGACCTTTCCTCTAATACAGCCATACTCAACCTGCGGCCCGCGGGCCTCATGCGGCCCGCTTAGCTTTTATGTGCGGCCCGATACGCACTTATTATCAGGAAGGTGCTTTATAAAAATCTGGTTATTTAAGACTGTGTTTTCAAATAAGCGGCCTCAAAGTTGGATAAAAAGTGGTACGAAATTTGGAACTAATTTTGAGCTATTTTACTTCTTTCTGCTAGATGGCAGCATACAATTTTGTGAACTTAATCGTGGCTTACAAGGTGAAAATAAAATTACGTCGCAGATGGCGAATAAAGTATTTGCTTTTGAAGAGAAATTTAAAATATATTGCGAAGAAATACAGAACCAAGTATCGCATAACTTCCCAACAGTAAAAAAAGCTAAACAAGATGGTATATCTATTTCTCCAGAAAACTATACGATATTGTCTAATTATTTAGCTGCCTTATCCAAGGAATTTAAGAGCAGGTTTCAGGATTTACGTTGCATCAGGAATTGTTTGTTGCTTGTAGAAAATTTCTGGCACGTACAAACAGCAACTATAACACAACTAGCTGCATTGGGATTTGATTATGCAAGGCTATTCGATGAATTTATGGAAATTAGTACCAGAAAAATACAAGACTCTACAAAAATGTGCCCACCTGCTTCTCACGTTGTTCGCATCAACTTATCTCTGTGAATCATCCTATTCCAAAATGAAATACTCAAAAAACGTATATAGAAATCGACTTACAGATTCTCACCTTGATGACGTATTGAGGGTAGCATGTAGTAATTATAAACCTGATTTGTCTAAAATAGTAAAGAATTTGTATCAATATCAAGTATCACACTAATTTTAAAATAAACGTTTGGATCTATTTATGTTTTGTGTTTTATTTATTATATGGGAGGGGGGGGGGGATCTGTAAAACCATTTTCCCACATGGTGTATAATGTTGCGGCCCGCGTAACTTATCAAAAATATATATGTGGCCCGTAGAAAAAAAGCGTTGAGTATGGCTGCTCTAATAGGATAACATATTTAAGGAAAGTGTTTCTGACATGGATGGCTAATCTTGGTACTCAAAAGTGATCAATAACGAAATGTTCTTGTATCGAACCGAGCCGACCGCCATTAGGCATGTATCGTAACCACACTGGCCGTCATCCCCTATAAAAACACACCCACCCTCGATCAGCCAGCTTCCGTCGGCGTCCAGAGGGGATTGATTGATCCGAAAAATATTAATGACTTTGGCCCTGTGTGTGTGTCTGTCCCTCGAATAAATCCGCTAGGGATAATAAAAATAATTTAATTTTTGCGTTAACAATAGAATTTCGGGATTGTGTAAACGCGTTATAGACGTGTTAACGACATTGGATGGATGATAAAAAAAAATTCATCTTTAATTTATTTGCAATTTGATAAGCTCTCGGAATTGATTCTAAACATGTATTGTGGATGTCATTGCAAATGATATCAAATGGAGAGACAATAACTATGGCAGTCTGACCATCATCTGCATATCCATCACAGAGATTAACCATAAATAATAAAAAAAAAATTGTATCTTATATTATTAATTTAACAGAGAATCAATCAATATTCAATATTTGGTTACTGAAATTTACATTTATATATAAAAAATATCCATTTCAATGGGGTTTTTATTCAATTAAGTGGATGCGGTTATTAATAAGGAACTGATAAGATTATAAAGCAAATATAAATTCAATAGGAAAATTAGAATTGTATTAAAAATATATATATATTGCTTAGCAATGTGATTTTGTAACATGATGGTAACTGGATAGGTGTATTCTCAATGAGATTAAGTAAATATTTATATACGAGCTTTTCGTGCGTGCCCTCCGGGCTGTTTAGTACGTAAAATTTACTATTGATATTTGCTTCCATGTTGAATTATTTGTGGTGTTTTTGACAATGGATTGACGATCCTGTTTTTTATTAGTTACTAATAAAAAAACAGGATTGATTGATTGATCTTTATTATTAGCCTTCTCGGCTATTTTTTTTTACATTTATAGTTTTACATTTATATTTTTACATATAGTTTGACATATTAATTTACAATTTTAGGTACAAATAATATAATTCTTCACATTAACAGTTTCAATATAATAGGACATATTAATAAAAAATATGATGTATAGCTACAATAGCTAATAAAGATTATTATCTTTGTAAAATGTATTCTTTTAATTTTCGTTTAAATATTATAAGACTGTCACATTGTTTTAACTCTGTTGGAATGTCATTATACATTTTTATGCCTTCATAAAATAAACTTTTTTGCGCACTTTTCGTTCTTCGAAATTGTATCATAATATTGTCTGCTTGCCTCGTTCGACCCCCACTAATACTATTTTATTTCCTAATTCTATGGGCAGCATTCCCTTTATAATTTTAAAAATAAAAATACAAACATTATAGTACAACCTTTGCCTTATAGACATAAATTGCAATACTTGTAGCATTTCTTCCACCCTAGTATACCTATTACACTGTATTATTACTCTCATAGCTCGATTTTGCATTATCTGCAGCTTCGACAGCTGAGTCTCTCCCATTCCCACTAACAACGTCGCACAATATTCAAAATGTGGCGCTATAATTGATTTATAGACTATACATCTAGTATAGTCAGATATCGTCAATCCATTGTCAAAAACACCACAAATAATTCAACATGGAAGCAAATATCAATAGTAAATTTTACGTACTAAACAAGGATACCATTTTGGAACTACAAACTGAATCGTTACAACAAGCTCTAAACAACTATTACAAACTCCGCCTCAAGTATTCGACTGCCAACAAAAATATCTTCTTCAACAAAACCTGCCTCTCCAAAAAATTGACTCCAAGATACGTCCAGATCAAGATTAAAACCAAATCAACGCTCGCTTCAAAAATCATCGAGAAATCAACAAAAAATTGGGTAAGATTAGAATTAAATAAATGGTACAATATCAGGGATACACTCAAACTGTATTTATACAATACCCACACTCGGCTTACAAATTTATTACACCCTTGTGAATTTGATACAGTAGACTCTCAAGTAAGAGATAGGATAGATAGTATAATGAAAATAAAAACCGACAAAATTAATAAAAAGTTACAAAATTTAGAAAAACATAGGAATCAACAAAAAGAAAAAATTTCAAAAATAATCCTACTAACCCAAAATTCCAATTCAACGATAGAATAAAAAACTATTCAAACACCGTTTTCACAGAAACCGAAAAGAACGTCCTGAATAAAGGTCTAAAACATTGCGTAGAAAAAATTCCAAAATTTTAAATGAAAAAACCAAAATGTCGTTAATAGAAAAGAACCCAAAGTGTCCTAGATTGTATTCCCTTCCGAAAATTCATAAATCGGAAAAACTAGACGAAATACCAATTAGACCTGTAGTAAGCTACTCAGGAGAGTGTGTAACAAAATTAGCCAAAAGTCTAAATAAAATCTTCAAAGAAAAAACTAATTTTCAACCAGATCACTCAATTTTAAATTCATTAGACTTAATAAATAAAATTAAAAACATAGATATCCCCAATAACGCAAAATTAATCTCTTTAGATATCATAAGTTTATTTACAAACGTCCCCCTTCAGAAACAAAAGACCTAGTTGACCAGATAATTTATACATGTCCAAATTTGAACATAAAAGAAAAAACAGACCTAAGTGATTTGATGGAGTTATGTCTAAATCACAATTTTTTCCAATACAACGATAAATTTTATGAACAAAAAAATGGTTTAGCAATCGGAAACCCTCTGTCACCATTATTTGCCGAAATTTTTCTAAAACATTTCGAAAAACAATTTTTAAATATAAAGTGCGAATTCTCTCAATATATCAAATATTATTATAGATATGTTGACGATGTGATTGTCTTATGGACAGGGACTGAAAGAATTCTCAATAAATTCATAAAACATATAAATTCATTACATGAAAAAATCAAATTTACCGTAGAAAAAGAAAAAGAAAAAACATTAAATTATTTAGACCTTAAAATTAAAATTGAAGAAAATAAACACACATTCGAAATTTATAGGAAAGATACATCTACAGATACCGTAATTCACAACATGGCTTGTCGACCAATGTCACATAAATTGGCAGCATTCCATTCAATGATCCACCGTTTAAATAGTATCCCATTAAAGAAAGAGCATTTTTTAACAGAACTAGAGATAATCAAAGAAATAGCTAGAAATAATGGTTATAAAAGCAATTTAATAGATCAAATATTAAAAGGTAAAATTCAAAAATCAAATTTAAATTTAATCTATTCACAAAATTCTCAAATTAAAGATCTGCCAAAACTAATATTACCATATTATGGTAAGATGTCAGAAAAAATAAAGCATAAATTAAAATCTTTAGGGTACGCGACAATCTTTAGATCACCATATACATTAGGAAGTGAATTAAGTCAAATTAAAGATAAAATTCCGGAAAATGAAAAATCCGGTGTATATAAATTGACATGCCAAGATTGCAATGCAACTTATATAGGAAAAACGGAAAGAAATTTATCCATTAGGATCAATGAACACAAGAGAGCCTACAAATTAAAATATGAAAATTATGCATTTGCAGAGCATTTAAATGCTAACAATCATAGTTTTCCAGATCAATCCAAAATTAAATTGATCAAAGAAGTCAATGACCCCTTAATTCTTTCTTTAAAAGAATCCATTGAAATTTTAAAATCCTTGGAAAAAAGCCCAATTGAATCTTTAAATGAAAAACTAGAAATTATCAATGACCCTTTTTTAAAAACATTCCATTCATTCAGGTAAAACTCATTAGAAAATGCCTAAACAAAAGAGCAACCCAGATATTGAGCCAGTTATATTCTAATCTCCCAAGAAGAAACATGAAGAAAAAGACATTATATATTTTTCAAAATTTTCTATGTATAAATCTTAATTTGTAACTAATTTGAAATATTTGTGATAGACTGATGATGAAGGCAATGCCTTCGAAACTATAGTCTCTAGAAATAATTAAAAATTATTTTATTTAAAAAACAGAAGACTCTCTCATTTTATTTTATTTTTAACCTAAAATAAAAACAATTCTGTTACCATCGACAGTGAAATCTTTTATTCAACTAATAAGATAATAATTATTTTATACCTTTTAGTGTATTTTATTTGTTGCATTTAATTTTTTGAAGTCGGTTTTTATTTTTTTCTTAAAAATTATTTTTATTAATTTATATCCCCCTATATATCTAGCCCTTGTCAGCACTAGGTATCAGTGCTTACACTGCAATCTGTGGAAAAATATCTATTTTTTTCCTCTCATCCAGATTTATCAACATAGACACTTATCAATAATTAGATTGAATTCCCTTGAGAACTCAAGAATATAGAGTTAAAATATTTATTTTGAGAACAATCATTTGTATTATTAATAGACCGAAGAAGGTGATATCTGATCTCTTAACAAAACACATATCCGATTCTCTTTCAATCTCGATCAACTCATGTCAATTCATGATCTAGGTACTATACAATACGCATATTATGTGTAAATAAATTACAACAAAACAACAACATGCCCGGATCCAGGATCGCGACACACTTCCGAGATCAAAAGTAGATCTTATATTTATTTATTATTTTCAACGGCTAAATGCCTTATACATTAATATAATACAATAATTAATGAATATAACAAAATTCACAATAATAGACAAAGTAATATTATTAAATTGGGGGGGTCAGATAGGCCAGGGCGGTAGCGTGACAGCGAGCTAACCAGGGGACCCGGGTTCGAATCCGGCTCGAGGCATTCAGCTAAAATCTGACCTCCCGGGGGTAGAGAAAATTTTTAAGAAAATATAACTTGTATCGTAATTGGGCTTATGGCTAGAAAGGCCGAAAAGCCAAAAAAAAAAAAAAAAAAATATTATTAAATTAATATAATAATGATAGAGTATATGTTAAATAACAATAGAGAAATAAAAATAATATAAGATAATAGTAATGTGATGAAATATAATAATAGAATAGTTACTTGTAGACTAGGGTCAACATTTTGAACAAGAGTGCGACTCTATTAATGTTCAATGAGAAATCCAAGGGGTTTTCTAGTTGTTTAGATAAATTGTTATAGCAACTACTTAATCTGAATATTGGATTAGCCTCAGAGTACCGGGTGGATGGTACTTCTGGATAAAAAGGTAGTCTATTTCTAAGTACATAATTTGAGTTATGAATTGGAAACAGGTTTTGAAGATCAGGACAATTCACCCTATATACCGGCGACCGCCCCCCCCCAAATCAGAGGTCTGGATCCGCGCCTGAACAACAACGCTATATTGTGAGCATATAAGGACTCAAAATGTTAAAATTAGTTTATACTATAAGTTTGTTCGGAAAGTAATTTCAAGGCTTGTGTGTGAAAACCAAGACAACGCGCAGACCTCACACAAGTTTGGTCACTCGCTAAAAGCTTTTACAGCTTGAATGGGATACAATTCCACACCCACCATATTCTCCAGACCTGGCACCATCGGATTATTATTTGTTCCGGTCACTCCAAAATTTTTTAGACGGTAAAACCTTCACCTCAAATGAGAAGGTCAAAAACCACCTCGATCAGTTTTTTGCCAGCAAAAGACCAAACATTTTATGAAGCGTGGAATTATGCTACTACCAGAAAGATGGCAAAAGGTGTTGGACCAGAACGGACCAATATATAATTTAATAAAGTATTTGTTTATTATACGAAAACTGTCGTTCATTTCCACAAAAAAAAACGAAATTACTTTCCGAACAACCCTATACATAGTTTAATAAAGAAAATTGTATATTTGGTAAATATTTAAAATTTGATTCATAAACAGAAATCAATGAGGTTGTCCTCTGATTGATTCAAATAAACATATATTAGGGTGATCCATTGTGACCGACTATTTGAGTCTGCCATGAAAATTTGTTACGATGTCATGAGTTTTAAGAATCCTCTCCAAATTTTAGCATGATATAAGTATATTTTTAAGAGATCGCTCAATAAGAAAAATTAAATAAGCTGACATGTTCTGATGTGGCAATCCACTTGAATTTACCATACAACCTCTCCTTATATTTAATATTTAATAAAATTATTTATAATCATGTAGGGGAGGAGTTTTACATTTTTAGATTACTCTGGGCCCACTGATTATATATAAAAATTTGGTTGAGTTTGGTAAATGGCCAATATTTTCATTTTTTACCCTACTCGCACCCCCTCCCCCATTTTAAGCGGTTGGTTTTTGCATTTTTCGACTTCTGGGGTCCCACTGATTATGTATACAAAATTTGATTGAGTTTAGTAAATGGCCAAGATTTTCATTTTTTGACCCCCCTCCCCCCCCCCCTCCCCAATTTTAGCCGGTTAGTTTTTGCATTTTTAGACTTCTGGGGTCCCACTGATTATGTATACAAAATTTGCTTGGAGTTTGGTAAAAGAGCCTAGATTTTCATTTTTGAACCTACCCCCCCCCCTCCTTTGGGCGGTTGGTTTTTGCATTTTTGGACTTCTTGAGGCCCACTGATTATGTATACAAAATTTGCTTGAGTTTGGTACAAGAGCCTAGATTTTCATTTTTGAACCTACCCCCCCCTCCTTTGGGCGGTTGGTTTTTGCATTTTTGGACTTCTTGAGGCCCACTGATTATGTATACAAAATTTGCTTGAGTTTGGTACAAGAGCCTAGATTTCCATTTTTTGACATCGAAAAATATAATTTTTTAGGGTTTTTTGTAGACCGAAATGCCATGGTTTACCTCAATTTTTTTAATCAAAATAGTTTCACCCGTTTTTGAGATATTTCGAAAAAAAGAAGGAAAAAAAACACTTTTTTCATGCACGATTACAATAGTTGACCATACCCTCCCTGTATGGTAGTAAAAAATCATTTTTTTTTCTTTTTCCGAAATTTTTATTTTCTATATTATATGGAATTTGTTTCTAAATTTGTAATAAAAATAGCAGGTTGAAAATTTCACCTCAAAATAAGAATTTTTAAAAGTCCCTCAAAACATATATTAATAAGTCTACAAATTCTATATGATAGACCTAGTCTATTCGAATAAAGAAATTGAAAATTTGAGAACTACTTAAGGTAGTTGTTTCGCGACAATACTAACAAAAAGTTAATGCTAGAGTATATAGAACAGAAAATAAGGATTCATAATTCATAAGCCCAAAACTTTTTGCTGTTTGTGTACCACTACTAGCCAACCCCGTGCTCGTTTGACAAATCTGCCAACACTGTCCGACCTTGTATATATTTTCTCATAGAAATTTCAGATAAAGAGCATTATAAAGCGAGATTTATAAAACAAAAAGTTCTTTATAAGCAATTGTAATCTGTAGCGGCAACGGCTGAAGTGAAAATACGTCAAAAAAATTACTAAAGTTGATCCACTTTTTAGGTTAAATATATGCGTTGTTGCCAGCTTGTTTTTAGTGAAAATTTTTCATTATTCATTCATTATTATCTCAGAAACTGTGTTGTAACTATGAATCAAAATTATCTTAAAATATGTATTGGTTATTGTTTAATGTTGGTTTAGTTTTTTATACCAATGGTAAGAAGGATTTCTTAATTATAATTAAATATATAATGCAAACCAGAATTGATACTTGGAGGGAATATCTAGAGAAATTGTTTGAAGACCATAGAGAAAATAACTTCGGAATGGAAGAAACTACTAGTGGTCCGGAAATACTGCAGCATGAAGTACAGGCTGCGATAGTCCAACTAAAAGATGGCAAAGCGGCTGCACCAGACAGCATCGAAGCGGAGTTCCTTAAGCTACTTGATGATGAAACAGTAAAATTGATCACAAAACTGTTCAACAACATCTATGATTCTGGTAAAATTCCAGCTGAATGGTTGAAATCAGAATTCATTGCCATTCCAAAGAAATCAGGGGCCAAAAAATGCGAGGAATATAGAACAATTACCCTCATGAGTTACCTATTAAAACTTCTGAAAATAATACACAGGAGAATCTATAGGAGGTGTGAATGATAGATATCTCCCAACCAATTTGGATTTGTGAATGCGGTTGGCACAAGAGAACCCTTATTGGGAGTCGGAATTCTGTTCCAGAGATGTCGAGATATGAACTACGACGTCTACGCCTGCTTAATTGATTATCGAAAAGCTTTTGATAGAGTCCGACATGACAAGATGATCCAAATATTAAGGGAGGCAAGCATAGATGACAAAGACCTGAGAATAATTGGAAACCTCTACTGGAATCAATCGGCGAACCTTAGAGTGGGAGAAGGGCACACATATTACGCCAAAATAATGCGTGGGGTCCGAAAGGGCTGTGTGTTGTCGCCCTTGATCTTTAACTTGTACTCCGAACGAATCTTCACTGAGGCCTTGGACGGGATAGAAAAGGGCATTCTAATAAACGAATACCATTTGAACAACATCAGATATGCGGATGATACCATTGTTTTTGCCAGTAACTTAGTAGACCTACAATTTCTTATGGACAAAATAACTTATCACAGCAAGCGGTATGGCCTGGATATTAATGACGACAAAACCAAGCTTATGATAGGTAGTAAGCAGAAGATCACGGGAGGTCAACTTTATGTTAACGAAGCTGCAATTGAGAGAGTGGACCACTACAACTACCTCGGCACCATCGTGAATTAGGACTGGAACGACACTCAAGAAATAAAATCTCTCATTGGGAAAGCTAGATCCGCCTTCAATCAGATGATCAGATTCTTCAAGAGCCACAATCTGTCTCTTGATTTAAAAACAAGACTTCTGCGTTGTTATGTCTTCTCTGTCCTCTTGTATGGTGTAGAGTCTTGGACCTTGAACGAGGCCATTATTAAGAGGATAAATGCGTTCGAGATGTGGCTGTATCCAAGAATCCTTAAAATTCCCTGGACAGCACGAATGATTAATGTCGAAGTTCTGCAAAGAATGAAGAAGGACCTCGAAGTGGTGGATGATCAAGGCCCGAAAATTGCAGTACCTGGACCATATTATGAGGAACGAAACCCGGTATGCTTTGCTTCAATCTATTCTGCAGGGGAAGATTTTCGGAAAAAGAGGTCCCGGAAGAAGTAGGATATCGTGGTTGAAGAACCTCAGGACCTGGTTCAACAAGACCTCCCAACAACTCTTCCGTATTGCTGTTGATAAAGTGAAGATTGCCATGATGATAGCCAACATTTCTAACGGATTGGCACAAGAAGTTACAACTAAACGATGAAATTGTTACATGAAATCACTTTTTGAAGTCGGTGCCAAACAAACTATATAAGCGAGCTAATGTGACGGTGTCTTCATTACCCGCCAAACGTACTAAGGAAGATCCATAGAGTAATATAAAGTGGAAGGCTCCATAAGGAGCCAATGTATTTTAGCGTATACGAGTTACAGAGCTCTCTGCGAGTCCAGGGCGAAACCAATGGGCAATAAAATAGTAGAATCCGTTCTCTTCGGGTCAAATTTTGGTGATATTATCAAGAGTAAAAAATGCGCTCATATATATATATATATATATATATATATAAAAATATATATATATATAAGATAAAGGGTATGTATCTTTTATCTATGACAAATGCTTTGGGTGTTTTATGATTTTTGGATAGCTCTAAGAAGTAGAGAACTAAAAGTTTTCGCCCTGCAGTCGCTAGAGACCGCTTTTTCGATATACGGTAGCCTTCCACTCTATATTACTCTATGGGAAGATCCATCGAGTGTGATACATAAAATGTAACTATATGTTTGGCACCGACTTCAAAAAGTGATTTCAAGTTTTATACCTTTTAGTGCATTTTATTTTATTTTTGAGTTCTTATTATTTTATTTGTTGCATTTAATTTTTTTAAAGTCGGTTTTTTTCTAAAAATTATGAATGAACAACTCCTCGAATTTTAAAAAAAAAATATTTTAAACTAAAACCTTAGGTATATTCAATTTCTAAAATACTACAGTAAATATGGTATAAATTCATTTTAGTTTCATATAATTTTATTTATTTATTATTAACAAGTTACATGAACAGAAATACATTTTTATGAGGAAGGCGGGTGAACTTTTTTGCATGGCAGAAGACGGTTCAGATTTTTTTCATAGTCATAGCCAACTTTCAGGTTTAATTGAAAAGTTTTTGTTTTGCCTAGAGTAGCAAAGTTGTTGAATCACAAAGAGAAACAAAGAGGTTGTCTTCTGCTTGATACAAATAAACATACACACATATATATATATATATTATTTATTTGTTTGAGACTATAGTTTCGAGGTCTTCATCATCAGTCTTATTAAGCTATTGCGGGCTTTGAGCGCGGCGACCGAATCGAGAAATTCCGTAACGAAAATAACCTAACAATCCCCTCCATACGACCAAGTCTTCGAAACTATAGTCTTAAACAAATAAATAATATATATATATATATATATATATATATATATATATATGTGTATGTTTATTTGCATCAAGCAGAGGACAACCTCTTTGTTTCTCTTTGTGAACTTTCAGGTTGACCGGACAAGCCACACGAGGAAGAAAAATCCAATTAGAATCTAATAATTGTCATTAACTTTTAAAGTTACTAATTTCGGACATAACCTACGTAAAATTCGTGGGTTATAATTATGGTCAGTTAGATCGGAGATCTAACTTTTCAATTCGTTTACCAATAACTTGGATTAACTTAATGACTTCAATCACATATTCGGAATATATAGTTAAATCAATTAGGAATTTAAATTTTGAAATATGTCTAATAATATTTATACTCGGTGATTCTAATGATATCCGATTTGTTTTTGGACAACATTTAACAAAATATGCAAAAGTTCTTGAGTTTGTATTTACATCGTGGAATTCGGTTATGTTCAATAATAATCGATTGTCATCGTTGATATTACAAATATAAATGTTTAAGGCTTGCCCGAGTTCTGTATGCATGCCTAAACTTTTCAGTTTGGGTAGAAGTATTAAAAGTTTGGCACATTGTGGTGCTTTTAAAAAAGCTCCATTGATATATTGGATTTTTCGCAGTCCATTTTGAACATCCTGATCATGTTGGTTAAAATCCTCTTGGAACAAGATTTGATAGATTGCACATTGATTTTTTAACCAACATCCCACTCGCAGTCTTTTCAACTGTTTGGCATTTCCCAAAAGAATTTTGAAATTCGTAATGTTCTCACTAGTGATAGCTAGATTTGTCAAATCGAGCCTTTCAATATTTGGACAGTTACATGTTAATACTTCCAAAATGGTTTTGATAGCTGCCTGATCAGTTGAAAATCGTACAAAATTAAAAGATTTGGTAGACTCATCAAGCAAAATAGGAAGAGAATTCAACCGCAGCTTAAGGTTAAGCCGTTCATCATCGGAGAGGAACCTCTGCAGCAATTTCTTTTTAAACCAAGGGTGGACTGATTTCACAAGTTCTTTCTTCTCTTCCAATCCAGCATTTTCCTCCAAACCGTTCAGCAGAAGTTCGGAACACCATATCTAATTCCTTTTTCATTTTCTCTGTTGGTTGATAAGCCATCATGTGATCTGAAACATAGAAGAATGTCCCAATATAAGTATTTATTAAGTTAAGTTCGAATTAATGTCATATCATCACCAAACGGCCCTTGTACTCTACTAAACAGACTCGCTTAAAAAATAAACTGAATAAATAATCAAATATATTGAATCAAAACTATTCAGTGTGGAATGAACTTCCATCCAAATTTCAGGCAAACCTGACTCTTGGTGCTCTCAGGTCTTCGTTCTTTATGGATCCCACCCAATAACTGATACTCCTTACTCTTATTTCCTTTATGTCTTCTAATCTTTCTCTATTTTTTTTTTCTCTCTTCTTCCCCATAAAATGTGTGTATTGGTGAACTCTTTTGCCAAATTTGTAAAATATTGTTGCTAAATTATGTATAAACACTAGGTGGGACCTAAGGTCCTATGTTTGTATACTTTGTTAAATAAATAAATAAATAAAATAAAATGAATAAATAAATAAAATGAGAAAAAATAAAATATGTGGCCATCCACAGAAATTACTATACACCTGTCCCCTCTCTTATATAGGGTGGGGCAGAGGACTTTGCTTATTTAAAAATTTAATTAAGAAATAAATAACGTAGATATATATTTAATTCTTTGAACAGCATAAAGTACAAAATGTAAATTTTATATATTATTTTTATATACTATATTTTATATATTATATTTTATACACTATATGTTATATATTATATTTTATATATTATATTTTATATACTATATATTATATATTATATTTTATATATTATATTTTATATACTATATTTTATATATTATATTCATTTTATTGTATTTTATATATTCTATTTTTTGATACTATATTTTATTTTTTATACTATATTTTATATGTTATATTTTATATATTATATTTTATATACTATATATTATATATTATATTTTATATACTATATTTTATATATCATATTTTATATATTATATTTTATATACTATATATTATATATCATATTTTATATACTATATATTATATATCATATTTTATATACTATATAAATATTATGTATTATATTTTATATACTATATTTTTATTTAAATTGAAGGGTTGTTTTTGTCACAAATATAATAAAACAATAATTTCAATAACTAATTGAATTATTTAATTGATAACTATACAGTTTCGGTCAAAAACAACCCTTCAATTTAACTAAAAATTTAAATCAAGTCACTTAAGTTCTGGAAGAATTTTAGTAAATACTATATTTTATATTTTAAATACTATATTTTATATATTATATTTTATATACTATATTTTATATGTTATATTTTATATATTTTATTTTTCATACTATATTTTATATGTTATATTTTATTTTATATACTATATTTTATATATTATATTCATTTTATTGTATGTTTAAAGATTATATCAGGCAGATGGCTTCCATTATTTTCAATACATTGCGTCATCATCAAGTATGTCCCCATATAAATGTCGAATTATTTATTAAGTTAAGGAAATGTAGTGTCTCATATTTAATAAAATAAGTAAAAATACAAATGAAAAATAATGGAATTAAAAAATAAATAGTATGAAAGCAGTAAATATTTGAAATAAAAACATTTATAAAAAAAATACCTATTTAAATACAAAAGTTTGATTTTTTCAAATCAGCTGATAGTAACTGTTGTTTGATTTGGAAATGTGTTGTATTTCTACTGCTTATGTTTACATCCAAACATAGCATTTATGTGATTTTTAAAGTAAATATTTCAGTAAATTCGACTGTCAATGATATATTTTATTATTATAATAATAAAACTTGAGTAAGATACGAGGTAGGTTTCACAAAAAAAAAAATAAAACAAAATTGAGTTTTGAATTCGATATATTTCGGGGTTAGCCCATCATCAGGAGTCTAAGAAAACTGATTAGACTATTTAAAGTATGTAAAACTATTTTTCCAATATATAATCAGTTTTCTTAGACTCCTGATGATGGGCTAACCCCCGAAATATATCGAATTCAAAACTCAATTTTGTTTTATTTCTTTTTGTGAAACCTACCTCGTATCTTACTCAAGTTTTATTATTATATTAAAATGTTTCACCTAGAACCAACACCGAACTACTTAAAAGTTATATATTTTATTGCAAAAAAATAAACCTGGATGTTTCAAAAAAGCTAATTTTTTTTTTTTTAACTTTATCTAATCAGCTAATAATAGTATACCAGGTGTACCGGAAAGTCATTACCGGTTTTTCTAACAGATGTCGCTAGGCTTAAGTATGCAATGTTATGATTTGACACATATGCATTTTATTCTACTGACATCAAGCTTCAAAGCTATTCATGTTATATTTTGCGAAAGTAACACCTTCATGGATTTATACCTCTTTGAACATGTCAAGTTTCATGCCTGAAAACGTGCATTTACGGCACGCATTACTTTTCTTATTTAATCAAAAGAAAAAAGCCGCTGAACGTCATCGTTTGCTGGTAGAAACTTACGGTGAGCATGCTTTAACCTTAAAAACATGTGAGGTGTGGTTTCGAAAATTCAAAAGTGGTGATTTCGATGTGCAAGATAAAGAACGTTCTGGTAGACCAAAAAAGTTTGAAGATTCGAAACTACAGGAGTTATTGGATGAAGACCCAACCCAAACTCAAAAACAATTGAAAAAACAATACACCGACAACAAATGATCAATTTGAACGACGCATCGATCGAAAAACGTCCAGAATGGGCCCGAAGACACGGTAAAGTGATTTTACAACATGATAACGCGCCGTCTCATAAAGCAAAACCGGTCAAGGAAGCGTTGAAAGCACTTGGGTGGGACATATTATCGCACCCGTCGTACTCTCCAGACCTTGCCCCGTCCGACTATCAACTTTTCGCATCGATGGGACACGGGCTTGCAGAGCAGCACTTCGCCAATTTCGAAGAAGTTAGAAAATGGCTCGATGAATGGTTTTGCTCAAAGGACAAACAGTTTTTTTGGGATGGCATCCATAAATTAGCAGAAAGATGGGCAACATCTATAGAATCAAATGGCCAATACTTTGAATAAATAAATTTTCCATTTTCTTAAAAATTACGTAGTTTTTTTTTCGAAAAAACCGGTAATGACTTTCCGGTACACCTAGTAATTCGAGAGAAAGTGTCAAGAACTTAATTTTCCATAAGACTCTGAGAATATGTTGACAATTAAAAAAAATTTATTTTCAAAATTTGCACTGTAATGTGTGATTAAAACTTCATTATAGACAGATTTAAGAGATTATTTTCTACTTAATAGATCTATTTAAAATTTTTGATCTTAAAAAAGTTTATTTCTCGTGTCAATCCAGTAGTAGATAGTTATATTGTATTACCAGAATATAAATGGAGCATTTTTTTTGTTTAAGAAATATATTTCATCCAGAAGACTTACGATACACTCTGGAATGTCACAGAACATTGTTGGAAAATTATTAACTTATTTATTTATTAATTAAATATTTGTGTATTATCATTTGATAATTAATTTGAATATTTGTTAAGAATAATATTTATTTGGATTTTTTGTTTTTGAGATCTAACTCATTTAATATTTTTTTATTTGATGTCGTTTAAAAAAATAGTTTAAATGAAAGTTGTTCAGTTTTTTTTTTGTAAAATTTAGGCTAGGAAATAAAAAATATAGATTTCCATTAAAAAAAAAACTCATATACCGGGTGAGATTTTTATCTTATAACTCAAAAAAATTTCTAAAAGTACATTAAAAAACGAAAACATAACCAGCCGAGGGGTGAAAAAATTAAATTGGACTAACAAAGGTATAAAAATAAACGGAGCATATCTAAATAATCTCAGGTTCGCCGACGATCTTGTTCTAATAGCAACTTCAAAAGACGAACTAAAAGAAATGATTAATGACATTAATATAAAAAGCAAAGCACTTGGCTTAGAAATTAATTGTAAAAAGTCTGCATTTGTCTCAAACAGGGTAGAATCGGATATCGGTTTAGAAAACAACAAATCACATATAGAATATAAATCTGAAATAATTTATTTGGGACAGATAATTAGCTTCGAAGGCAGAACAAGTAAAGAAGTTGCAAGAAGAGTTAACCTGGGTTGGAATAAATTTTGGTCATTAAAATTCATCTTAAAAAACAAAAACATCGACCTAATCTCCAAAATAAAAATTTTTAAAGCATGTGTAATACCGGTCTTGATCTATGGAGCTCAAACATGGCCCATTACGGAAAAGATAGCTAATAAACTAGAAGTAACACAAAGAGCCATCCATGTTAAGGAGTATCCTTAATATCAAAAGAAAGGATAGAATAAAAAATGAATATATATACAAAAAAACAAAATTGAAAAATATAACATATTTAATAAAAAAATTAAAATGGAATTGGGCAGGTCACATAGCCAGACTTAGCGACGAAAGATGGACCAAGATCGTAACAGAATGGTGGCCTATCGAAGGAAAAAGAAGACGGGGAAGACAACACAAGAGATGGTGTGACGATATTAGGAAGATAGCGGGAAATGAATGGAGCAGAACTGACAGAAGAAGACCGATATGGAAAGAAAAGGGAGAGGCCTACGCCCAAACGGGCCTGGTGCAAAACGAATGAACAATACTTAAATAATATATTATACTATACATGTAACAATACTAAAATCTTTTTTGTAACTTGTTAGTTATCTTTTATTTTCTAAATACTGTATAAATATACAAAATGTACCAAAAAAAGGCTTAAATAAATAAATAAATAAAACAACGAAATATTAACATGAAATTACTTTTTGAAGACGGTGCCAAACATACCTTTTATGAATCGCACTCGACGGATCTTACTTAGTACGTTTGGTGGGTACGCTCGCTTATAGGTATAGTTTGTTTGGCACCGACTTCAAAAAGTAATTTCATGTTAATATTTCGTAGTTTACTTGTAACTAAATAAGATAATAATTATTTTATACCTTTTAGTGTATTTTATTTGTTGCATTTAATTTTTGAAGTCGGTTTTTATTTTTTTCTTAAAAATTATTTTTATTTGCAACGTTTCGTTAACTTTGTTGACTTCCTCAGGGCTCAAACACATTAATTTCTTTGCATATTTGTCATTTTATAAAAATTCATTCTTAGCAAACACATATAGGCACAGATTGAAAATATTTCCTATTTAAAAAGAAATTAATTTGTTTGAGTCCTGAGGAAGTCAACAAAGTTGACGAAATGTTGGAATAAAATAAAAAATACTTGCATAACCTATTGTCCTTATTTCTCTACAACAACTTATTAATTTAATCGATGGACATAAATAAGGAAAATAATTATAATAGCATCAATCAACTAAATATACATATAATAATAACATATAATAACATATCAGAAAGTCAAAAAATTCGAAGAGAGTCACCGACAAAACGTCGTTGTATTGACATGGAATAACCTATTTATATATATTTTTGAGTATTTATATGTATACTCAAAAATTTTATAAAAATAATTTTGAAATTAATATGTTATTAATAATAGTAAATTTTTTCTTTAATAGATAAATAATAATAAGAAGAAAGTTTTGTACTTACATTTATTTGGTTTCAGAATTATATTCATACACGTGATTGCAAATGGAGGCTCAAATATCAGATGAGAAGTGAATTATGAGACAGGATATCCGGCATACATGGATTTTTGAGCTGCATCCATCAATCACAAGAGGCAGGCGTGTCACTTAAGCCGCCAATTTCAAATCAATTGCATATTTGAAACAAATATAATCTTATTTATAAATCCTAAAAATATAAATATATATACCGGGTGTGTTTTTTATCTTGAGACAGTCTTATAAATCAAAAACAGTGCATATTTATCAAATGATAAAAAGTTTCAAATAAAAGTTTATTTATATCAGGGGGAAACTAAACTACGCTATTGTTTATCGACCTAGAACAAGCTTTCAAGGGTATTTCGAAGTCAATGAGAAATCACCGAAGTGGACATTTATCCAATCGGGTATTTGAATGACTAAAAATAACAGATCGAATATTTATAATTAAAATGACTGATGATGAAGGTCAAACCTTTGAAACTACCGGGTGAGTTTTTTATCTTGAGACAGTCTTATAACTCAAAAACAGTGCATTATATGATAAAAAGTTTAAAATAAAAGTTTATTTATATCAGGGGGGAAACTATGTAATCGATGCTATGGTTTGTCGATTTGTCGACCTAGAACAAGCTTTCAAGGGTATTTCGAGGTCAAGTTCTGTTTTTTAAATAGAAACCTATATGTGCCCATAATTATGAAAGTGGACTAAGTCAAAAAATTAAGAAAATTGTTTTTTCATATTTTATGTTCCATCCATTTAAAAAGTACAGTAATAAGATGTCGGTTTTGTAAAATCGCATAAAATTGGTTCAACCGTTAAGTGGATTTCTAGTTGTCTCATACAGAATTGGAATCTGGTTTATTTTATAAAACTTTAAATATCTCGAAACTAACAATCAATGACTACTTTCATAATTATGGGCACAAATATAAATCATAAAAATATAAATATACCGGGTGAGTTTTTTAACTTGAGACAGCCTTATAACTCAAAAACAGTGGATTATATGGAAAAAAGTTTCAAATAAAAGTTCGTTTATATCGAGGGGGAAACTAAACTACGCTATTGTTTGTCGACCTAGAACAAGCTTTCAAGGGTATTTCAATGTCAAGTTCTGTTTTTTAAATAGAAGCCTATATTTTTCAATACATCTACTTAATCTACAAGCTTGAGTTGTTTGCCATAAAAGAATTTAGTCTTTTTGATTTTAAGTCGATTCTTCCACGTTTTCAGTAGAGGTTGCCATTAATAATCAAAACATCAAAAATGGAATGCAATAAGGTTATTCCTCTAGTAGTAGATAAGAATCGATCGTTATTTTTGATTTTAAGTCGATTCCTCCATGTCTTCAGCAGTGGTTACCAATAATAATCGAAGGGTCAAAAATCTAATGTAGAATTATTATTCCTCAAGTAATAGATGAGAATCAATCGCTATTTTTGATTTAAAGTCGATTCGTCCATGTCTTCAGCAATGGTTACCAATAATAACCGAAATATCAAAAATCCAATGTAGAATTGTTATTCCTCGACTGTTAAATGAGAATCGGTCATTATTTTTGAATTAAAGTCAACATGAACTGCAAATTGCAAGTGATATCTGATTAATAATAAAGGAATAAACATATTAATTATGTTGATTAATGTCCATTATGATTAGTAGATTAAAAATTCAGTTTATTGGACAAAGTTTTTTTATTGAAGTTCTTCTTCAATTTTTGTACAACGTTTCGTCTCTCTCGAGACTTTTTCAAGTACTCAATTGGCTAGAACAACATTGGTTGAAATAAAGATAAAAATAACTGAGACATAGTAGAATTTTTTCTTTCTAGATTGATACCATAAAACAATATTATTATATTATTATTATATTATTGTTTTATGGTATCAATCTAGAAAGAAAAAATTCTACTATGTCTCAGTTATTTTTATCTTTATTTCAACCAATGTTGTTCTAGCCAATTGAGTACTTGAAAAAGTCTCGAGAGAGACGAAACGTTGTACAAAAATTGAAGAAGAACTTCAATAAAAAAAACTTTGTCCAATAAACTGAATTTTTAATCTATTATCAAGAGTAAAAAAATACGCTTATATACTGTAATACCCCGACTTACGCTACTACGTTTTACGCGGTGTTTGTATTTGATTGCCGCGCGCATCGACTTCCCCACCCCGTCCTGTCAGTGATCGGTTTACTGTCAAACACTTTTGAAAGCAATTCAATGTTTTAGATGCTGTAAGAATTATTGGACAATCTTGGAATGAGATTTCACAAAAAACTTTGAATGGCGTCTGGAAAAAGCTGTGTCCATTTTTTCACCACAGAAACCCAAGGAGTATCAGCCTCAAATCCTGAAGAAATCGATAGTATAATTGAAGAAGTGGTCGTTATTACCAAACAATTAAATTTAGAAGTGGATGGTGATGACGTCCAAGAATTGCTGGATTCACACAATCAAGAGCTTATGGAAATGCGTGAGCATGATCAAGACGTTGAACAAACTGATCTGTTAGACCCAGTTGAAACGGAAAATCAAATGACGATTTCAAACTTAACAGAAGGCCTCGGAACAATTAAAAAGGGGTTACAAAATAGATTCCAATGAAGAGCGCGTTTATACTACAAAACGGGAAATAAAAAAGTTACTGGTATGCTACGAGGAAATTTTACGTGAGAAGAAGAAAAACTTATCTCGTCAGACGACATTGTTAGAATATATGAAGCCTTCGACATCAAAATAACCTCGGTTTACGTTGTTTTATTAATAGTAATGTAAATTGCTTCCATTATCTAATATTTTATTAAACATGTTTCTTCTAAATTATTGTTTTCTTTAGACTCTGGTCCCGATTACACAAACATTATATGTATTTATATGCAAAGTTGAACCCCGACATGCGCGAATTCGACTTACACTGCTATCGCTTGGTTCCACCTATCGAGTAAGTCCGGGGTATTATTGTATATAGTACCTGGAGGCACCGAGCGATGCACATAAACCCCTAACCCCCCTCCCGAAACCACACACCTCGCCCCCAACACTGGACCCCCACCCCACCCCAACCGCCCCTCCCACCCCCGGATCCCCCACAACTGCAACCCACCTCCTGCACCCCCACATCCATCCCCACCCCCACCCAGTTTTTGCATTTCTAGCTTTCTAGTGGTCCACATATTATGTGTATATTTGTTTACTCGTACACCAATTTGCCCACATTCGTTGATATTGATAAACATTATAAAAAAATAAATAGGAAAATAATAATAATAAAAATATAATCATATAGGATCTGAAATAAAAGCATAAAATTAAAAAAATGTGTGCTTCTCGGGACGCGCGACAGAAGTGATAACTTTCACCAACCAAATATTTTTTAGGAAGACAATTTCAAAGATAATAATTGCCCGGAGAAAAGAGAATTGAATATTTAATTTTAATTAGAAGAGGAGGGGGCAAAGGAATAATTATTAATATATTTAATATTTCTGGATTTAAAATTAATTGTTGTCTTTCTTTCAGCTTAATTCAATTATACATATTTCAAAATTCTATTTATAAAATACATAGCTATATATAATATATTCAATTATTTCCACACTTATAATAAAGTCTAATTCAAAAATATTCATTTTAGTAAAATTAAAAAGCAACCATTTTTAAAATAGTTCTATGGTCCGGTGGTAAAATGTCCGCCTATGATGCAAGAGGTCCCAGGTTCTAATCTGACATCAGGCAAGTCGTTTCTTTTTATTGAGATTTTCATCTATCAATAATTACTTTAATTAAAAAAAATCAATTAAGATGAATTTTGATGAGGTCCAGACATAGCCAGATTGTTTTTTCATCCTCAAAACTTGTTAATAGATTTTGTTTCATCAAAATCGGTAGGGCCGTTTTCAAAAAAGAACCAAGATACAAATATATATATAAATAAATATATATATATATATATATATAAATAAATAAATATATATATAAATAAATATACAATTTTTGCTCGTTTAATAAGAGTAGATAAAGGGTATGTATCTTTTATCTATGCCAAAGACTTTGAATGTTCTACCATTTTTGGATAGTCCTTAAGAACTAAGAGTTTTCGCCCTGCAGTCCTAGAGAGCGCTTTTTCTATATACGGTAGCCTTCCACTCTATATTACTCTATGCTAAAAACATTTTTAATTTTAATCGTTCATATCTCGTATACGGTAATTCGCAGAGCTTTGAGATTAGAAACTTAAACTATCTAGAGGCTAGAAGAAGTATTCCAGGATTTTGATTAAAATCAAAGAACCGGTAGTTGATGTTTACTTGAAGACTTCTGAAATATTGTCTTTTTTCGGATTTTCTAATAATGGCTTAGGGAAACCCAAATTGAAGTATTTTGAATGGAGAAAATTGGCATGTTGATGATTTAGAATAAAGGAAAAACTAATGTGAAAGTCATATGGCGCCCACACCAGATGATTCTTTCAAATTTTTTATTTTTAAATCAATAAATAAATCTTTATTTCTCTACCTGCTTAGAGGCACAAGTCCTCGGTGGCTAGCTCCTCCAAACATCAATACAATCTAGCTACAATACATTGATAAACATCAATAGAAATTAATTACAACAATTTAACAAATAATAAACAAGTAAAAAAAAATAGAAATGTATGCTCATTAACAAATAACATGACCATAGATTTCCAACAAAAGACAAAAGTAATTTAAAAATTCCGCGCAAAAACCCGATACCAGGAGCAAGCCACGCATTAGCCATCCCGGCATTTGCCATAAGTTGTTAAGGAAACCTGGTCAAAACCTTAACAAGGATGGTATGACCTTTCTCTACCTCACCTAATCTCTGCTTGTGAGAACTAAATAAAATTTTGCACAACTCTAGGACATTAGGACTTGACAAAATTTATAATTGATTTAATCATAGGGGGCAGAGGACTATAATCCCAAGTAGTAACAGACAGACTGTTCCACAAATCAATGCCAGATCCTACAAATGAATGTAAACCGATATTTTTCAAGAATCTTGGCTTACGAATCTTTTTTAGAATATATTTAAGCAATCTCTTCATTACTATAGTGCTGATCTTTTTGTTCTTCCGAATTCTAATCTCCAAAGATCTAGTCTGGAATCTAATCTAGTCCTCGTTAATTTGACTATCATATGTAATGATAAAATAGTGTTTTGTAGGATGGTACGTACGGGATACTTTACTTAGTAAAATATAGATGGCAACATCATTTTCAAATCATTACCAAAATTTTCTTTGTGAATTTAAAAATAATTTTAGATTTTTGATTATACCTAATCATTTTCAAATCAATTCAAAATTTTCTAAACAAATATCTATCATTTGTAACATCTTAAGGCCTGTGCACACGGGGCATTTTCTCTTACTTATTCCTTGCTTGTTCGATTAACTGTAAAGTACCTGGAGGCACCGAGCGATGCTCGGTAACCCCTGCCCCCCGCCACCCCCTCCCGAAACCATACACCATGCCCCCAACACTGCACCCCCACTCCGCCCCACACCACCCCAACCGCCCCTCCCACCCCCGGATCTCCCACCTCCTTCACAAAAAGATAAAATTAAAAAAAATGTGTGCGTCTCGGGACGTGCGACAGAAGTGATAACTTTCACCAACCAAGTATTTTTTTAGGAAGACAATTGCAAGGATAATTGCCCGGAGAAAAGAGAATTTAATTTAATTTTAATTAGAAGAGTGGGGGGGGGGGGGCAAAGGAATAATTATTAATATATTTAATGTTTCTGGATTTAAAATTAATTGTTGTCTTTCTTTCAGCTTAATTCAATTATACATATTTCAAATTTGCCGCGCCGCAATATATCTAATAAATTCTATTTATTAAATACATAGCTATATATAATATATTCAATTATTTGCACACCTATAATAAATTTTAATTCAAAAATATTCATTTTAGTAAAAGTAAAAAGCAAGGGTTTTTAAAATAGTTCTTTGGTCCAGTGGTAGAGTGTCTGACTCTGATGCAAGAGGTCTCAGGTTCTAATATGACATCGGCGGAATCATTTTTTTTATTGAGATTTTAATCTATCAATAATTACTTTAATTAAGAAAAAATCAATTAAGATGAATTTTGATGAGGTCCAGACCTAGCCAGATCGTTTTTTCATCCTCAAAACTTGTTAATAGATTTTGTTTCGTCAAAATCGATAGGGCCGTTTTCAAAATAAAACCAAGATACAAATATATAAATAAATATATATATAAATATACAATTTTTGCTCGTTTAATAAGAGTAGATTTGAAGCTAGTTCATTCAAGTTAATTTTGAAATTATAATAAATGAAATCTTAAAACGTTCATTTAAAACCCGCTAACGTTTCGAGATTAGTTCTCTATTTGAATTTTATTATCACTTTCTGATTCCTTCGCCCGAATCTTTCTTTTACGAGATGCATGCAAGGGTATTATCATAAGTCACTATTCTTAACATCACTAAAAAGAGAAAAATAAAAATTATTTTTAGAAAAAAAAACAACTACAAAAAAATTAAATTCAACAAATAAAATAAAATGGAATAAAAGCTATAAAATAATTATATTATTTAGTTACAACTAAACGATGAAATTGTTACATGAAATCACTTTTTTAAGTCGGTGCCAAACAAACTATATAAGCGAGCTTATGCGATGTTGTCTTCATTGCCAGCCAAACGTACTAAGGAAGATCCATAGAGTAATATAGAGTGGAAGGCTCCATAAGGAGTCAATGTATTTTAGCGTATACGAGTTACAGAGCTCCCTGCGAGTCCAGGGCGAAACCATTGGGCAATAAAATGG
Source organism: Forficula auricularia (assembly GCA_024734495.1). Classification (NCBI taxonomy): domain Eukaryota; kingdom Metazoa; phylum Arthropoda; class Insecta; order Dermaptera; family Forficulidae; genus Forficula; species Forficula auricularia. Next base: position 15,394,601 of record JALMQS010000085.1, read on the forward strand.
CAGAATCCGCTCTCTTCGGGGCAAATTTTGGTGACATTATCAAGAGTAAAAAATGAGCTCATATATATATATAACATAAAGGGTATTTATCTTTTATCTATGACAAAGGCTTTGAGTGTTCTATGATTTTTGGATAGCTCATAGAAACTAAGCGTTTTCGCCCTGCAGTCGCTAGAGAGCGCTTTTTCTATATACGGTAGCCTTCCACTCTATATTACTCTATGGGAAGATCCATCAAGTGCGATTGATAAAATGTACCTATATGTTTGGCACCATTTTATTTTTGAGTTCTTATTATTTTATTTGTTGCATTTGATTTTTTTAAAGTCGGTTTTTTTTCTAAAAATTATGAATGAATAACTCCTCTATTTTTGAAAAAAAAAAAATATTTTAAACTAAAACCTTAGGTATATTCAATTTCTAAAATACTACAGTAAATATGGTATAAATTCATTTTAGTTTCATATAATTTTATTTATTTATTATTAATAAGTTACAAAACAAGTTACATGAACAGAAATACATTTTTGTGAGGTAGGCTGATGAACTTTTTTTGCATGGAAGATGACCGTTCAGATTTTTTTCATAGTCATAGCCAACGACAGGGTGACCGGATAAGCCACACGAAGAAGAAGAATTTAATTAGAATCTAACAATTGGCAAAATTAACTTTTAAAATTTCCAAATTCGGACATAACTCACGTAAATATATTGGGTTATATCCACGATCGTCAATTCGAAGATGTAACTTTTTAATTCTTTTACCAATAGCTTTGAGTAATTTAATGACTTCAATCAAATATTCGGAATATATAGTTAAATCAATTAGGTATTTAAATTTTGAAATATGTCTAATAATATTTATACTCGGTGATTCTAATGATATCCGATTTGTTTTTGGACAACATTTAACAAAATATGCAAAAGTTTTTGAGTTTGTATTTACATCGTGGAATTCGGTTATGTTCAATAATAATCGATTGTCATCGTTGATATTACAAATATAAATGTTTAAGGCTTGCCCGAGTTCTGTATGCATGCCTAAACTTTTCAGTTTGGGTAGAAGTATTAAAAGTTTGGCACATTGTGGTGCTTTTAAAAAGCTCCATTGATATATTGGATTTTTCGCAGTCCATTTTGAACATCCTGATCATGTTGGTTAAAATCCTCTTGGAACAAGATTTGATAGATTGCACATTGATTTTTTAACCAACATCCCACTCGCAGTCTTTTCAACTGTTTGGCATTTCCCAAAAGAATTTTGAAATTCGTAATGTTCTCACTAGTGATAACTAGATTTGTCAAATCGAGCCTTTCAATATTTGGACAGTTACATGTTAATACTTCCAAAATGGTTTTGATAGCTGCCTGATCAGTTGAAAATCGTACAAAATTAAAAGATTTGGTAGACTCATCAAGCAAAATAGGAAGAGAATTCAACCGCAGCTTAAGGTTAAGCCGTTCATCATCGGAGAGGAACCTCTGCAGCAATTTCTTTTTAAACCAAGGGTGGACTGATTTCACAAGTTCTTTCTTCTCTTCCAATCCAGCATTTTCGTCTAACCCGTCCAGCAGAAATTCAAACACCAAATCCAATTCTATTTCCATTATTCTTGATGGATGAAAAAATGTTGTAGTCCGGTCATGGAAAATAGCGAGAGAATTCAAGCGCAGCTTAAGGCTAATCTGTTCATCACCGGAGAGGAACCTCTGCAGCAATTCCTTTTTGAACCAAGGGTGGACTGATTTCACAAGTTCTTTCTTCTCTTCCAATCCAGCATTTTCCTCCAAACCGTTCAGCAGAGTTCGGAACACCATATCTAATTCCTTTTTCATTTTCTCTGTTGGTTGATAAGCCATCATGTGATCTGAAACATAGAAGAATGTCCCAATATAAGTATTTATTAAGTTAAGTTCGAATTAATGTCATATCATCACCAAACGGCCCTTGTACTCTACTAAACAGACTCGCTTAAAAAATAAACTGAATAAATAATCAAATATATTGAATCAAAACTATTCAGTGTGGAATGAACTTCCATCCAAATTTCAGGCAAACCTGACTCTTGGTGCTCTCAGGTCTTCGTTCTTTATGGATCCCACCCAATAACTGATACTCCTTACTTTTATTTCCTTTATGTCTTCTAATCTTTCTCTATTTTTTTTCTCTCTTCTTCCCCATAAAATGTGTGTATTGGTGAACTCTTTTGCCAAATTTGTAAAATATTGTTGCTAAATTATGTATAAACACTAGGTGGGACCTAAGGTCCTATGTTTGTATACTTTGTTAAATAAATAAATAAATAAAATAAAATAAATAAATAAATAAAATGAGAAAAAAATAAAATATGTGGCCATCCACAGAAATTACTATACACCTGTCCCCTCTCTTATATAGGGTGGGGCAGAGGACTTTTCTTATTTATAAATTTAATTAAGAAATAAATAACGTAGATATATATTTAATTCTTTGAACAGCATAAAGTACAAAATGTAAATTTTATATATTATTTTTATATACTATATTTTATATATTATATTTTATACACTATATTTTATATATTATATTTTATATACTATAGATTATATATTATATTTTATATTTATATATTATATATTATATTTTATATATTATATTTTATATATTATATTTTATATATTATATTTTATATTTTATACACTATATTTTATATATTATATTTTATATACTATATATTATATATTATATTTTATATACTATATTTTATATATTATATTTTATATACTATATATTATATATTATATTTTATATATTATATTTTATATACTATATTTTATATATTATATTCATTTTATTGTATTTTATATATTCTAATTTTGATACTATATTTTATATGTTATATTTTATATATTATATTTTATATACTATATATTATATATCATATTTTATATTTTATATACTATATATTATATATCATATTTTATATACTATATAAATATTATGTATTATATTTTTATATACTATATTTTTATTTAAATTGAAGGGTTGTTTTTGTCACAAATATAATAAAACAATAATTTCAATAACTAATTGAATTATTTAATTGATAACTATACAGTTTCGGTCAAAAACAACCCTTCAATTTAACTAAAAATTTAAATCAAGTCACTTAAGTTCTGGAAGAATTTTAGTAAATACTATATTTTATATTTTAAATACTATATTTTATATATTATATTTTATATACTATATTTTATATGTTATATTTTATATATTTTATTTTTCATACTATATTTTATATGTTATATTTTATTTTATATACTATATTTTATATATTATATTCATTTTATTGTATGTTTAAAGATTATATCAGGCAGATGGCTTCCATTATTTTCAATACATTGCGTCATCATCAAGTATGTCCCCATATAAATGTCGAATTATTTATTAAGTTAAGGAAATGTAGTGTCTCATATTTAATAAAATAAGTAAAAATACAAATGAAAAATAATGGAATTAAAAAATAAATAGTATGAAAGCAGTAAATATTTGAAATAAAAACATTTATAAAAAAAAATACCTATTTAAATACAAAAGTTTGATTTTTTCAAATCAGCTGATAGTAACTGTTGTTTGATTTGGAAATGTGTTGTATTTCTACTGCTTATGTTTACATCCAAACATAGCATTTATGTGATTTTTAAAGTAAATATTTCAGTAAATTCGACTGTCAATGATATATTTTATTATTATAATAATAAAACTTGAGTAAGATACGAGGTAGGTTTCACAAAAAAAAAAATAAAACAAAATTGAGTTTTGAATTCGATATATTTCGGGGTTAGCCCATCATCAGGAGTCTAAGAAAACTGATTAGACTATTTAAAGTATGTAAAACTATTTTTCCAATATATAATCAGTTTTCTTAGACTCCTGATGATGGGCTAACCCCCGAAATATATCGAATTCAAAACTCAATTTTGTTTTATTTCTTTTTTTGTGAAACCTACCTCGTATCTTACTCAAGTTTTATTATTATATTAAAATGTTTCACCTAGAACCAACACCGAACTACTTAAAAGTTATATATTTTATTGCAAACAAATAAACCTGGATGTTTCAAAAAAGCTAATTTTTTTTTTTTTTAACTTTATCTAATCAGCTAATAATAGTATACCAGGTGTACCGGAAAGTCATTACCGGTTTTTCTAACAGATGTCGCTAGGCTTAAGTATGCAATGTTATGATTTGACACATATGCATTTTATTCTACTGACATCAAGCTTCAAAGCTATTCATGTTATATTTTGCGAAAGTAACACCTTCATGGATTTATACCTCTTTGAACATGTCAAGTTTCATGCCTGAAAACGTGCATTTACGGCACGCATTACTTTTCTTATTTAATCAAAAGAAAAAAGCCGCTGAACGTCATCGTTTGCTGGTAGAAACTTACGGTGAGCATGCTTTAACCTTAAAAACATGTGAGGTGTGGTTTCGAAAATTCAAAAGTGGTGATTTCGATGTGCAAGATAAAGAACGTTCTGGTAGACCAAAAAAGTTTGAAGATTCGAAACTACAGGAGTTATTGGATGAAGACCCAACCCAAACTCAAAAACAATTGAAAAAACAATACACCGACAACAAATGATCAATTTGAACGACGCATCGATCGAAAAACGTCCAGAATGGGCCCGAAGACACGGTAAAGTGATTTTACAACATGATAACGCGCCGTCTCATAAAGCAAAACCGGTCAAGGAAGCGTTGAAAGCACTTGGGTGGGACATATTATCGCACCCGTCGTACTCTCCAGACCTTGCCCCGTCCGACTATCAACTTTTCGCATCGATGGGACACGGGCTTGCAGAGCAGCACTTCGCCAATTTCGAAGAAGTTAGAAAATGGCTCGATGAATGGTTTTGCTCAAAGGACAAACAGTTTTTTTGGGATGGCATCCATAAATTAGCAGAAAGATGGGCAACATCTATAGAATCAAATGGCCAATACTTTGAATAAATAAATTTTCCATTTTCTTAAAAATTACGTAGTTTTTTTTTCGAAAAAACCGGTAATGACTTTCCGGTACACCTAGTAATTCGAGAGAAAGTGTCAAGAACTTAATTTTCCATAAGACTCTGAGAATATGTTGACAATTAAAAAAAATTTATTTTCAAAATTTGCACTGTAATGTGTGATTAAAACTTCATTATAGACAGATTTAAGAGATTATTTTCTACTTAATAGATCTATTTAAAATTTTTGATCTTAAAAAAGTTTATTTCTCGTGTCAATCCAGTAGTAGATAGTTATATTGTATTACCAGAATATAAATGGAGCATTTTTTTTGTTTAAGAAATATATTTCATCCAGAAGACTTACGATACACTCTGGAATGTCACAGAACATTGTTGGAAAATTATTAACTTATTTATTTATTAATTAAATATTTGTGTATTATCATTTGATAATTAATTTGAATATTTGTTAAGAATAATATTTATTTGGATTTTTTGTTTTTGAGATCTAACTCATTTAATATTTTTTTATTTGATGTCGTTTAAAAAAATAGTTTAAATTAAAGTTGTTCAGTTTTTTTTTTGTAAAATTTAGGCTAGGAAATAAAAAATATAGATTTCCATTAAAAAAAAAACTCATATACCGGGTGAGATTTTTATCTTATAACTCAAAAAAATTTCTAAAAGTACATTAAAAAACGAAAACATAACCAGCCGAGGGGTGAAAAAATTAAATTGGACTAACAAAGGTATAAAAATAAACGGAGCATATCTAAATAATCTCAGGTTCGCCGACGATCTTGTTCTAATAGCAACTTCAAAAGACGAACTAAAAGAAATGATTAATGACATTAATATAAAAAGCAAAGCACTTGGCTTAGAAATTAATTGTAAAAAGTCTGCATTTGTCTCAAACAGGGTAGAATCGGATATCGGTTTAGAAAACAACAAATCACATATAGAATATAAATCTGAAATAATTTATTTGGGACAGATAATTAGCTTCGAAGGCAGAACAAGTAAAGAAGTTGCAAGAAGAGTTAACCTGGGTTGGAATAAATTTTGGTCATTAAAATTCATCTTAAAAAAACAAAAACATCGACCTAATCTCCAAAATAAAAATTTTTAAAGCATGTGTAATACCGGTCTTGATCTATGGAGCTCAAACATGGCCCATTACGGAAAAGATAGCTAATAAACTAGAAGTAACACAAAGAGCCATCCATGTTAAGGAGTATCCTTAATATCAAAAGAAAGGATAGAATAAAAAATGAATAAATATACAAAAAAACAAAATTGAAAAATATAACATATTTAATAAAAAAATTAAAATGGAATTGGGCAGGTCACATAGCCAGACTTAGCGACGAAAGATGGACCAAGATCGTAACAGAATGGTGGCCTATCGAAGGAAAAAGAAGACGGGGAAGACAACACAAGAGATGGTGTGACGATATTAGGAAGATAGCGGGAAATGAATGGAGCAGAACTGACAGAAGAAGACCGATATGGAAAGAAAAGGGAGAGGCCTACGCCCAAACGGGCCTGGTGCAAAACGAATGAACAATACTTAAATAATATATTATACTATACATGTAACAATACTAAAATCTTTTTTGTAACTTGTTAGTTATCTTTTATTTTCTAAATACTGTATAAATATACAAAATGTACCAAAAAAAGGCTTAAATAAATAAATAAATAAAACAACGAAATATTAACATGAAATTACTTTTTGAAGACGGTGCCAAACATACCTTTTATGAATCGCACTCGACGGATCTTACTTAGTACGTTTGGTGGGTACGCTCGCTTATAGGTATAGTTTGTTTGGCACCGACTTCAAAAAGTAATTTCATGTTAATATTTCGTAGTTTACTTGTAACTAAATAAGATAATAATTATTTTATACCTTTTAGTGTATTTTATTTGTTGCATTTAATTTTTTGAAGTCGGTTTTTATTTTTTTCTTAAAAATTATTTTTATTTGCAACGTTTCGTTAACTTTGTTGACTTCCTCAGGGCTCAAACACATTAATTTCTTTGCATATTTGTCATTTTATAAAAATTCATTCTTAGCAAACACATATAGGCACAGATTGAAAATATTTCCTATTTAAAAAGAAATTAATTTGTTTGAGTCCTGAGGAAGTCAACAAAGTTGACGAAATGTTGGAATAAAATAAAAAATACTTGCATAACCTATTGTCCTTATTTCTCTACAACAACTTATTAATTTAATCGATGGACATAAATAAGGAAAATAATTATAATAGCATCAATCAACTAAATATACATATAATAATAACATATAATAACATATCAGAAAGTCAAAAAATTCGAAGAGAGTCACCGACAAAACGTCGTTGTATTGACATGGAATAACCTATTTATATATATTTTTGAGTATTTATATGTATACTCAAAAATTTTATAAAAATAATTTTGAAATTAATATGTTATTAATAATAGTAAATTTTTTCTTTAATAGATAAATAATAATAAGAAGAAAGTTTTGTACTTACATTTATTTGGTTTCAGAATTATATTCATACACGTGATTGCAAATGGAGGCTCAAATATCAGATGAGAAGTGAATTATGAGACAGGATATCCGGCATACATGGATTTTTGAGCTGCATCCATCAATCACAAGAGGCAGGCGTGTCACTTAAGCCGCCAATTTCAAATCAATTGCATATTTGAAACAAATATAATCTTATTTATAAATCCTAAAAATATAAATATATATACCGGGTGTGTTTTTTATCTTGAGACAGTCTTATAAATCAAAAACAGTGCATATTTATCAAATGATAAAAAGTTTCAAATAAAAGTTTATTTATATCAGGGGGAAACTAAACTACGCTATTGTTTATCGACCTAGAACAAGCTTTCAAGGGTATTTCGAAGTCAATGAGAAATCACCGAAGTGGACATTTATCCAATCGGGTATTTGAATGACTAAAAATAACAGATCGAATATTTATAATTAAAATGACTGATGATGAAGGTCAAACCTTTGAAACTACCGGGTGAGTTTTTTATCTTGAGACAGTCTTATAACTCAAAAACAGTGCATTATATGATAAAAAGTTTAAAATAAAAGTTTATTTATATCAGGGGGGAAACTATGTAATCGATGCTATGGTTTGTCGATTTGTCGACCTAGAACAAGCTTTCAAGGGTATTTCGAGGTCAAGTTCTGTTTTTTAAATAGAAACCTATATGTGCCCATAATTATGAAAGTGGACTAAGTCAAAAAATTAAGAAAATTGTTTTTTCATATTTTATGTTCCATCCATTTAAAAAGTACAGTAATAAGATGTCGGTTTTGTAAAATCGCATAAAATTGGTTCAACCGTTAAGTGGATTTCTAGTTGTCTCATACAGAATTGGAATCTGGTTTATTTTATAAAACTTTAAATATCTCGAAACTAACAATCAATGACTACTTTCATAATTATGGGCACAAATATAAATCATAAAAATATAAATATACCGGGTGAGTTTTTTAACTTGAGACAGCCTTATAACTCAAAAACAGTGGATTATATGGAAAAAAGTTTCAAATAAAAGTTCGTTTATATCGAGGGGGAAACTAAACTACGCTATTGTTTGTCGACCTAGAACAAGCTTTCAAGGGTATTTCAATGTCAAGTTCTGTTTTTTAAATAGAAGCCTATATTTTTCAATACATCTACTTAATCTACAAGCTTGAGTTGTTTGCCATAAAAGAATTTAGTCTTTTTGATTTTAAGTCGATTCTTCCACGTTTTCAGTAGAGGTTGCCATTAATAATCAAAACATCAAAAATGGAATGCAATAAGGTTATTCCTCTAGTAGTAGATAAGAATCGATCGTTATTTTTGATTTTAAGTCGATTCCTCCATGTCTTCAGCAGTGGTTACCAATAATAATCGAAGGGTCAAAAATCTAATGTAGAATTATTATTCCTCAAGTAATAGATGAGAATCAATCGCTATTTTTGATTTAAAGTCGATTCGTCCATGTCTTCAGCAATGGTTACCAATAATAACCGAAATATCAAAAATCCAATGTAGAATTGTTATTCCTCGACTGTTAAATGAGAATCGGTCATTATTTTTGAATTAAAGTCAACATGAACTGCAAATTGCAAGTGATATCTGATTAATAATAAAGGAATAAACATATTAATTATGTTGATTAATGTCCATTATGATTAGTAGATTAAAAATTCAGTTTATTGGACAAAGTTTTTTTATTGAAGTTCTTCTTCAATTTTTGTACAACGTTTCGTCTCTCTCGAGACTTTTTCAAGTACTCAATTGGCTAGAACAACATTGGTTGAAATAAAGATAAAAATAACTGAGACATAGTAGAATTTTTTCTTTCTAGATTGATACCATAAAACAATATTATTATATTATTATTATATTATTGTTTTATGGTATCAATCTAGAAAGAAAAATTCTACTATGTCTCAGTTATTTTTATCTTTATTTCAACCAATGTTGTTCTAGCCAATTGAGTACTTGATAAAGTCTCGAGAGAGACGAAACGTTGTACAAAAATTGAAGAAGAACTTCAATAAAAAAAAACTTTGTCCAATAAACTGAATTTTTAATCTATTATCAAGAGTAAAAAAATACGCTTATATACAGTAATACCCCGACTTACGCTACTACGTTTTACGCGGTGTTTGTATTTGATTGCCGCGCGCATCGACTTCCCCACCCCGTCCTGTCAGTGATCGGTTTACTGTCAAACACTTTTGAAAGCAATTCAATGTTTTAGATGCTGTAAGAATTATTGGACAATCTTGGAATGAGATTTCACAAAAAACTTTGAATGGCGTCTGGAAAAAGCTGTGTCCATTTTTTTCACCACAGAAACCCAAGGAGTATCAGCCTCAAATCCTGAAGAAATCGATAGTATAATTGAAGAAGTGGTCGTTATTACCAAACAATTAAATTTAGAAGTGGATGGTGATGACGTCCAAGAATTGCTGGATTCACACAATCAAGAGCTTATGGAAATGCGTGAGCATGATCAAGACGTTGAACAAACTGATCTGTTAGACCCAGTTGAAACGGAAAATCAAATGACGATTTCAAACTTAACAGAAGGCCTCGGAACAATTAAAAAGGGGTTACAAAATAGATTCCAATGAAGAGCGCGTTTATACTACAAAACGGGAAATAAAAAAGTTACTGGTATGCTACGAGGAAATTTTACGTGAGAAGAAGAAAAACTTATCTCGTCAGACGACATTGTTAGAATATATGAAGCCTTCGACATCAAAATAACCTCGGTTTACGTTGTTTTATTAATAGTAATGTAAATTGCTTCCATTATCTAATATTTTATTAAACATGTTTCTTCTAAATTATTGTTTTCTTTAGACTCTGGTCCCGATTACACAAACATTATATGTATTTATATGCAAAGTTGAACCCCGACATGCGCGAATTCGACTTACACTGCTATCGCTTGGTTCCACCTATCGAGTAAGTCCGGGGTATTATTGTATATAGTACCTGGAGGCACCGAGCGATGCACATAAACCCCTAACCCCCCTCCCGAAACCACACACCTCGCCCCCAACACTGGACCCCCACCCCACCCCAACCGCCCCTCCCACCCCCGGATCCCCCACAACTGCAACCCACCTCCTGCACCCCCACATCCATCCCCACCCCCACCCAGTTTTTGCATTTCTAGCTTTCTAGTGGTCCACATATTATGTGTATATTTGTTTACTCGTACACCAATTTGCCCACATTCGTTGATATTGATAAACATTATAAAAAAAATAAATAGGAAAATAATAATAATAAAAATATAATCATATAGGATCTGAAATAAAAGCATAAAATTAAAAAAAATGTGTGCTTCTCGGGACGCGCGACAGAAGTGATAACTTTCACCAACCAAATATTTTTTAGGAAGACAATTTCAAAGATAATAATTGCCCGGAGAAAAGAGAATTGAATATTTAATTTTAATTAGAAGAGGAGGGGGCAAAGGAATAATTATTAATATATTTAATATTTCTGGATTTAAAATTAATTGTTGTCTTTCTTTCAGCTTAATTCAATTATACATATTTCAAAATTCTATTTATAAAATACATAGCTATATATAATATATTCAATTATTTCCACACTTATAATAAAGTCTAATTCAAAAATATTCATTTTAGTAAAATTAAAAAGCAACCATTTTTAAAATAGTTCTATGGTCCGGTGGTAAAATGTCCGCCTATGATGCAAGAGGTCCCAGGTTCTAATCTGACATCAGGCAAGTCGTTTCTTTTTATTGAGATTTTCATCTATCAATAATTACTTTAATTAAAAAAAATCAATTAAGATGAATTTTGATGAGGTCCAGACATAGCCAGATTGTTTTTTCATCCTCAAAACTTGTTAATAGATTTTGTTTCATCAAAATCGGTAGGGCCGTTTTCAAAAAAGAACCAAGATACAAATATATATATAAATAAATATATATATATATATATATAAATAAATAAATATATATATAAATAAATATACAATTTTTGCTCGTTTAATAAGAGTAGATAAAGGGTATGTATCTTTTATCTATGCCAAAGACTTTGAATGTTCTACCATTTTTGGATAGTCCTTAAGAACTAAGAGTTTTCGCCCTGCAGTCCTAGAGAGCGCTTTTTCTATATACGGTAGCCTTCCACTCTATATTACTCTATGCTAAAAACATTTTTAATTTTAATCGTTCATATCTCGTATACGGTAATTCGCAGAGCTTTGAGATTAGAAACTTAAACTATCTAGAGGCTAGAAGAAGTATTCCAGGATTTTGATTAAAATCAAAGAACCGGTAGTTGATGTTTACTTGAAGACTTCTGAAATATTGTCTTTTTTCGGATTTTCTAATAATGGCTTAGGGAAACCCAAATTGAAGTATTTTGAATGGAGAAAATTGGCATGTTGATGATTTAGAATAAAGGAAAAACTAATGTGAAAGTCATATGGCGCCCACACCAGATGATTCTTTCAAATTTTTTATTTTTAAATCAATAAATAAATCTTTATTTCTCTACCTGCTTAGAGGCACAAGTCCTCGGTGGCTAGCTCCTCCAAACATCAATACAATCTAGCTACAATACATTGATAAACATCAATAGAAATTAATTACAACAATTTAACAAATAATAAACAAGTAAAAAAAAAATAGAAATGTATGCTCATTAACAAATAACATGACCATAGATTTCCAACAAAAGACAAAAGTAATTTAAAAATTCCGCGCAAAAACCCGATACCAGGAGCAAGCCACGCATTAGCCATCCCGGCATTTGCCATAAGTTGTTAAGGAAACCTGGTCAAAACCTTAACAAGGATGGTATGACCTTTCTCTACCTCACCTAATCTCTGCTTGTGAGAACTAAATAAAATTTTGCACAACTCTAGGACATTAGGACTTGACAAAATTTATAATTGATTTAATCATAGGGGGCAGAGGACTATAATCCCAAGTAGTAACAGACAGACTGTTCCACAAATCAATGCCAGATCCTACAAATGAATGTAAACCGATATTTTTCAAGAATCTTGGCTTACGAATCTTTTTTAGAATATATTTAAGCAATCTCTTCATTACTATAGTGCTGATCTTTTTGTTCTTCCGAATTCTAATCTCCAAAGATCTAGTCTGGAATCTAATCTAGTCCTCGTTAATTTGACTATCATATGTAATGATAAAATAGTGTTTTGTAGGATGGTACGTACGGGATACTTTACTTAGTAAAATATAGATGGCAACATCATTTTCAAATCATTACCAAAATTTTCTTTGTGAATTTAAAAATAATTTTAGATTTTTGATTATACCTAATCATTTTCAAATCAATTCAAAATTTTCTAAACAAATATCTATCATTTGTAACATCTTAAGGCCTGTGCACACGGGGCATTTTCTCTTACTTATTCCTTGCTTGTTCGATTAACTGTAAAGTACCTGGAGGCACCGAGCGATGCTCGGTAACCCCTGCCCCCCGCCACCCCCCTCCCGAAACCATACACCATGCCCCCAACACTGCACCCCCACTCCGCCCCACACCACCCCAACCGCCCCTCCCACCCCCGGATCTCCCACCTCCTTCACAAAAAGATAAAATTAAAAAAAATGTGTGCGTCTCGGGACGTGCGACAGAAGTGATAACTTTCACCAACCAAGTATTTTTTTAGGAAGACAATTGCAAGGATAATTGCCCGGAGAAAAGAGAATTTAATTTAATTTTAATTAGAAGAGTGGGGGGGGGGGGGCAAAGGAATAATTATTAATATATTTAATGTTTCTGGATTTAAAATTAATTGTTGTCTTTCTTTCAGCTTAATTCAATTATACATATTTCAAATTTGCCGCGCCGCAATATATCTAATAAATTCTATTTATTAAATACATAGCTATATATAATATATTCAATTATTTGCACACCTATAATAAATTTTAATTCAAAAATATTCATTTTAGTAAAAGTAAAAAGCAAGGGTTTTTAAAATAGTTCTTTGGTCCAGTGGTAGAGTGTCTGACTCTGATGCAAGAGGTCTCAGGTTCTAATATGACATCGGCGGAATCATTTTTTTTTATTGAGATTTTAATCTATCAATAATTACTTTAATTAAGAAAAAATCAATTAAGATGAATTTTGATGAGGTCCAGACCTAGCCAGATCGTTTTTTCATCCTCAAAACTTGTTAATAGATTTTGTTTCGTCAAAATCGATAGGGCCGTTTTCAAAATAAAACCAAGATACAAATATATAAATAAATATATATATAAATATACAATTTTTGCTCGTTTAATAAGAGTAGATTTGAAGCTAGTTCATTCAAGTTAATTTTGAAATTATAATAAATGAAATCTTAAAACGTTCATTTAAAACCCGCTAACGTTTCGAGATTAGTTCTCTATTTGAATTTTATTATCACTTTCTGATTCCTTCGCCCGAATCTTTCTTTTACGAGATGCATGCAAGGGTATTATCATAAGTCACTATTCTTAACATCACTAAAAAGAGAAAAATAAAAATTATTTTTAGAAAAAAACAACTAAAAAAATTAAATTCAACAAATAAAATAAAATGGAATAAAAGCTATAAAATAATTATATTATTTAGTTACAACTAAACGATGAAATTGTTACATGAAATCACTTTTTTAAGTCGGTGCCAAACAAACTATATAAGCGAGCTTATGCGATGTTGTCTTCATTGCCAGCCAAACGTACTAAGGAAGATCCATAGAGTAATATAGAGTGGAAGGCTCCATAAGGAGTCAATGTATTTTAGCGTATACGAGTTACAGAGCTCCCTGCGAGTCCAGGGCGAAACCATTGGGCAATAAAATGGCAGAATCCGCTCTCTTCGGGGCAAATTTTGGTGACATTATCAAGAGTAAAAAATGAGCTCATATATATATATAACATAAAGGGTATTTATCTTTTATCTATGACAAAGGCTTTGAGTGTTCTATGATTTTTGGATAGCTCATAGAAACTAAGCGTTTTCGCCCTGCAGTCGCTAGAGAGCGCTTTTTCTATATACGGTAGCCTTCCACTCTATATTACTCTATGGGAAGATCCATCGAGTGCGATTGATAAAATGTACCTATATGTTTGGCACCATTTTATTTTTGAGTTCTTATTATTTTATTTGTTGCATTTGATTTTTTTAAAGTCGGTTTTTTTTCTAAAAATTATGAATGAATAACTCCTCTATTTTTGAAAAAAAAAATATTTTAAACTAAAACCTTAGGTATATTCAATTTCTAAAATACTACAGTAAATATGGTATAAATTCATTTTAGTTTCATATAATTTTATTTATTTATTATTAATAAGTTACAAAACAAGTTACATGAACAGAAATACATTTTTGTGAGGTAGGCTGATGAACTTTTTTTGCATGGAAGATGACCGTTCAGATTTTTTTCATAGTCATAGCCAACGACAGGGTGACCGGATAAGCCACACGAAGAAGAAGAATTTAATTAGAATCTAACAATTGGCAAAATTAACTTTTAAAATTTCCAAATTCGGACATAACTCACGTAAATATATTGGGTTATATCCACGATCGTCAATTCGAAGATGTAACTTTTTAATTCTTTTACCAATAGCTTTGAGTAATTTAATGACTTCAATCAAATATTCGGAATATATAGTTAAATCAATTAGGTATTTAAATTTTGAAATATGTCTAATAATATTTATACTCGGTGATTCTAATGATATCCGATTTGTTTTTGGACAACATTTAACAAAATATGCAAAAGTTTTTGAGTTTGTATTTACATCGTGGAATTCGGTTATGTTCAATAATAATCGATTGTCATCGTTGATATTACAAATATAAATGTTTAAGGCTTGCCCGAGTTCTGTATGCATGCCTAAACTTTTCAGTTTGGGTAGAAGTATTAAAAGTTTGGCACATTGTGGTGCTTTTAAAAAAGCTCCATTGATATATTGGATTTTTCGCAGTCCATTTTGAACATCCTGATCATGTTGGTTAAAATCCTCTTGGAACAAGATTTGATAGATTGCACATTGATTTTTTAACCAACATCCCACTCGCAGTCTTTTCAACTGTTTGGCATTTCCCAAAAGAATTTTGAAATTCGTAATGTTCTCACTAGTGATAGCCAGATTTGTCAAATCGAGCCTTTCAATATTTGGACAGTTACATGTTAATACTTCCAAAATGGTTTTGATAGCTGCCTGATCAGTTGAAAATCGTACAAAATTAAAAGATTTGGTAGACTCATCAAGCAAAATAGGAAGAGAATTCAACCGCAGCTTAAGGTTAAGCCGTTCATCATCGGAGAGGAACCTCTGCAGCAATTTCTTTTAAACCAAGGGTGGACTGATTTCACAAGTTCTTTCTTCTCTTCCAATCCAGCATTTTCCTCCAAACCGTTCAGCAGAGTTCGGAACACCATATCTAATTCCTTTTTCATATTGTCTGTTGGTTGATAAGCCATCATGTGATCTGAAACATAGAAGAATGTCCCAATATAAGTATTTATTAAGTTAAGTTCGAATTAATGTCATATCATCACCAAACGGCCCTTGTACTCTACTAAACAGACTCGCTTAAAAAATAAACTGAATAAATAATCAAATATATTGAATCAAAACTATTCAGTGTGGAATGAACTTCCATCCAAATTTCAGGCAAACCTGACTCTTGGTGCTCTCAGGTCTTCGTTCTTTATGGATCCCACCCAATAACTGATACTCCTTACTTTTATTTCCTTTATGTCTTCTAATCTTTCTCTATTTTTTTTCTCTCTTCTTCCCCATAAAATGTGTGTATTGGTGAACTCTTTTGCCAAATTTGTAAAATATTGTTGCTAAATTATGTATAAACACTAGGTGGGACCTAAGGTCCTATGTTTGTATACTTTGTTAAATAAATAAATAAATAAAATAAAATAAATAAATAAATAAAATGAGAAAAAAATAAAATATGTGGCCATCCACAGAAATTACTATACACCTGTCCCCTCTCTTATATAGGGTGGGGCAGAGGACTTTTCTTATTTATAAATTTAATTAAGAAATAAATAACGTAGATATATATTTAATTCTTTGAACAGCATAAAGTACAAAATGTAAATTTTATATATTAATTTTATATACTATATTTTATATATTATATTTTATACACTATATTTTATATATTATATTTTATATACTATAGATTATATATTATATTTTATATTTTATATATTATATTTTATATACTATATATTATATATTATATATTATATTTTATATATTATATTTTATATATTATATTTTATACACTATATTTTATATATTATATTTTATATACTATATATTATATATTATATTTTATATACTATATTTTATATATTATATTTTATATACTATATATTATATATTATATTTTATATATTATATTTTATATACTATATTTTATATATTATATTCATTTTATTGTATTTTATATATTCTATTTTTTGATACTATATTTTATATGTTATATTTTATATATTATATTTTATATACTATATATTATATATCATATTTTATATACTATATAAATATTATGTATTATATTTTATATACTATATTTTTATTTAAATTGAAGGGTTGTTTTTGTCACAAATATAATAAAACAATAATTTCAATAACTAATTGAATTATTTAATTGATAACTATACAGTTTCGGTCAAAAACAACCCTTCAATTTAACTAAAAATTTAAATCAAGTCACTTAAGTTCTGGAAGAATTTTAGTAAATACTATATTTTATATTTTAAATACTATATTTTATATATTATATTTTATATACTATATTTTATATGTTATATTTTATATATTTTATTTTTCATACTATATTTTATATGTTATATTTTATTTTATATACTATATTTTATATATTATATTCATTTTATTGTATGTTTAAAGATTATATCAGGCAGATGGCTTCCATTATTTTCAATACATTGCGTCATCATCAAGTATGTCCCCATATAAATGTCGAATTATTTATTAAGTTAAGGAAATGTAGTGTCTCATATTTAATAAAATAAGTAAAAATACAAATGAAAAATAATGGAATTAAAAAATAAATAGTATGAAAGCAGTAAATATTTGAAATAAAAACATTTATAAAAAAAATACCTATTTAAATACAAAAGTTTGATTTTTTCAAATCAGCTGATAGTAACTGTTGTTTGATTTGGAAATGTGTTGTATTTCTACTGCTTATGTTTACATCCAAACATAGCATTTATGTGATTTTTAAAGTAAATATTTCAGTAAATTCGACTGTCAATGATATATTTTATTATTATAATAATAAAACTTGAGTAAGATACGAGGTAGGTTTCACAAAAAAAAAATAAAACAAAATTGAGTTTTGAATTCGATATATTTCGGGGTTAGCCCATCATCAGGAGTCTAAGAAAACTGATTAGACTATTTAAAGTATGTAAAACTATTTTTCCAATATATAATCAGTTTTCTTAGACTCCTGATGATGGGCTAACCCCCGAAATATATCGAATTCAAAACTCAATTTTGTTTTATTTCTTTTTTTGTGAAACCTACCTCGTATCTTACTCAAGTTTTATTATTATATTAAAATGTTTCACCTAGAACCAACACCGAACTACTTAAAAGTTATATATTTTATTGCAAACAAATAAACCTGGATGTTTCAAAAAGCTAATTTTTTTTTTTTTTAACTTTATCTAATCAGCTAATAATAGTATACCAGGTGTACCGGAAAGTCATTACCGGTTTTTCTAACAGATGTCGCTAGGCTTAAGTATGCAATGTTATGATTTGACACATATGCATTTTATTCTACTGACATCAAGCTTCAAAGCTATTCATGTTATATTTTGCGAAAGTAACACCTTCATGGATTTATACCTCTTTGAACATGTCAAGTTTCATGCCTGAAAACGTGCATTTACGGCACGCATTACTTTTCTTATTTAATCAAAAGAAAAAAGCCGCTGAACGTCATCGTTTGCTGGTAGAAACTTACGGTGAGCATGCTTTAACCTTAAAAACATGTGAGGTGTGGTTTCGAAAATTCAAAAGTGGTGATTTCGATGTGCAAGATAAAGAACGTTCTGGTAGACCAAAAAAGTTTGAAGATTCGAAACTACAGGAGTTATTGGATGAAGACCCAACCCAAACTCAAAAACAATTGAAAAAACAATACACCGACAACAAATGATCAATTTGAACGACGCATCGATCGAAAAACGTCCAGAATGGGCCCGAAGACACGGTAAAGTGATTTTACAACATGATAACGCGCCGTCTCATAAAGCAAAACCGGTCAAGGAAGCGTTGAAAGCACTTGGGTGGGACATATTATCGCACCCGTCGTACTCTCCAGACCTTGCCCCGTCCGACTATCAACTTTTCGCATCGATGGGACACGGGCTTGCAGAGCAGCACTTCGCCAATTTCGAAGAAGTTAGAAAATGGCTCGATGAATGGTTTTGCTCAAAGGACAAACAGTTTTTTTGGGATGGCATCCATAAATTAGCAGAAAGATGGGCAACATCTATAGAATCAAATGGCCAATACTTTGAATAAATAAATTTTCCATTTTCTTAAAAATTACGTAGTTTTTTTTTCGAAAAAACCGGTAATGACTTTCCGGTACACCTAGTAATTCGAGAGAAAGTGTCAAGAACTTAATTTTCCATAAGACTCTGAGAATATGTTGACAATTAAAAAAAATTTATTTTCAAAATTTGCACTGTAATGTGTGATTAAAACTTCATTATAGACAGATTTAAGAGATTATTTTCTACTTAATAGATCTATTTAAAATTTTTGATCTTAAAAAAGTTTATTTCTCGTGTCAATCCAGTAGTAGATAGTTATATTGTATTACCAGAATATAAATGGAGCATTTTTTTTGTTTAAGAAATATATTTCATCCAGAAGACTTACGATACACTCTGGAATGTCACAGAACATTGTTGGAAAATTATTAACTTATTTATTTATTAATTAAATATTTGTGTATTATCATTTGATAATTAATTTGAATATTTGTTAAGAATAATATTTATTTGGATTTTTTGTTTTTGAGATCTAACTCATTTAATATTTTTTTATTTGATGTCGTTTAAAAAAATAGTTTAAATGAAAGTTGTTCAGTTTTTTTTTTGTAAAATTTAGGCTAGGAAATAAAAAATATAGATTTCCATTAAAAAAAAACTCATATACCGGGTGAGATTTTTATCTTATAACTCAAAAAAATTTCTAAAAGTACATTAAAAAACGAAAACATAACCAGCCGAGGGGTGAAAAATTAAATTGGACTAACAAAGGTATAAAAATAAACGGAGCATATCTAAATAATCTCAGGTTCGCCGACGATCTTGTTCTAATAGCAACTTCAAAAGACGAACTAAAAGAAATGATTAATGACATTAATATAAAAAGCAAAGCACTTGGCTTAGAAATTAATTGTAAAAAGTCTGCATTTGTCTCAAACAGGGTAGAATCGGATATCGGTTTAGAAAACAACAAATCACATATAGAATATAAATCTGAAATAATTTATTTGGGACAGATAATTAGCTTCGAAGGCAGAACAAGTAAAGAAGTTGCAAGAAGAGTTAACCTGGGTTGGAATAAATTTTGGTCATTAAAATTCATCTTAAAAAAACAAAAACATCGACCTAATCTCCAAAATAAAAATTTTTAAAGCATGTGTAATACCGGTCTTGATCTATGGAGCTCAAACATGGCCCATTACGGAAAAGATAGCTAATAAACTAGAAGTAACACAAAGAGCCATCCATGTTAAGGAGTATCCTTAATATCAAAAGAAAGGATAGAATAAAAAATGAATATATATACAAAAAAACAAAATTGAAAAATATAACATATTTAATAAAAAAATTAAAATGGAATTGGGCAGGTCACATAGCCAGACTTAGCGACGAAAGATGGACCAAGATCGTAACAGAATGGTGGCCTATCGAAGGAAAAAGAAGACGGGGAAGACAACACAAGAGATGGTGTGACGATATTAGGAAGATAGCGGGAAATGAATGGAGCAGAACTGACAGAAGAAGACCGATATGGAAAGAAAAGGGAGAGGCCTACGCCCAAACGGGCCTGGTGCAAAACGAATGAACAATACTTAAATAATATATTATACTATACATGTAACAATACTAAAATCTTTTTTGTAACTTGTTAGTTATCTTTTATTTTCTAAATACTGTATAAATATACAAAATGTACCAAAAAAAGGCTTAAATAAATAAATAAATAAAACAACGAAATATTAACATGAAATTACTTTTTGAAGACGGTGCCAAACATACCTTTTATGAATTGCTCTCGACGGATCTTACTTAGTACGTTTGGTGGGTACGCTCGCTTATAGGTATAGTTTGTTTGGCACCGACTTCAAAAAGTAATTTCATGTTAATATTTCGTAGTTTACTTGTAACTAAATAAGATAATAATTATTTTATACCTTTTAGTGTATTTTATTTGTTGCATTTAATTTTTTGAAGTCGGTTTTTATTTTTTTCTTAAAAATTATTTTTATTTGCAACGTTTCGTTAACTTTGTTGACTTCCTCAGGGCTCAAACACATTAATTTCTTTGCATATTTGTCATTTTATAAAAATTCATTCTTAGCAAACACATATAGGCACAGATTGAAAATATTTCCTATTTAAAAAGAAATTAATTTGTTTGAGTCCTGAGGAAGTCAACAAAGTTGACGAAATGTTGGAATAAAATAAAAAATACTTGCATAACCTATTGTCCTTATTTCTCTACAACAACTTATTAATTTAATCGATGGACATAAATAAGGAAAATAATTATAATAGCATCAATCAACTAAATATACATATAATAATAACATATAATAACATATCAGAAAGTCAAAAAATTCGAAGAGAGTCACCGACAAAACGTCGTAGTATTGACATGGAATAACCTATTTATATATATTTTTGAGTATTTATATGTATACTCAAAAATTTTATAAAAATAATTTTGAAATTAATATGTTATTAATAATAGTAAATTTTTTCTTTAATAGATAAATAATAATAAGAAGAAAGTTTTGTACTTACATTTATTTGGTTTCAGAATTATATTCATACACGTGATTGCAAATGGAGGCTCAAATATCAGATGAGAAGTGAATTATGAGACAGGATATCCGGCATACATGGATTTTTGAGCTGCATCCATCAATCACAAGAGGCAGGCGTGTCACTTAAGCCGCCAATTTCAAATCAATTGCATATTTGAAACAAATATAATCTTATTTATAAATCCTAAAAATATAAATATATATACCGGGTGTGTTTTTTATCTTGAGACAGTCTTATAAATCAAAAACAGTGCATATTTATCAAATGATAAAAAGTTTCAAATAAAAGTTTATTTATATCAGGGGGAAACTAAACTACGCTATTGTTTATCGACCTAGAACAAGCTTTCAAGGGTATTTCGAAGTCAATGAGAAATCACCGAAGTGGACATTTATCCAATCGGGTATTTGAATGACTAAAAATAACAGATCGAATATTTATAATTAAAATGACTGATGATGAAGGTCAAACCTTTGAAACTACCGGGTGAGTTTTTTATCTTGAGACAGTCTTATAACTCAAAAACAGTGCATTATATGATAAAAAGTTTAAAATAAAAGTTTATTTATATCAGGGGGGAAACTATGTAATCGATGCTATGGTTTGTCGATTTGTCGACCTAGAACAAGCTTTCAAGGGTATTTCGAGGTCAAGTTCTGTTTTTTAAATAGAAACCTATATGTGCCCATAATTATGAAAGTGGACTAAGTCAAAAAATTAAGAAAATTGTTTTTTCATATTTTATGTTCCATCCATTTAAAAAGTACAGTAATAAGATGTCGGTTTTGTAAAATCGCATAAAATTGGTTCAACCGTTAAGTGGATTTCTAGTTGTCTCATACAGAATTGGAATCTGGTTTATTTTATAAAACTTTAAATATCTCGAAACTAACAATCAATGACTACTTTCATAATTATGGGCACAAATATAAATCATAAAAATATAAATATACCGGGTGAGTTTTTTAACTTGAGACAGCCTTATAACTCAAAAACAGTGGATTATATGGAAAAAAGTTTCAAATAAAAGTTCGTTTATATCGAGGGGCAAACTAAACTACGCTATTGTTTGTCGACCTAGAACAAGCTTTCAAGGGTATTTCAATGTCAAGTTCTGTTTTTTAAATAGAAGCCTATATTTTTCAATACATCTACTTAATCTACAAGCTTGAGTTGTTTGCCATAAAAGAATTTAGTCTTTTTGATTTTAAGTCGATTCTTCCACGTTTTCAGTAGAGGTTGCCATTAATAATCAAAACATCAAAAATGGAATGCAATAAGGTTATTCCTCTAGTAGTAGATAAGAATCGATCGCTATTTTTGATTTAAAGTCGATTGGTCCATGTCTTCAGCAATGGTTACCAATAATAACCGAAATATCAAAAATCCAATGTAGAATTGTTATTCCTCGACTGTTAAATGAGAATCGGTCATTATTTTTGAATTAAAGTCAACATGAACTGCAAATTGCAAGTGATATCTGATTAATAATAAAGGAATAAACATATTAATTATGTTGATTAATGTCCATTATGATTAGTAGATTAAAAATTCAGTTTATTGGACAAAGTTTTTTTTTTATTGAAGTTCTTCTTCAATTTTTGTACAACGTTTCGTCTCTCTCGAGACTTTTTCAAGTACTCAATTGGCTAGAACAACATTGGTTGAAATAAAGATAAAAATAACTGAGACATAGTAGAATTTTTTCTTCTAGATTGATACCATAAAACAATATTATTATATTATTATTATATTATTGTTTTATGGTATCAATCTAGAAAGAAAAAATTCTACTATGTCTCAGTTATTTTTATCTTTATTTCAACCAATGTTGTTCTAGCCAATTGAGTACTTGAAAAAGTCTCGAGAGAGACGAAACGTTGTACAAAAATTGAAGAAGAACTTCAATAAAAAAAACTTTGTCCAATAAACTGAATTTTTAATCTATTATCAAGAGTAAAAAAATACGCTTATATACAGTAATACCCCGACTTACGCTACTACGTTTTACGCGGTGTTTGTTTTTGATTGCCGCGCGCATCGACTTCCCCACCCCGTCCTGTCAGTGATCGGTTTACTGTCAAACACTTTTTAAAGCAATTCAATGTTTTAGATGCTGTAAGAATTATTGGACAATCTTGGAATGAGATTTCACAAAAAACTTTGAATGGCGTCTGGAAAAAGCTGTGTCCATTTTTTTCACCACAGAAACCCAAGGAGTATCAGCCTCAAATCCTGAAGAAATCGATAGTATAATTGAAGAAGTGGTCGATATTACCAAACAATTAAATTTAGAAGTGGATGGTGATGACGTCCAAGAATTGCTGGATTCACACAATCAAGAGCTTATGGAAATGCGTGAGCATGATCAAGACGTTGAACAAACTGATCTGTTAGACCCAGTTGAAACGGAAAATCAAATGACGATTTCAAACTTAACAGAAGGCCTCGGAACAATTAAAAAGGGGTTACAAAATAGATTCCAATGAAGAGCGCGTTTATACTACAAAACGGGAAATAAAAAAGTTACTGGTATGCTACGAGGAAATTTTACGTGAGAAGAAGAAAAACTTATCTCGTCAGACGACATTGTTAGAATATATGAAGCCTTCGACATCAAAATAACCTCGGTTTACGTTGTTTTATTAATAGTAATGTAAATTGCTTCCATTATCTAATATTTTATTAAAATTTTTTAAGGATTTAGGTGTCGGTTCTAGGTGAAACATTAGCTTTATTCGTTTTGGAAATTGCGTGTGTGCCTTAAGTTGAGTCAAGTGCACCATCTGGTGTCACTTTTTTCAGCCGGGGCACTTCAGGTGTGCCCTAGTTTGGTTGACTCTAAAACGAATGTATTTTTGACACATGGCTATATTCGAATAACGAAATTTAAAAAAAAATATTATTTTTATTCTAGTGTAATAATTAAGAGTGGTAGGTATACATATATAATAGGTTATATATTTATTTATATAATTTATTTATTTAATAATTATTTTAAATAAATAATATAGGTACCTAGTTACAAATAAATAATGGATACTTTTATGGAAAAAGAATTTTCCATTATAAAATTACTTCTCGAAAGTGATTCTGATTGTGAATCTTCATCAAGCTCAGATGATGAACTTCAAATGATCGGAAATTTTTTTATATTATTATTAAAGGAGACAATAAAAAATGTTGTCACCCGTGGGGGGGGGGGGGTAGAAACTTATTTAATAAAAAATAATTAGTATCGTAAATTCGCTAATGGCTAGAAAGGTCGAAAAGTCAAAAAAAAAATGTGTCTTCTTCTAGAAAAATAAATTTTGCCCTTTAAACTGTAGTCTCTTTATAAATAAGTTAAAAATGTATTTAATTTTATTTATTTTCTTTCATTATAACCTACTTATTAAAAATGTATTAGTTGAATAAAAGATTTCACTGTCGATGGTAACAGAATTGTT
Source organism: Forficula auricularia (assembly GCA_024734495.1). Taxonomy (NCBI): domain Eukaryota; kingdom Metazoa; phylum Arthropoda; class Insecta; order Dermaptera; family Forficulidae; genus Forficula; species Forficula auricularia. The sequence goes on from JALMQS010000085.1 coordinate 15,419,709, forward strand.
TTTATTTTAGGTTAAAAATAAAATGAGAGTCTTCTGTTTTATTTTTAATAAAATAATTTTTAATTATTTATTTTTTTAACCAAAAATATTAAAAATTTATTTTTCCAGCAGAAGAAACTAATATTCAATGTAATAATAACAAATAAACGACTTAAAAGAATAATTTATATAAATAATTTAATAAAATAATAACTTTCCTGGTCATTCATTATTCTAAATTAAATAACAATAATAAATTCAAGTTTAAAACAGAGTATATAAAAAATCGGTGTTTTGAAATTCAAAATGGTGCGAAGATTAACCAAGAGTGCCCCAAGTGACCATGCTCGATGAGCATGTGTACTTGGTGCACGCCACAAGAAGGCCCAGCAGTGCCACAACTATCCCAAAACGAATAGGGCTGGGGCACACCAAGTCGGTTGGTATTCCTAAACGAATATGGGTTAGTGACTTGAGGCTGACATAAGGGCGCCCAAGGCATCCAAAACGAATAAAGCTATTATAAGTAACTTATGAGGAGAATTTTCTAGGTTAGGTTTCACAAAAGGAAACCTAACCTAGAAAATTCTCCTCATAAGTTACTTATTTTATTAAACATGTTTCTTCTAAATTATTGTTTTCTTTAGACTCTGGTCCCGATTACACAAACATTATATGTATTTATATGCAAAGTTGAACCCCGACTTGCGCGAATTCGACTTACACTGCTATCGCTTGGTCCCACCTATCGCCTAAGTCCGGGGTATTATTGTATATAGTACCTGGAGGCACCGAGCGATGCACGGTAACCCCTAACCCCCCTCCCGAAACCACACACCTCGCCCCCAACACTCGACCCCCACCCCACCCACGGATCCACCACAACTGCAACCCACCTCCTGCACCCCCACATCCATCCCCACCCCCACCCAGTTTTTGCATTTCTAGCTTTCTAGTGGTCCACATATTATGTGTATATTTGTTTACTCGTACACCAATTTGCCCACATTCGTTCATATTGATAAACATTATAAAAAAAATAAATAGGAAAATAATAATAATAAAAAAATAATCATATAGGATCTGAAATAAAAACATAAAATTAAAAAAAATGTGTGCTTCTCGGGACGCGCGACAGAAGTGATAACTTTCACCAACCAAATATTTTTTTAGGAAGACAATTTCAAAGATAATAATTGCCCGGAGAAAAGAGAATTGAATATTTAATTTTAATATTGTAAGAGTTCGTGGCTGTGATGAAACTACACTAGATGAAGGAGGAGGTATCAGCCAAAGATGAAATCACTGGGTTCAATAAAACACCTTCAATGAGACGTTTCAGCCTAAATTTTATTTGGCCGTCTTCAGTCAATTAGGCTAAAAATTTTTTTTTTCACAAATAGATGTTAATTGATATATTTTTTTATAAAAAATTATAAGTTGACCAAGTTGGTTATTTAGACTTACAGTTATACACAAAATGCGGTACACATATGTGATCGAACCAAGCCTTGTCAAAAATAAAAATTTCTTTTAGCTTCATGCGAATTTTTAACGTGCCTGGACCCAAAAGTTTCAGAATGAAAGTAATGAGTTTATATAAATCTTTTCTATATATTACATTATAATTAGATATTTGACCCTTATGTGAGGTCATCATATATCCCATCATTATTTATTTACAAACAGAAAATCCAAATTAGAATCTAATTACCTTTAAATCACATGCATTTTTTCATTCAATCAAATTATACAAATTCTTATAAAAAAATTTTCAAAAAAGTTTCTATACATTAAGTTCAAGAAAACAACTGTTGGCTCATATCACACAGGATAGATGTATAAATATTGGAAAGAAACATACAATCTCTTTTAAAATTGATAGCCTTATCACCTGCTATTTTTATATATAGCATTTCGGCTATGGATCTTTTATAGTAGTTATCAATCTTGACCAATATTTTCGCATTATCGTAATCAAAAGAATGACTATGTTCAGCTGCGTGGGTGGAGAGTGCAGTGTTGGTCTTTTTATTTCGAACACTTAATTTATGCTCATATACCCAAATAAATAATTTGTTTCGTCAAAATCGATAGGGCCGTTTTCAAAATAAAACCAAGATACAAATATATAAATAAATATATATAAAAATATACAATTTTTGCTCGTTTAATAAGAGTAGATTTGAAGCTAGTTCATTCAAGTTAATTTTGAAATTATAATAAATGAAATCTTAAAACGTTCATTTAAAACCCGCTAACGTTTCGAGATAAGTTCTCTATTTGAATTTTATTATCACTTTCTGATTCCTTCGCCCGAATCTTTCTTTTACGAGATGCATGCAAGGGTATTATCATAAGTCACTATTCTTAACATCACTAAAAAGAGAAAAATAAAAATTATTTTTAGAAAAAAAACAACTACAAAAAAATTAAATTCAACAAATAAAATAAAATGGAATAAAAGCTATAAAATAATTATATTATTTAGTTACAACTAAACGATGAAATTGTTACATGAAATCACTTTTTTAAGTCGGTGCCAAACAAACTATATAAGCGAGCTTATGCGATGTTGTCTTCATTGCCAGCCAAACGTACTAAGGAAGATCCATAGAGTAATATAGAGTGGAAGGCTAGTCAATGTATTTTAGCGTATACGAGTTACAGAGCTCCCTGCGAGTCCAGGGCGAAACCATTGGGCAATAAAATGGCAGAATCCGCTCTCTTCGGGGCAAATTTTGGTGACATTATCAAGAGTAAAAAATGAGCTCATATATATATAACATAAAGGGTATTTATCTTTTATCTATGACAAAGGCTTTGAGTGTTCTATGATTTTTGGATAGCTCATAGAAACTAAGCGTTTTCGCGCTGCAGTCGCTAGAGAGCGCTTTTTCTATATACGGTAGCCTTCCACTCTATATTACTCTATGGGAAGATCCATCGAGTGCGATTGATAAAATGTACCTATATGTTTGGCACCATTTTATTTTTGAGTTCTTATTATTTTATTTGTTGCATTTGATTTTTTTAAAGTCGGTTTTTTTTCTAAAAATTATGAATGAATAACTCCTCTATTTTTGAAAAAAAAAAATATTTTAAACTAAAACCTTAGGTATATTCAATTTCTAAAATACTACAGTAAATATGGTATAAATTCATTTTAGTTTCATATAATTTTATTTATTTATTATTAATAAGTTACAAAACAAGTTACATGAACAGAAATACATTTTTGTGAGGTAGGCTGATGAACTTTTTTTGCATGGAAGATGACCGTTCAGATTTTTTTCATAGTCATAGCCAACGACAGGGTGACCGGATAAGCCACACGAAGAAGAAGAATTTAATTAGAATCTAACAATTGGCAAAATTAACTTTTAAAATTTCCAAATTCGGACATAACTCACGTAAATATATTGGGTTATATCCACGATCGTCAATTCGAAGATGTAACTTTTTAATTCTTTTACCAATAGCTTTGAGTAATTTAATGACTTCAATCAAATATTCGGAATATATAGTTAAATCAATTAGGTATTTAAATTTTGAAATATGTCTAATAATATTTATACTCGGTGATTCTAATGATATCCGATTTGTTTTTGGACAACATTTAACAAAATATGCAAAAGTTTTTGAGTTTGTATTTACATCGTGGAATTCGGTTATGTTCAATAATAATCGATTGTCATCGTTGATATTACAAATATAAATGTTTAAGGCTTGCCCGAGTTCTGTATGCATGCCTAAACTTTTCAGTTTGGGTAGAAGTATTAAAAGTTTGGCACATTGTGGTGCTTTTAAAAAAGCTCCATTGATATATTGGATTTTTCGCAGTCCATTTTGAACATCCTGATCATGTTGGTTAAAATCCTCTTGGAACAAGATTTGATAGATTGCACATTGATTTTTTAACCAACATCCCACTCGCAGTCTTTTCAACTGTTTGGCATTTCCCAAAAGAATTTTGAAATTCGTAATGTTCTCACTAGTGATAGCCAGATTTGTCAAATCGAGCCTTTCAATATTTGGACAGTTACATGTTAATACTTCCAAAATGGTTTTGATAGCTGCCTGATCAGTTGAAAATCGTACAAAATTAAAAGATTTGGTAGACTCATCAAGCAAAATAGGAAGAGAATTCAACCGCAGCTTAAGGTTAAGCCGTTCATCATCGGAGAGGAACCTCTGCAGCAATTTCTTTTTAAACCAAGGGTGGACTGATTTCACAAGTTCTTTCTTCTCTTCCAATCCAGCATTTTCGTCTAACCCGTCCAGCAGAAATTCAAACACCAAATCCAATTCTATTTCCATTATTCTTGATGGATGAAAAAATGTTGTAGTCCGGTCATGGAAAATAGCGAGAGAATTCAAGCGCATCTTAAGGCTAATCTGTTCATCACCGGAGAGGAACCTCTGCAGCAATTCCTTTTTGAACCAAGGGTGGACTGATTTCACAAGTTCTTTCTTCTCTTCCAATCCAGCATTTTCCTCCAAACCGTTCAGCAGAGTTCGGAACACCATATCTAATTCCTTTTTCATTTTCTCTGTTGGTTGATAAGCCATCATGTGATCTGAAACATAGAAGAATGTCCCAATATAAGTATTTATTAAGTTAAGTTCGAATTAATGTCATATCATCACCAAACGGCCCTTGTACTCTACTAAACAGACTCGCTTAAAAAATAAACTGAATAAATAATCAAATATATTGAATCAAAACTATTCAGTGTGGAATGAACTTCCATCCAAATTTCAGGCAAACCTGACTCTTGGTGCTCTCAGGTCTTCGTTCTTTATGGATCCCACCCAATAACTGATACTCCTTACTTTTATTTCCTTTATGTCTTCTAATCTTTCTCTATTTTTTTTCTCTCTTCTTCCCCATAAAATGTGTGTATTGGTGAACTCTTTTGCCAAATTTGTAAAATATTGTTGCTAAATTATGTATAAACACTAGGTGGGACCTAAGGTCCTATGTTTGTATACTTTGTTAAATAAATAAATAAATAAAATAAAATGAATAAATAAATAAAATGAGAAAAAATAAAATATGTGGCCATCCACAGAAATTACTATACACCTGTCCCCTCTCTTATATAGGGTGGGGCAGAGGACTTTGCTTATTTAAAAATTTAATTAAGAAATAAATAACGTAGATATATATTTAATTCTTTGAACACCATAAAGTACAAAATGTAAATTTTATATATTATTTTTATATACTATATTTTATATATTATATTTTATACACTATATTTATATATTATATTTTATATACTATATATTATATATTATATTTTATATACTATATTTTATATATTATATTTTATATACTATATGTTATATATTATATTTTATATATTATATTTTATATACTATATATTATATATTATATTTTATATATTATATTTTATATACTATATTTTATATATTATATTCATTTTATTGTATTTTACATATATTCTATTTTTTGATACTATATTTTATTTTTTATACTATATTTTATATGTTATATTTTATATATTATATTTTATATACTATATATTATATATCATATTTTATATATTATATTTTATATACTATGTTATGTATCATATTTTATATACTATATAAATATTATGTATTATATTTTATATACTATATTTTTTTATTTAAATTGAAGTGTTGTTTTTGTCACGAATATAATAAAACAATAATTTCAATAACTAATTGAATTATTTAATTGATAACTATACAGTTTCGGTCAAAAACAACCCTTCAATTTAACTAAAAATTTAAATCAAGTCACTTAAGTTCTGGAAGAATTTTAGTAAATACTATATTTTATATTTTAAATACTATATTTTATATATTATATTTTATATACTATATTTTATATGTTATATTTTATATGTTATATTTTATATATTTTATTTTTTATACTATATTTTATATTTTAAATACTATATTTTATATATTATATTTTATATAGTATATTTAATATGTTATATTATTTTTTATACTATATTTTATATGTTATATTTTATTTTATATACTATATTTTATATATTATATTCATTTTATTGTATGTTTAAAGATTATATCAGGCAGATGGCTTCCATTATTTTCAATACATTGCGTCATCATCAAGTATGTCCCCATATAAATGTCGAATTATTTATTAAGTTAAGGAAATGTAGTGTCTCATATTTAATAAAATAAGTAAAAATACAAATGAAAAATAATGGAATTAAAAAATAAATAGTATGAAAGCAGTAAATATTTGAAATAAAAACATTTATAAAAAAAATACCTATTTAAATACAAAAGTTTGATTTTTTCAAATCAGCTGATAGTAACTGTTGTTTGATTTGGAAATGTGTTGTATTTCTACTGCTTATGTTTACATCCAAACATAGCATTTATGTGATTTTTAAAGTAAATATTTCAGTAAATTCGACTGTCAATGATATATTTTATTATTATAATAATAAAAGTTGAGTAAGATACGAGGTAGGTTTCACAAAAAAAATAAATAAAACAAAATTGAGTTTTGAATTCGATATATTTCGGGGGTTAGCCCATCATCAGGAGTCTAAGAAAACTGATTAGACTGTTTAAAGTATGTAAAACTATTTTTCCAATATATAATCAGTTTTCTTAGACTCCTGATGATGGGCTAACCCCCGAAATATATCGAATTCAAAACTCAATTTTGTTTTATTTCTTTTTTTGTGAAACCTACCTCGTATCTTACTCAAGTTTTATTATTATATTAAAATGTTTCACCTAGAACCAACACCGAACTACTTAAAAGTTATATATTTTATTGCAAACAAATAAACCTGGATGTTTCAAAAAGCTAATTTTTTTTTTTTTTTTTTAACTTTATCTAATCAGCTAATAATAGTATACCAGGTGTACCGGAAAGTCATTACCGGTTTTTCTAACAGATGTCGCTAGGCTTAAGTATGCAATGTTATGATTTGACACATATGCATTTTATTCTACTGACATCAAGCTTCAAAGCTATTCATGTTATATTTTGCGAAAGTAACACCTTCATGGATTTATACCTCTTTGAACATGTCAAGTTTCATGCCTGAAAACGTGCATTTACGGCACGCATTACTTTTCTTATTTAATCAAAAGAAAAAAGCCGCTGAACGTCATCGTTTGCTGGTAGAAACTTACGGTGAGCATGCTTTAACCTTAAAAACATGTGAGGTGTGGTTTCGAAAATTCAAAAGTGGTGATTTCGATGTGCAAGATAAAGAACGTTCTGGTAGACCAAAAAAGTTTGAAGATGCGAAACTACAGGAGTTATTGGATGAAGACCCAACCCAAACTCAAAAACAATTGAAAAAACAATACACCATGAAAATAAATTAGTAACGTAAGTGATTAAAAAAGAAGATAAAATTATTAAAGGCTCCATCCCATATATTCATGATTTATCTGCGAAAATCTTGAGAATTCTAAATAATAATGACATAAAATTAGTACACAGTGTTGGCAGGCCACTCATGAACATATTCAATAATAAGACTCATCTTGAAAAACTTGATAAAATGGGGGTTATTTATGAGATGGTCTGTGATACATGTAAAAAAGATAAAAAAACACACAAATATATAGGTGAGACTTCAAGACATTTGAGACGTTGACTTCATCAGGGCTCAAACAAATTAATCTTCTTTGCATATTTGTCATTTTATAAAAATTCATTCTTAGCAAACACATATAGGCACAGATTGAAAATATTTCATATTTAAAATGAAATTAATTTGTTTGAGTCCTGAGGAAGACAACAAAGTTGACGAAATGTTGGAATAAAATAAAAAGTACTTGCATTAGCTATTGTCCTTGTTTCTCTACAACAACTTATTAATTTAATCGATGGACATAAATAAGGAAAATAATTATAATAGCATCAATCAACTAAATATACATATAATAACATATAATAACATATCAGAAAGTCAAAAAATTCGAAGTGGGTCACCGACAAAACGTCGTTGAATTGACATGGAATAACCTATTTATATATATTTTTGAGTATTTATATGTATACTCAAAATTTTTATAAAAATAATTTTGAAATTAATATGTTATTAATAATAGTAAATGTTTTCTTTAATAGATATATAATAATAATTAGAAAGTTTTGTACTTACATTTATTTGGTTTCAGAATTATATCAAAACAAGTGATTGCAAATGGAGGCTCAAATGTCAGATGAGAAGTGAATTATGAGACAGGATATCCGGCATACATGGATTTTTGAGCTGCATCCATCAATCACAAGAGGCAGGCGTGCCACTTAAGCCGCCAATTTCAAATCAATTGCTTATTCGAAACAAATATAATCTTATTTATAAATCCTTAAAATATAAATAAATATACCGGGTGTGTTTTTTATCTTGAGACAGTCTTATAAATCAAAAACAGTGCATCATATGATAAAAAGTTTCAAATAAAAGTTTATTTATATCAGGGGAGAAATTAAACTCCGTTATTGTTGTTTGACGTAGAACAAGCTTTCAAGGGTATTTTATTTCAAGTTCTGTTTTTTAAATGGAAACCGATATGTTTTGTACAAATTTTGAATCTACAAAAATAAAACTAAACAACATTTACTTAAAACTATTTTTTATACGACATCAAATAAAAAAAAAAAAAAATGCTGAATCAATTAGATTTCAAAAAAAACATCTAATAGTTATTTTTAACAATTATTCATCTTAATTATCAAATTTCTAAAATACAAAGGAACAAAATATGGAATTCAATTTTAGTTTAAATAATTTTATTTTAAAAAATATTTTTTTATAAAAAAAAACCAACTTAAAATTAAATGCAACAGCTAAATAATAAAAAACTCAAAAAATAAAAATAAAATGCACTGCTAAAAGGTATAAAATAATTATCTTATTTAGTTACTACTAAAAAATGAAATCACGTTTTGAAGTCGGTGCCAAACAAACTATATAAGCGATGTTGTCTTCATTACTCACCATACGTACTAAGATCCATCGAGTGCGATTCATAAAATGTACCTATATGTTTGTAAGGGCGGATCCAGGGGAGGGGGGCCGGAGGGGCGCCCCCCAGCTAGAGGCCCGATGCCTGGCGGGAGTGCAACACGTGCGTCGCACCGCAAGAGGCAAAAAAAACGGCGGCCAAGTCGACAGGGGAATTTATAACGAATTTTTCGATTTTAATGAACTTAAAATATGAGATATGAAATTTGTAAAAAAAATTTGAAAAAAAATAATTTATTTTTTTAAAAGTTCTATGTGTGTGCGTGTGTGGGGGGCGGGGTCTCCGGCCCCCCCCCCAGCTTTGACAATTCGATCGCGACACACTTTCGAAGATAATAAGTAGATCTTATATACACCGGGTACCTTATATACATTCTACCCCCCCCCCATAAAAAAAATCCTGGATCTGTCCTTGTATGTTTGGCACCAAAGGGGTGAACCGCGCCCTAAAATCGTGTACACCTGCTTCCACTTCTACTTTAATTTCCAAATAGAAGACAATAGATGACAATAGATAATCTAATGCATTTCAAAGTAATTCCAAAGACGGTGTACACCTAATTCCAATCGCGGTTCACCCCTCGTTTGGCACCGACTTCAAATAGAGATTTCATGTAACAATTTCATCGTTTAGTTGTAACTAAATAAGATAATTATTTTATACCTTTTAGTGCATTTTATTTGATTGTTGAGTTCTTATTATTTTAGTTGTTGCATTTAATTTTTACTTTACCATGCAGGGTATGGTCAAGTATTGTAATCGTGCATGAAAAAAGTGTTTTTTTTTTCCTTATTTTTTTCGAAATATTTCAAAAACTGCTGAAACTATTTTGATTAAAAAAATTGAGCAAAACCATGGCATTTCGCTCTACAAAAAATGCTCAAATAAGTGAACATAGAAAAATTATATTTTTTTGTCAAAATGTCTGTTAGTCTGATTGTCTGTCTGTCTGTTAGCTAGTCTGAGCGTTACCAAATTTTTTTTGGACGAGCTAGCTCAAAAACTAGTGGAAATATCAAAACCAAATTTCACAGGTAGTTTTGGTCCATTGAGATTAAGAGCTGATTAGATTTTGGTGCAGATCGACCCAAAATTAAGGGGTGATGGGGTGGGTTAAAAATTAAAAATCTATGCCATTTGAGCAAACTCAACCAAATTTTGTATATATAATCAGTGGGCCAACAGTAATCTAAAAATGCATGATTATAAATAATTTTATTAAATATTAAATATAAGTGAGGTGATAGCAAGGGCGGATCCAGGAATTTTTATGGGGGGGGGGGGGAGAATGTATATAAGGTGCCCAATGTATATAAGATCTACTTTTTATCTCGAAAGTGTGTCGCGATCGAATTGTCCAAGCGGGGGGGGGGGGGGGGGCAGAGACGCCGCCCCTCCCCCCCCCACACACACATAGAACTTTATTTAAAAAATTTTAAAAAAATAAAAAAATTGTTATACATTCCCTGTCGATTTGGACACCGTTTTTGGCCTCTATGGGGGGGGGGGTCGCCCCCTCGGACTCCCTGGATCCGCCCTTGGGTGCTAGGTTGTATGGTAAAGTCAAATGGATGGCCATATCAGAACACGTCAGCTTATTTTTGTATTTATTTTTAAAAAACTTTTTAATAAAGTTTCCTTTTTGATGTAAAATATTTTAACTAAGAGCAAAGTAGAAGGATTAATTTGAATTTCAACAGATCCCCCCCCCCCTTTCCCTCACACTTTCTCTCTTTCGTCCTGTTATATTCCATAATTAAATATGCCTGGGGCGTGAGACGGGTGCAAAAGCGATCAACTTGAATGCATTTATAAATCTGCCCTTATTAAATTGATTAGACTCTGTGCCAAGAAGGCGTTGCATTTGAGCCAGCCACCCGGCTGCTTTCAGTTTTCTGAGGGTTCCTAATTGAGCCCCCAAGGCCCGCACTTTCTCACTCGCTCGCTTATTTCCGGGTTTTCTCAATCAAATAAATAAAACTAATAATACCCTACTTCAATTGAATATTTTAACGGGGAAAAAATGAAAGCATTTTTAACCGACTTCAAAAAAGGAGGAGGTTATCAATTCGACTGAATTTTTTTATGTCTATGTTAACTGATATCTTTGCCAATTGTGAACCGATTTTGATGATTTTTTGCATTGGGTTCAGTCTACTTCCCGATTGGTCCTGTTTTTTTTTCATTGGTATTGGATCTTTTTTGATATGTTTGTTCAGGCATAACTTCTTTGTTTATGAACCGATTTCAATGATTCTTTTTTTATTGGAAAGAGGGTACCTTAGGGGTGGTCCCATATTAATTTAGTCAAGTTCTGATGATATGATCAATGACGAATTAACGTAAATCTCCAATTCTTATGAGCAAATAATCGAAATTATAATAAATAAAATCTTATATATAAAAAAAACAATCTTAAAACGTTCATTTAAAACCCGCAAACGTTTCGAGAGAATTTCTATATTTATGAATTGAATTTATTATCATTTTCGATTCAGCCCGACGCTTTCTGTTACGAGATGCATGAAAGTAATTATATTAAGTCACTATTAATAACATCACTAAAAAGAGACATATAAAAATAATTTTTATTAAAAAAAATAAATAAAACTGACTTCAAAATAATTCAATTTAATAAATATAAAATAATAAGAACTTAAAAATAAAATAAAATGCACTAAAAGGTATAAAATAATTATCTAATTTAGTTACAACTAAACGACGAAATATTAACATGAAATCGCTTTTTGAAGTCGGTGCTAAACAAACGATATAAGCGAGCGTAATCGCCAAACATACTAAGTAAGATCCGTCGAGTTTGATTCATAAAATGTATATGTTTGGCACCGACTTCAAAAAGTGATTTCATGTAAACTTGCATGCATTTCGTAAAGAAAGCGTCGGGCGAATGAATAAGAAAATGATAATAAAATTCAATTCATTAATATAGAAATTCTCTCGAAACGTTTGCGGGTTTTAAATGAACGTTTTAAGATCGTTTTTTTTATAAAAGATTTTATTTATTATAATTTCGATTATTTGGTCATAAGAATTGGAAATTTACGTTAATTCGTCATTGATCATATCATCAGAACTTGACCAAATTAATATGAGACCACCCCTAAGGTACCATCCTTTCTAATAAAAAAAGAATCATCGAAATCGGTCCATAAACAAAGAAGTTATGCCTAAACAAACATAGCAAAAATGTCCAAAACCAATGAAAAAAAAACGGGACCAATCGGAAAATAGACTGAACCCAATGCAAAAAATCATCAAAATCGGTTCACAGTTGGCGAAGATATCAGGTAACATAGACACAAAATAAAAATTCAGTCGAATTGAGAACCTCCTCCTTTTTTTGAAGTCGGTTAAAAACTAAAAAAAAAATCATTAATACGCTACCGCCAAGCGTATCGAGTAATAATGGTTCAATTGAATCCATTAACGAGAAAAAAAACAATAACAAATCCAAGTAAAGAAATAATAGAATTGGCTATAACGAAGAGATTGTGGGAGAGAATGGACCATGGTGTCCACATGATGGGGCGTATTCACCCACCTCTCAATTTGCATGAATAAATTGCAAATCTGTAAATTGATTCTAATCAAAAATGCAAATCACACACACCCCCGAGAGTGGCATTGTCCAAGACCGGAAACCAATTTTTATTTAGATTTGCTTTAATATATAAAATATACCTACAATAAAAAAAAAAAAAAATACGATTGCCTATATAGCCCTATATATATAGCATGATTGTTTTTCAAATTAAAATAAAAATTCACTCTCTTATGAAAATAATTCAATTGCACTTAAATTTCAAATAAAAAAAACAATTCTCATCTATTGTGGAATTGAATATTTTATATATCTTGTGAATACTCAAAAATACAATACTTTAATTAATTGTGAATTTGTTTTATTGTATGAGCTTTTTAATTTATCAATAAAAGTACCAGTGAGACCGAGCGATACCCAGAAATTTTTACTTTACCATACAGGGTATATTCCTCTTTTTTCGAAATATCTCAAAAACGGCTGAAACTATTTTGATTAAAAAAATTATATTTTTTCGAGATAATAATTGTTTTGTCAAAATGCCTGTTAGTCTGTCTGGTTGTCTGGTTGTTAGTTAAGTTGAGTCTGTTGCGTTACCAAATTTTTGTGGACGAGCTAGCTCAAAAACTAGTGTGAATATCGAAACCAAATTTCACATGTAGTTTTGGTCCAGTGATTTTTTCGTTTATTGGGCCACGCAAGTGAGGGCCTCCACTAATAGAAATATTTACATAGTCAGGTGAATTTAATTATAGGAGTATTTACATAATTATAGGAATATTAACATAATATATTTACAAAAAAAACATATTTTTTCTTTTTTCTTTTTATATACAATTTCTAGCGCATTGCGATTTCCCTATAAGTTCTCTCTGTTGAAGGTGTAAAAATTCATTAATGAACCCCTCATCGCCCTGAAGGTCATATCGTATAAAGTTCTCTGAGAAATTCCCGGGGCGACAAGGGAGAGGCACCGCTTTATGCCACCACACTCCCTTCCACGAGAGTGTGATGGCTGCAACTCTCACAGAACCCGAGCCCACCCCAAACCTTGCCGCCAATGTTGCTCACCAGACTGGAGTTGCCCTTATAATAATTGATTTTGTTTCTGTGGAAAACCCCCAGTCCGAAGAGCGCTGACACTATCTGCATATCCAGAACCACGCGTGCTCGGCCCGTCCTTCGCCACGATGTCTGGCTTCCTGTTCCCGGTCGAGCTCTGATATAAATATTGAGCTCGACCGAATTCCTTTTTTATTAGTTCATCAGCCAGTCACCGCATCATGCCTCCTGAGCCTTCCATTAAGAGCTGATTAGATTTTGGTGCATATCGACCCAAAATTAAGGGGGATGGAGGGGGAGGTAAAAACTAAAAATCTCTACCCTACATGATTATAATAATTTTATTAAATATTAAATATAAGTGAGGGCCCAGGTTGTATGGTAAAGTCAAGTGGATGGCCACATCGGAACAAGTCAGCCTATTTTTAAAAAGATCGATTTTTGCCTTTACATCAATTCAGCATTGAATTTTGCCACTCCGTCATCAATGAAAAACACCTCTATATTTAAATTTACTAATTTTACTATACACTGTGGCGAAAAAAAGTGGAACACTTAGTTTTTTTCAAATAACACTGATTGACAAAAATTAAACAACAATTTCTCCTCGTAAACCTAACAATGGATTCCAGTAGAGTTTTATACGATGATTATTATGCAATTTTCTGATTTTTTACAACACGTCAGAGTTTTGAGATATTATAGGTCAAAATGATTAAAAATGCCATTTTGACCTATTTTCGAGTCCCATTAGATATAAAACAGCAAAATTCGAAATCAAAATATTATAGAAAATTATATAGAAAACAGCTTCCTCTTTGATTTTCAAATTTCCACTTGTTTGTAGCTCAATTAGAACTCGAATTATAACTAAAAATCTAAGAAAACGTGATTATAAAGGATAATAAACATAGATAAAAACATTTGGTCTTAGTTTTTCTGTTATAACTTGAGTTATAATTGAACTAAAAACAAGTAGTAATTTGGAAATCAAAGAGGAATCTGTTTTCTATTACGTCAACAAAATATTTTGATTTCAAATATTGCTGTTTTATGTCTAATGGGACTCGAAAATAGGACGCTTTTTCGTCATTTTGACCAACAATAACTAAAAACTCTGACGTGTAGTAAAAAATCGAGAAATTGCATGATAATCAATCAGGGTATAACACTCTACTGGAATCCATTGTTAGGTTTAAGGGAAAACTTTTTGTTGATCAGTGTAATTGTCAGAAAAAACATATTTTACTTAAATTTTTAATACATTCTGGGATTGTAAAAATATTTTTAAACATTTTTAGAATGAAAACAATGTATTACTTTAATTTAAACCGTTTAAAATTAAATTTATTTAAACTAGGATAAATTTTCAGGTTTGAAATCCGATACATTTATCGAATTGTATTAAATGATTATCGTCTAATATCGAATTAAATTGAATATTTTAATGTTTCTCAGTTCGATTTGAATATCTCATCTTTTAATTTAATTTAATTTGATATATTGTCCAAGCATAATGCCTCTAAATACCGAGAAAGTAGCTCAAGCTGTAGCTCTAATAAATGATGGAGGTATCGGTCTGTCGCTCAACAACGTAAAGTATCGGTTGGAAGTATCCACAGAGCTCTGTGGATAAAACGATATAGAGAAACAAACTTTAATGCCAGGAGACCGGGATCTAGTCGAATTAGAGCTTAAAATGAGAGAGATGACTGATTCATACTATTGGAGTTATTGTGGGATCGGTACTGTACACCAGCTCAAATTCAACAGCGCCTTCTACAAACTCGACAAGTCAACCTAAGTGTTTGGACTAGCAGAAGAAGTACTCTTCGGGAATTAGGGTTGAAGTCAAGGAGACCAGCGACAGGCCCTCTTTTCACACCGAATCACCCAATCATAGTGTTCCACGTTTTTTGCACCAGAGTGTATAATAATTTTGTATAATAATAGTGTAGGCAAATTAGACTTTTGCTGGCCAATAAATTTGCACAAGCTGAAAATAATTTTAATCGACGTTACGCATCCCAAATAAGTGTTTTATGAGTTTACGACGGTTTCTGGGATCCAAAAAACCACGAAAGTTTTCGACTTTTTTTCAGTTTTTTGCTTATAACTTGAAAATGATGTATCCTACAGAAAATTTTACTCTTGGCAAAATAAAAGAGTACTATTTATAAAGTTTTGCGTCGAATGACATACTTAAAAATGTTAAAATTGGTTTAGCCGTTTAGCCACAATCCGTCGTCAAATATCGACAATATTCACCAATAAAGTTTAGGGAAAGCGGTGTTGGTTTATAGTGAAACATATTAAACAAAGGAATTATTATTTAACGGGTTATAGTGGTGTTTCACAAAGAGGAAATAAAATTAAAAAAATTAAAAAATCTTTTAAATTATTTTGGAGATTTTTTATTTATCTCTATACATATTTCGGGCTATGAACCCTTCATCAGGAGGTTAAACAGAACACTGAATATAAAAATTTTACATTGTATCGATGTTATTATAGTACAGGGCGAGTGGAGGGGGTGAGCCAATGGGAGTTGAAAGAATTGAGTGGTTGAATTTAAAGGTATGTGGCAGGTAGAAAAAGGGTTATTGAACGAATTGTCTGGACAAGGTCAGGTACATTTCAAATAGGATGTCTTAGTTCGAAATTTATTTGTATAGAATTCTGGGAATACCTGTTAAAGGAATTTGTTTAAGGGTTTTAGAATATATAAATTTAGACACAAGAAGCGGATTTGCAAGGTTAATTCGAAGATGAGAACAGTAGAACAAATGTTTAGTAAGGAATGAATGAATTTCAGTTAGATTTGGTTTATTAATAGATCAATTATTGTTGATTTAGTGGTTTCTAATTGGTTATTGAGAATGGGTTCATTGCGGGCGATTGCTTTCTTGATTTCAAGGGATTCTAATAAATCTAGTTTGCGTCCTTTTGGGGAGAAATGTAGAATAAGGGGGCTTTCATTAGATGGGGAATGATTGTTATCAAATAGATGTTCAGCAAAAGCTGAAACGTAACTTAATGGTTGGGGATTAGGTTTGTCACTGTTCAATTGTAGTTGTTTCAGTGATCTCTTGTGTTCGACGATACGGTTGTTGATGGATCTACCAGTTTGTCCTATGTAAAAAGCTCCACAGTCACATTGTAATTTATAGACGCCACTTTTTTCTTTGGGATCAATTTTATCTATTTTATTGTTTACTAAATAGTAGGCTAAGTTATGTCTATTATAGAGGGCTGGGGTAATATCTAATTTTGACAAAGTATTAGTTATAGGGTTGGTAAAATTATTGGAATAAAAAGGAAGTTTTTTGTATATTTTAATGATTGTTGGGCTAATGGCATATAGGCGGGTTGAAATTTGTTTGGAAATGATTTTATTGTAAATATTATTTATAACCTGACGGGGGTAATTGTTATTTTCAGCAATTTTATGAATAACTGTTAATTCATGTTTATAATCTTCGATGTTTAGTGGGATATTGATTAGTCTATGGAACATAGCGTAAAATGCGGAGCATTTGGTGTTGTATGGATGATTGGAAGAATATGGGATAACTGTGTCCGTGAAACTGGGTTTCCTGTAAATTTGATATTTTATATTATTGTTGTTAATGGTGATTTGAAGGTCGAGAAAGGGGATGGTTTTATTGCCTAATTCACTTGTAAATTGAATTTTTGGATTTAAAGAATTTAGGTATGTTTCAAATGGGGCGATTTGTCTCAATGTACCTGACCATACTACTAGGATATCATCTACGTACCGTTTCCAGAACTTTATATGTTGGAAATGGCTGTTGCTGGGGCTTAAAATAGTATCCTCCAGGTGTGACATGTAGATTTCAGCTAATAATGGGCTCAATGGACTTCCCATCGGAAGTCCATCGATTGTTTTGTAGAAAGTGTTATTAAAAAGGAAATAATTTTGATCTAGACATAGGTTAATTAGTTTTTGAATATCTATTATTTTTTGGGGGTCCTGGATATTTTTCTTTAGAAATTGAGTTAATATATTTTTTAGATCAATAATTGGAATGGAAGGGAATAGATTTTTAACATCGAATGAAATTAATTTGTATGAGTTATATATTTTGATTTGATCAAGAGAATTTACCAGTTGTATTGAATTTTTAATGGAATGTGTGGGGGTGAATATATCAAACAACAGGTCGTTTAGATATTTACAAATTTTATAGGCAGGGGCATTTATGTAGGAGGCTATAGGTCTAAAGGGAGTATTAATTTTGTGTATTTTTGGGAGGCCATAAAGAATAGGGATTTTCGGATTCATGCATTTGAGGTGGAAAGATTCACGTTTGGTTAGGAGATTTACAGACAATTCATCCAATACTTGTTTTTGGTATTTCGGGGTTGGGTCAGACTTTAATATTATTGTATCACTCGTCGAGATGAATTCTTCCATTTTTTTAATGTAATCTTCTTTCTTGACGATAGCAACTGATTGACCTTTATCAGCTCTTGACACTATTAGATTGTTATTTTCAATTTTGGATTTTAAATTTTGAATATTTTTCAATTCTCTATTGTTGGTGTTATGTTGAGTTTTCACAAAAGTTTTTTTAATTTGGAGGGCTAATTCGGTTTTGATTTCAGTAGGTTGGCCTATAAGGGCTAGTTCCGAGTCTATTGCCGTGGAAAGGATGGCCCTAGAATTGATGGTCTGGGTGGGCGCGTATTTTAATCCTTTGTTCAGGATGTCCATTTCGATAGGATCGAATTGGGTGTCAGACAGGTTAACAACTCTAGGATGGAATTTCTGAATTGGGTTGTTGATTTTGGGTTGTTTTTTGAGATTGATTTCGAGTATTGTGAAGTGAGATTTTTTAATTTATTTTGTTTGATGTTTGCTAAATGGGGTCGTAGGCGAGAAATTTCTTCATTGGTTTTTTGGTAGATAGTTTCGAATTGTGTCGGGTGTAATTGCTGGGTCAAGGATTGATGTACATATTTCAGATGGAGAAACAAAGCAAAATATTCACCAACTCTGGTCATTAGGGCGTTCATAAGAAATCGATATGTGAATTTTCGAGGTGCAGACCCCACAATAGTTGCCAATTGACTTAAAAATGAGATTGGTAGTCTTATCTTAATTGCGGAATACCTGGAGGCACCGAGCGATGCTCGGTAACCCCTGACCCCCCCCCTCACCATACATAGCTATATATAATATATTCAATTATGGTATTTCCACACTTATAATAAAGTCTAATTCAAAAATATTCATTTTAGTAAAAGTAAAAAGCAAGGATTTTTAAAATAGTTCTTTGGTCTAATGGTAGAGTGCCGGCCTCAGATGCAAGAGGTCTCAGGTTCTAATATGACATCCGCCGAATCATCTTTTTTATTGAGATTTTCATCTATCAATAATTACTTTAATTAAGAAAAATCAATTAAGATGAATTTTGATGAGGTCCAGACCTAGCCAGATCGTTTTTTCATCCTCAAAACTTGTTAATAGATTTTGTTTCATCAAAATCGGTAGGGCCGTTTTCAAAATAGAACCAAGATACAAATATATATAATAAATATACAATTTATGCTCGTTTAATAAGAGTAGATAACGAGATAGCCCGTGGCACAATGAGGTTGAAATTTTTAATAATTGCATTTTTTTTCTTTCAAAAAAACATTAATGCCGTCATTTTACGCCTTGTACTGTTAACAAATAGAAATAAATATGAATTTCTAAATCGAAATCTGATGGATTTCATTTTTCAAAGACAGCCATCTTAATGTTATTCTAAATGACCAAGACATTTTTGCCAATGAATAATAAATTGAACAAAATATATTGGCTATTTATTTTCATGCCCCTATAATTTACGCACTTAGATGAAAGTTAATGACGTAATATAGAGTCTATCAATACCCTACAAGCTTAGCCAAGCTTATAAATTATAATTTTATTTCTAATTGATTAAGATCCATTCTTTTATATGTATCGTATAGAATTTTGATTTGAGTTTCCAGCCGGACGCCTTTCTTGTCTGCCCCCTTTTTGGTTTCCCCCCCCCCCCTCCCCCTCTAATGTATTTATTCATCCCTGCTATGCAAATGTCATAGAGCAGCCAGCCAGGCCTGTTGTTATTATTGTCGCAGGTTGCACTTGTCATACTGGTCGTCCGTTTCCGATCCAACTTGATGCCTTTGTCAGAGTATTAGCCTCGAGGGCTTTATGTCCCGATCATTGTCCCATGCGACCACTTGCAAATTTATGCTAAGCACCCTCCCCCCACCCCAAAGTGCTTCTCGAATTAGCTTCAAGTACTCTCGATGCTAATCGGCATGTTGGCCTTTTTCCCTCCGGCTCTGTTTTTTTAAATCCCCATCTGGGTGGTTGACGAAAAGAACACCCCCACGCGGGGGGCCTCGGGTAATTCAATTACTACAACTCCAAACGCATATGGTCATTATCATAACGACATCAATTAGTCTGTTATCACACCTCGCTGGATTCTTTTAGAGAATCCCCCCCCCCCCTCATACATCTGTCTGGTAGTGATTGAATTTTTGTCTTGTAGCATAGAAATTCAATTCCGTTTCATTTGAACGCCACACATGCTTTTAGTCAACCCCCCTTGGGGAGGGTTTCCTTGGCATGGCTGGCTCCCGTATTGTTCCTACTCCTGGATTTCCTTCAATCATGGCAGATGGTTCCTTCCGGGAGCCATAAAGCCTCCGCTCATCTGTTTTCATTGACAATTGTCAGGATACCAATTAACTACTATCTTAATAAATAGATTTATGCAGAGACACAAGAGACCACACAATAAACTTGATAAGATTAATTAGACAATAGAAGGAAATTGAGTCACAAATCTAAAAAGTTGACAAGTGGCCGATATCATATTACATTCTTCTGGAAAATAAATAGGAATCGCACACTTAAAGTATCCACTCACAAGGGTGCAAACATTAAAGAGTTCTGAAATCAAATAAAACAATGAGGGTTTTTCCTGAGAGGAGTGCTGCCAATTCGAAACAAGCAGAGATGATCCGTCAATTGATTCAAGTAAGCTGAAGTGTTCTGATGTGGCCATCCACTTGACTTTACCATACAACCTGGCCCCTCACTTATATTTAATATTTAATAAAATTATTTATAATCATGTAGGTGAGGGGGGGGTTAGTTTTTGCATTTTTAGACTCCTGGGACCCACTGATTATGTATACAAAATTTGGTTGAGTTTGGTAAATGGCAAAGATTTTCATTTTTTGACCCTCCGCCTCCCCCCCTCATTTCGGGCGGTTAGTTTTTGCATTTTTAGACTTCTGGGGACCCACTGATTATGTATACAAAATTTGGTTGAGTTTGGTAAATGGCCAAGATTTTAATTTTTTGACCCCCCCCCCCCCTTTGGGCGGTTAGATTTTGCATTTTTAGACTTCTGGGGGTCTACTGATTATGTATACAAAATTTGGTTGAGTTTGCTCAAACGACCTAGATTTTTAATTTTTAACCCCCCCTCGACCCCCTTAATTTTGGGTCGATATGCACCAAAATCTAATCAGCTCTTAATATCAATGGACCAAAACTACGTGTGAAATTTGGTTTCGATATTCAGACTAGTTTTTGAGCTAGCTCGTCCACAAAAATTTGGTAACGCATCGACTAACTGACAACCAGACTAACAAACATTTTGACAAAACAATTATTATCTCAAAAAATATAATTTTTTCGATGTTCACTTATTAGAGCTTTTTTGTAGACCGAAATGCTATGGTTTGGCTCAATTTTTTTAATCGAAATACTTTCAGCCGTTTTTAGATATTTTGAAAAAAAGAAGGAAAAAACCACTTTTTTCATGCACGATTACAATACTTGACCATACCCAGTATGGTAAAGTAAAAACCTGTATTTAAAATGAACAATTATTTACTTGAGTTATCATTCGAAATTAATAAATATAAATATTTTGGAAACCTACAATTGATTAAAATAATAAAAGACATTATTGTATATATGGACATGGGAAAGGAGTGTTGCTCGATGCCGGAATTATTTTTAAATCTATATATATAAAATTAAGGTTTTGTCTGTACATTGGTCCAAATCACGCCAAATTTTCGTTGCACACGTTTCAAGCAAAGTTATGAACGAAAACACCCTCAACAAAATTCCTGTCTGTATGTCTGTCTGTCTGTTTCAGTGGATTCCGCGAAAAGTTGCTCACGATTCACGTCAAAACGGCTGAAGGGATTATTATGAAATTTCATATTTGTATCAGAGGTCTTTTAACTTACGTTTTTAGCTATATAACGTTTTGATATTTTGACCCCAAAAGGGGGTTTGGGGGGGGGGGGGTGCACGAATGAAAATTATCAAATAACTCTTAAACTATTAACTCTACGGGAAATTTTATAATGAGCAAAGTTGTAGGGGATGTGATTTCTGACAACTTTTGTTTAAAAAATTCCCCCAAAAACCACCCAAAAAGGGGGGGGGAGGAGAAAAATATATAAATTCTTGCCCTTGGAGCAAACTCAACCAAATTTTGTATACATAATCTGTAGGCCTCTAGAGAGCTAGAAATGCAAAAACTAACCACCCAAAATGGGGGGGGGGGGGTCAAAAAATGAAAATTCTTGCTCTTTGACCAAACTCAACCAAATTTTGTATACATAATCTGTGGGCCTCTAGAGAGCTAGAAATGCAAAAACTAACCACCCAAAATGGGGGGGGGTCAAAAAATGAAAATTCTTGCTCTTTGACCAAACTCAACCAAATTTTGTATACATAATCTGTGGGCCTCTAGAGAGCTAGAAATGCAAAAACTGGGGGGCGTCCCCAAAATGGGGGGGGTCAAAAAATGAAAATTCTTGCTCTTTGACCAAACTCAACCAAATTTTGTATACATAATCTGTGGGCCTCTAGAGAGCTAGAAATGCAAAAACTAGTGTAGTGTGAGGGTGGGATTCGTGGGTTGGGGTCCAGGGGGCGTGCACCCTGGCTAGCAAGTGCTGGCTGGCTAGTATGTAATAATAATAATAAAGCGATTTCATGTTAATATTTCGTCGTTTAGTTGTAACTAAATAAGATAATTATTTTATACCTTTTAGTGTATTTTATTTTATTTTATTTTTAAGTTATTATTATTTTATTTGTTGCATTTCATTTTTTTGAAGTCGGTTTTATTTATTTTTTTTTATCATTATTTTGCTTTATTGTAATACTATTTTTTTAGGTTTATGATCCAGCAGTTGAATTGGTATATCTGGAATACAAAACAAACACAGAAAATACTTTTGAAACAAGAGCTCAAGGTTCTGAATTAACGCCTCAGCCTGAGAGGAAAGAAAATAGAGGTTATATAAAAAGAACAGCTAGAAAAAGAAAAACCACCGAAAATACCCACAAAGCTAGCCTAGAAAAAATGATTGAGAAACAATTAATTTCTTCAAATAATGTGGCCGATTCAATTCGATGCCTAAGTGACTCGATAAATCTACTAGCAAATGCTATACAAAATAATCAGACCCATCGCTAATATTCTTTTGATATTAATTAACTAAAGATCTCGTTCAGTATTATTTTAATTCTGTTCTACATGCGTCTAGTATTCACTTTATATTATAGATCAAGAGCCCACGACTGCCAGACCTTCGTTATTTTATAAAAGCTGAAAGTTTTTCTGTGCATGTCCCCTATACAGGTAAGAACGACCAGCGACTATAGAGTTTGGGTTGTGGTTACTTTGGCAGGTAACAGGTAATAAAGGTGTATAAAATAGTACTTTAAATTCGTTAAAGTATAAAGCTCAATTTTTTTATATTTTCTTCGGGATAACTTTAGAAATCTCGTCATCCATTGCCGGACACTTATGACAGTTGCTACCCCCTGCCAGACACCCCTAAACTTTAATAAATTATAATTATACTTTCGTTATAATATAAAAGATAAATTTTATATATGTTACTTGGCGACCTATAAAAAAATGTTACCTCAATAGGCGGACAGTTTTAATGGTTTTTACATAGATTTTTGACATTTCGGTTATTATTGATAACCATTGGTGAAGACATGGAGGAATCGACTTAAAATCAAAAATAACCATCGATTCTTATCTAATACTAGAGGAATAACCTTATTGCATTCTATTTTTGTTGTTTTGACTATTAATGGCAACCTCTACTGAAAACGTGGAAGAATCGACTTAAAATCAAAAAGACTAAATTCTAAATTTATTAAAGTTTAGGGGTGTCTGGCGGGGGTAGCAACTGTCATAAGTGTCCGGCAATGGATGACGAGATTTCTAAAGTTATCCCGAAGAAAATATAAAAAAATTGAGCTTTATACTTTAACGAATTTAAAGTACTATTTTATACACCTTTATTACCTGTTACCTGCCAAAGTAACCACAACCCAAACTCTATAGTCGCTGGTCGTTCTTACCTGTATAGGGGACATGCACAGAAAAACTTTCAGCTTTTATAAAATAACGAAGGTCTGGCCGTCGTGGGCTCTTGGGCTATTATTTAACTAATTAGTTTTCAGAAATCTATATATAAAAAAATATGTATACAGCTTACGTTTCCATTTTGAACTGCTTGAACTTCAGAAATATTCATTTTGTATATTTTTATTTTTCTATCAATGATGCTTAATTCAAAATTATTCATTTTATTGATATTTCAAATGGAAGTTGATCTTTTATTAAAATTTAAAGTGATATTGAAAAAGTATGATAATTTGTAATTGTATCTTTTAATTTAATTTTCACTTATTTTTTTTTTTTTTATAAAATTCCAAAAGTTAATGGAACAAAATATATGAATATTTGTAAAAAATTTTAAAATAATATGATATTTATTTAATAAAGTTTTTATTAGTGGGTCAATTTTTTGCACTGTAGTATAGTATATTTTTAAAAAATAATTGTATATAAAGTAAAAAAACAATCAATGAACCAATGAAATGACTTGGAAAATTGTAATTATCTTTGACCTATGACGAAAATTTGTTGAAAGTTGTAAGGAACCCGAAACGTCTACGATATGCTAAATAAAATAGATTTTACCTAAATTGTTGTTTTTTTTTTTTTTTTACCTTGAAAGAATATAAAATTTTCACCGGTGTATCCAACTTTATTTATCTTTTTTACTTTACCATACAGGGTATGGGAAGAATTGTAATTGTGCATGAAAAAAGTTGTTTTTTTTTCTCTTCTTTTTCAAAATATCTCAAAAACAGTTGAAACTATTTTGATTAGAAAAATTGAGCGAAACCATGGCATTTCGGTCTACAAAAAGCTCTAATAAGTGAACATCGAAAAAATTATATTTTTCGAGATAATAATTGTTTTGTCAAAATGTCTATTAGTCTGTGCGTTACCAAATTTTTGTGGACGAGCTAGCTCAAAAACTAGTTTGAATATCTAAACCAAATTTCACACGTAGTTTTGATCCATTGAGATTAAGAGCTGATTAGATTTTGGTGCATATCAACACAAAATTAAGGGGGAGGGGTGGAGGGGAGGTTAAAAATTAAAAATATAGCCCCTTGTAGCCAAACTCAACCAAATTTTGTATGCATAATCCCACCCCAGAGGTCTAAAATGCAAAAACTAACCGCCCAAAATGGGGGGTTTGGGGGGGGGGGTCAAAAAATGAATATCTTGGCCATTTACCAAACTTAACCAAATTTTGTATACATAATCAGTGAAACCCAGAGCTAAAAATTCAAAAACTAACCATCCCCCCCTACATGATTATAAATAATTTTATTAAATATTAAATATAAATGAGGGCGCAGGTTGTATGGTAAAGTCAAGTGGATGGCCACATCAGAACACGTCAGCTTATTATATCTTATTTTACAAGATAAGAACAGATCGGGGCGAATACCCGGGCCATTCAGCTTGTATATATCATAAAAACATGTTTTATATTATGAAAAAAAGGTTCTTGATCAGTTTTTCGTAATTATCTCCTTATCTATTGATCGTACGATAAAAATGTCTATTATCAAATTGCTAGATTATAGACTTTTCAACAAAAAAGGTCATGTATATTTTTTGATAGAAGCAACCGTTTAGGAAATATAGCCATTTGAAAGAAAACATATATTCAAATTCTATCCTTTTATTGAATGAACAACTGTGTGTGTGTGTGTGTGTGTGTGTGTGTGTTTTCTTGGAATTTTTTTATTGCCGTCATAAAAATTCTTTTGTCCAAAATAAATATAAAAAAGCAATAAATCATCAATTAGTCACCTAGTGACCTAAAGAGAAGTAAATATTTACCAATATTTCCAAGTAATTTATATAAACAATAACATACCCATTCATTTTATTCAGATTGAATTATCTCCTAAACCGGTTTATTCTAGCAAAAAAATATAAGAATTCTTTTTGTAGAGCAGTGTATTATCTACAAATTGTATTTGAACTATTTTTCTCTATAACTAATAGGTAACCAGGAATTCACAAAAAAACTATAAACTAGAGCTCTAGAGCTTATAATAATGTTTGAATTTGATACCCGTGATAACAGAAGATCATATAAAAAGCTTTTCCTGGTGCCATTTATTTTTCTTTTCTAAAAGTAGAACTTAGTGGATTATTTGACGGAGTTCTTGCTTTAGAATTTAAAGGTAAAATAAATTGATTCGTTCTGATGTGGCCATCCACTTGACTTTACCATACCTTTTTTTAATGATATTGATGTGAGAAGGAGATATACCAGAAGGTGGATCCCCTAAGGGTCTGTATGGGCTGGCCTCTCCATCGTGAAAAGAACAGGGTAGAAGGAAAAGAAGCCGGGATCACGAGCCAAATCTCAGAAAGTTAGATATAGTCCAATTTACTAAGTTTTTTAGGGGCTTCGAGCAGTGAGTAAATTCTCGGCGCGATAAATTAGGTTAAATTTATCTCCCACTTAATTTTTATTATCAGACCCTATACTTACAGAAAAAATGTCTGGGTATAGCCCGGAATCGAACCCGAAACCTCAGGGTTGCCAGCCAGTTGTTCTGACCATTACACCAGGGAGGCGGACAAACTTCTGGTTGAGTTTGGTAGATTTTCATTTTTTTGACTCTACAAGCCCCTCCCCCGGATTTCAGAGGTTAGTTTTAGAATTTTTAGACTTCTTGGGACCCACTGATTATGTATACAAAATTTGGTTGAGTTTGGTACAAGGGCCAAGATTTTCATATTTTGACCCCCCCCCCCCCTTAATTTTCGTTATTATAGGTTCATTTTTCTTTTTTTCTAAGTTTGAAAATCTTATAATTTTAATTTTTAACCCCCCCCCCCCCCCCCCTTAATTTTTTATCGATATTCACCAAAATCTAATCAGCTCTTAATCTTAATGCACCAAAACTACATGTAAAATTTGGTTTTGATATTCACACTAGTTTTTGAGCAGTTGGTCCACAAAAATTTGGAAACGCACAAAGTAATTAACCGGACTAACAGACATTATGGGAAAATAATTAATATCTCGAAAAATATAATTTTTTCAATTTTCACTTATTATGGCTTCTTTGTAGACCTAAATGCCATGGTTTCGCACAATTTTTTTAAACAAAATAGTTATAGCCGTTTTTTGAGATATTTCGAAAGCAAAAAATACCCTGTATGGTAAACTAAAAATATGGTGATATCTAGCATTTTTAGTTTTCGAGATATTAAGCCATTTAGTGTGTGGGATACGTCCAAACATACATAAATACATACATACTTTTTTCATTTTATTCGGATGCCCTAGTGTAGAGGGGACATAACAAATCGTTCTATCTATCTACTCTTATTAAACGAGCAAAAATTGTATATTTATTTGTATATATATTTGTTTGTTTATATATTTGTATTTTCGTTCTATTTTGAAAACGACTCTACCGGTTTTGATGAAATTCACGAGTTAGGGGGTTTTTGGGGTGACAATTTGATCTGTCACGGTCTCATCTTGGAAAAAAATGTTTTTGTAATCAAATTAATTATTCTCAGGTAGACAAATCCCATTCTTAGGGTTTTAAAAAAAGGTTTCCCTTTTCCTTTTGTGATCAGACAGACAATCGGGTAAATCCTTTATTCTCAAAGGCCTTGAAGAAGTAGTGTGATTGTGGATTTTAACATATTTTTGTTCAACCTAAACGTTAGAAATATTAATAATCGTTTTATAATTGTTTTTATAAAGAATTTTATTTATTTAATAGAATAAAAAATAATCAAGAATTTATTTAAAAATATATTTCTCATAAGCAGGTCTCAATTTTCTGAAAATACAACACATTTTGATAGGTTTTATTTATTAACAATTGGATGAATAAAAATGAATCATATGGTTGAATCAAAACAGGTGCAGGAGGTGGGGTGCAGTGGTGGGGGATCCGGGGGTAGGGCGAGGTTTCGGGGGGGGGGGGGGGGGGTCAAGTGGGGTGGGGGTGGGGGTCAAGCGGGGTGGAGGTGGGGGGGTACATTGGGCGAATACTATATATATTTGTATTTTTTTTATTTGAAAACGGCTCTCAAATAAAAATCGACCTTTTTATCAGAATTTTAAATTAAAAATAATATTAAAATAAAGGTTTTAACTGAAGGAAGAAGTTACCGAGAATTGCTCGGTGCCTCCAGGTACTATTTATTATAATCGAATTACGCGACGACGCCGGTCGGATTTTTTTTAAATTTAAAACCCTAATAGTTCATGACAAGCAAAATTTATTAAAATTAGGAAATTTATATTATTATTTTAAAAGCCACTTAAAAGGAGTATACATAAGGGATAATAATTGGATAATGCGGTTTTTGTAGGCTAGTTTAAAAAAAAACAATTTCACGTTAGGGCCCGCGCCATAGGTCCAGCCTAGAGTCTACGGGCCGATAGATTCTAAATCCGGCCCTGTCTGGGTAAACTATATATTTTTAACCGACTTCAAAAAAGGAGGAGGTTCTCTATTCGACTGAATTTTTTTTTTTTTTTTTTGTGCCTATGTTACCTCATATCTCCGCCAATTGTGAACCAATTTTGAAAAAAAATTTTGCATTGGGTCCAGTCTACCTTCCGATTGGTCCCATTTTTTTCATAGGTATTAGACCTTTTTTGTTAGGTTTTTTCAGGACTAACTTCTTTGTTTATGAACCGATTTCGATGATTCTTTTTTTATTGGAAAGGGGTATCTTAGAAATGGTACAATATTAATTTGGTCAAGTTCTAATGATATGATCACTATTAATAACATCACTAAAAAATAAAAAAATAAAACCGACTTCAAAAAAATTAAATGCAACAAATAAAATACACTAAAATGTGTAAAATAATTATTATCTTATTTAGTTACAACTAAACGACGAAATATTAACATGAAATTACATTTTAAAAATAACCGTGTTTGGTGGCCCTATTTTATTTAAATTGAATTGGCTACAATTTTTCAGTTGGAATAACTTGTTACCATTGTAATGATTCTTGATGTAAAACGTCTGCTGGAGATAGATTTTACGTGTTTTTGTGACTTAGGTGAGTAGTATATAATCCTCATTTCCACCCTTTAAAAAATTTATTATAAATGTTAAAACAAAAAATTAAAACATGCAATGATCTTTTCCAGTTGACGTGCACTGATGAAGAGCAGCGGTATAGCGCTCGAAACGTTGTTAAAATATCGATTACGTCTACCCAAAATAAAGTAACAAATAGAAGTTGACTTTTATTTCAACTTTTTTATTTTCCCCTTACTGGCCCCTTAGCCAATTCAATTTAAATGAAATTACATTTTTAAGTCGGTGTCAAACATATACTTTTATGAATCGCACTCGACGGATCTTACTTAGTAACGTTTGGCGGGTACGCTCGCTTATAGGTATAGTTTGTTTGGCACCGACTTAAAAAAGGTAATTTCATGTTAATATTTCGTCGTTTAGTTGTAACTAAATAAGATAATAATTATTTTATACCTTTTAGTGGATTTTATTTGTTGCATTTAATTTTTTTGACGTCGGTTTTATTTTTTTCTTAAAATTTTTTTAAAAAATTTAAATTAAAAGAACAAACAAGATAAAGAGAAAAAAGAAGAAAAAATTTAATTAATTTCCTTTCAATTTCCTTTGTCCAAATAGTGAAAATATAACTTTCACAATTGTGACTTATTAATCCTCATAGGGAAGATAAATAATTAATTATATATTTTCAATTGATCTCTAATAAACTGAAGTTTGACATTGATACAGGTTTGTATAGGGTTTTCCATTAAGGACGCTCGAACTTTAAATTTAAATAAAAAAAGCTGTGAATGAGATATCAATAATTTTTTTTTTTTTTTTTTATTAAAATATAACCTTGTTAGCAGAGAATATTAGATCATTAGGCCAAACGAAATACATAAAATTACATAAATATATATACACGAGCTTTTCGTGCGTGCCTTCGGCACGCCCTCGAGCTCGACCCTCTGGAGCTGGTGCCCTGGCAGGCAGCGTCTCGGTCCAAAAATTTTATTCTTCTTAAAAAACCACACTCCAAATGTATACCTGTAAACTCCCGAAAATACATAGTCTCTTAAAAGTTTCGCCTCATTTTCGTCCTGAAACAGATACAGAAATGGAGGCTCTAGATATGAATCTGGAAGTATTTTTTTTTCTTCTATAATCTACAGCATTGTGATATTTTTGTGTGGAAATAGATTTATTTAAATAAGTGGAATCGTGTGAGGAGGAGAATTATATTATATCATTTTTTTTTAAAATTTGGTATCGTTAATCGATATAAGGCTCCAAATATTTAAAAGAGATCAGGTGTTGTTTGTATGACAGGATGCTCCAGTATTGCAATGAGAAACTCATATGGGCATGCGTGTCTTAAGTTTAGTCTTAAATTTAGATTTTTAAAAATTATAAAAAAGTGGCAAATTATTAAAAAATAAATAATATATAAATCAAATAAGATGTGATTGATTTATTTTCTGTGCGCAAAGAAAAGCGAATTGAATATTTAATTTTTGAGTGGTGAAGGGGGGGTAATAATTATCAATATATTTAACGTTTCTTAATTTAAAATCAATTGGAGTCTTTCATTCCAAAATTTGAGTCTAAATTACGATTATATTTCAAATTTGCCGCAAATATACCGATGGCGCTCTCTCTCGGCAGTATTACGTCAGCGTTGCGGCAAATTAATCTAGACAAATATATATAGTATTACATTATGAAGAAGGTATTACAATGTTTTTTTAAAGTTCAATAAATCAAAGGATATGTAACAAACTAGATGGTCAGAACATTAGTCATACATAATATAAAAATTTTATGAGATAGCTTTTTCAACAAATTATAATACATGTATTTACAACCTATTATTTTGAAATAATAAAAAAAATTGAAAAAATGCTGGATTAAATGCATCGAGCTAAAGGAAACTATTTTGAGAAATAAAACGCTTATTTGCCGAAGAAAATATATTTTATTCAAAAAATCACTGACTTATCAAACTACACTCGTATTTCATACAGGGTATGGTCAAGTATTGTAATCGTGCATGAAAAAAGTGTTTTAACTAACAGACTATCAGACATTTTGACAAAACAACTATTATTTCGAAAAAAAGAAAGAAAAAACGCTCCTTTCTATGCACGATTACAATACTTGACCATACACCCTATATGGTAAAGTAAAAAATGATTACCTATCCCCTTATCTAGAAAAAATAAAACTTATATACTTTAAAGCAGTGTTTCCCAAAGTGGGGCGTACACACCACAGGGGGCAATTTGAAAATATGAGATATGAAAAAAAAATTGAAAATTGAAAATAAAGTTGTATGTAAGTGTGGGGGGTCAGAGACGCCCTCCCCCACTCGGACAATTCGATCGCGACACACTTTCGAGATAAAAAGTAGATCTTACATACATCGGGCATCTTATATACATTCTCCCCCCCCCCCATAAAAAATTCCTGGATCCGTCCTTGCATATTTTGAACTGAATATATATTAACCGAAGCGGAGTTCTTTGCACATATTCGGTTCTATTACGTGGTTTGATTTAATAAAAATATTTGAGACTTAAGCTGTCAAGTAGAATGGCTTCAAATTCGCGCCATGAGTTTGGTGTAGGGTTTTTGAATGAGCCAATCTGTGTGTTGGCACCTCTGAACTTCGAGGAGATGAGATGACATGTTTTTGGAACAAAGAAGTTAGTTTTAAGTTTATAGATGAAAGTGGTCAAATAATTGTTATAGATTATAGTCAAGTTATTGTTGAGTTATTGTTTTGTATTTGAAATAAGAAAAGTTTTGTTATATATATATATATATATATATAATCTTCAAGTTGTTATTAAATATTAATTGTTAAAACAAATTTATTAACCCATTTATTTCCTTTGTTAACATTCGTTCAGGATTCAAATTCGAATACCCATACCTTAATCGAATATTGAATAAGTAATTCGACACTAACTATGCTTGAGCCAGATATAAAATCGCTGTGTAAAAAGCATCAAGCCCACAAATCACATTAAATTAAGTTTTAAAAATATATTATTTTTATTTATTAAAAGTTTGTTTCTTTTGTTTTGAAAACAGTTGTAAGAAATCTTTCAAAATTATTATTTATATTACTAACAAGAACAAAAATAAATTTTTTAACTAAAATTATTATATGGGGGGGACATCATGATGATTTTAGAAATGTTAAAGTGGGGCATGGCCTAAAAAGTTTGGGAAACACTGCTTTAAAGAGTAAACTAATAATAATAAAAATAATATAAAAGTAAAGATTTGAGCATCTTATTCTTGAAAAGAATTGGAATGTTTTTCAAAAAAATGAGCTCGGGTTCAGATTAACAAATCAATAATAAACGAAAAAAAATTTAATTTTTAGGACAGAATCTATGATTTTAATAGAAATATTATTAAATTGCGATATCAGAGGGAATTCATCCTCCCAGGAGTCGAACCTGAGAACTAACTTGGCTTTCGGGCGGTCAGCTCACACCCTCGAGACAAAAAACTTCCCTGTGAATCGCAATATTTGATGGGCATAGTAATGGTCTTCACTCACGCCCAATATATAACGGAAATTAGACAATTTAGCTTAAAATTGAAAAAGTTTTTCATGCAAGTCCCTCCTATCTATATATATAAAATTCTTTGCCCGATACACTCACTCACTCATCATCAGAAACAGCCAGAACCACTGGACATAGAAACATGAAATTTGGAGAGGATATTACATCTATGACATAGGGGCTCACTAAGAAAGGATTTTTCGAAATTCGACCCCTAAGGGGGTCAAAGGGGGCAAAGTGTGTTTTCACTGATTATGCGATATCTCTTAAGGACAATAAAATATCTACTTGCTTTTTACTTATAAAAATACTAAATTAAAATATCTAAAAACTAATTTCAGGATTTTTGAAATTCGACCTCTAAAGGGGTCAAAAGGGGCAAAATATCTTTGCAATGTGTTTACACTAATTATGCATTTTCAATTAAGAACGATAAGATATCTACTTGATTTTTACTTAATAAAATTCTAAATACAAATATCTAAAAACTAATTTCAGGATTTTTTGAAATTCGACTCCCAACTATCCAAAATGTTGTGAGTGGGGGCAAAAATTAAAACTCTCTCTTATCTTGATCAAATTTTGTAGAGTTATTCTTTATTACTTTAAGAAACTATTCCTGTAAAAATGTTGATTAAAAAAAAAAGAAATACAAAATTAGTCTAGTAGCTTGGTTTTTAATGGGGATCCAAAAAACAGCCCCCAGGATCACTTTTGAATATCCCTAAAACTCGCACTTTTTTCGATTTTTTCCTATTTTGACCATGAGAAGGAGCACGTTTTCAACAAAGACCATTCTATACATTTTTAAACTAGATTGAATTTGCTACAATTTAAACAAAGTTTCATATTAATTGGATAATGGTAACCCGTGCCGCAATGGGGTTGAAATTTTGAAAAAATTCAATTTTTTGCAAAAAATCTCAGTTTTTCCTTCATAAAATGAAAACCACTCATTCTAGAAACTTGATTTCTGTCTGATTGTCTAGAAAATTTTGTTGACTTGAACGTTTACTTGGATCACTTTTTTGTTAAAACTCCTTTGATTCATAGATATCCTACATTTCCCGGATTCAGGATATGATCCGAATCCTCAATGGCGTCATGGAAAATGCTGGATTATCTATTAATCTAAGAGTTTTATCAAAAAAGTGGTCCAAGTAAACGTTCAAGTAAATTAAGATTTCCTACAGAATGGGATAAGAATCAAGTTCCTAGGATCAGTAATTTTCATTTTATGAAGGAAAAACTGATTTTTTTCAACCCTGGCGCCGCCACTGCGGCTGCTCCCATAGGAAAATTCCCTAACTGGGCCAATGGGCGCTATTTATGGAGGGGGGTGAATGGGGTCAGTTACTCCCTAAACAAAAATCATTGTCCCATTAGAAAATCGAAACTCCATTATTATGAGGCATCACTTATAGATTTTTCATTAAATTATTTTATTACTTTCAAAATTTGTCAACTCTGATAAATAAAAATTGGTACAATTTAACCCATAGACATAATCTTAAGACATTAATTTAATCTTGGTACAATCTACGACAACCTGTTCTTGACCTAGTCCTACCTACTTTAAGTAAAATGAGTAATTATTAGGTTAACTGTTACGGCGGAAGGTTTTTAGGTTTTGTTAACGCAAACAGATAATAGTAAAACATTAATTTTACAACCAACAATTTGGCAACAAAATTATTTTTAGGTAAGTATTTCTTTAGAAGGGCCACTGACCTCCTTGACCCCGTAAACAAATTCCCAGGAGGGTCAGCTGACCCCCCTGACCCCACGGTTGCGCCGCGCCGTCCCTGCCCTAAGTACGCCAATGTTGATGACTAGGATTTCAATAAAAATTTTCAACTTCATAATAAGGGGAACCCTTTCTTTAAAACCACCTTTCTTTTTGTATAAATATTTTACGAGTTATGTAAATGTAAATATTTTTCAATATAAAAATTCAAGCCCAAATTCGCCAGGTAATTTTTTGAATGAAAAAATATGGAATTTTTTGATTGACACGGATTTCATAAAAAATTTTCACCTTAATACTAGGGGCCACCCTTTATCTAAAACCGCTTTTATTTTTGTAAAATAATGTTTACTTTTCTCAGAAAAAATTATTTAATTTTTGAAATTTTAATCCTCTCTATAACTACTTAAATAGTCAGGCTCCTAATTATAGATAATGAACTTTCTTTTAGTAAATTAAAATATCAAAATGTTTCTTCATTAGAGTTTTTGAATATGTAGAATATCTAAGCCTCTAGAGCAGGATTTATCTAACTTTCCACATAAATTTCACCATCACTGCCTAACCCTTTGAGGTACACAAATTTATATAATGACCTTTATTAAAAACATTTAATTTAAAACAGAAAAGTTAATATGACTGAAATGTCTAAAATCAATAGTTTAGGCGTTAAAAAATATTCCAATATTGTTAGAGTGAATGGACTCGAATCAATAACAAGGTAATGTCAAGGAGGGCCAGATATCTCTCTGGTATAGAAGACCAAAAGAATTATAAATGATAGAAGAAATCGTTTTTAAATCGAAAAATCAATATGAGAGAAATGTCTGAAATCAGTAGTTTACGAGAAATGCAAATATTTTTCAATATAAGAATTCAAGCTCAATGATTTGGCCAGGAAATGTTTTGATTCATAAAGTTTCGAATTTGGTTGATGATTCGGATTTCAATAAAATTTTTCACCTTAATACTAGGGGACACCCTTTATCTAAAACCGCTTTTATTTTTGTAAAATAATGTTTACTTTTCTCAGAAAAAATTATTTATTTTTGAAATTTTAATCCTCTCTAGCCTACTTAAATAGTCAGGCTCCTAATTATAGATAATGAACTTTCTTTTAGTAAATTAAAATATCAAAATGTTTCTTCATTAGAGTTTTTGAATATGTAGAATATCTAAGCCTCTAGAGCAGGATTTATCTAACTTTCCACATAAATTTCACCATCACTGCCTAACCCTTTGAGGTACACAAATTTATTAATGACCTTTATTAAAAACATTTAATTTAAAACAGAAAAGTTAATATGACTGAAATGTCTAAAATCAATAGTTTACGCTTTAAAAAATATTCTAATATTGTAGAGTGAATGGACTTGAAATCAATTGAATAAGGTGTCTGATGGCGAGACATCCTCAGGATATATTAGAGCAAAAGAATTATAAATGAGAATGAAATCGATCTTATTTTATCGATTTCATCTATCTGAAGGTTCACTGTATGCTATTATATAAGAAAATAGCATTTTGATTAAAAATTTTGTAGTTTAAAAGAAATCTGTATGAAAAGATTCAATATTCTTCTCTCCGGGAGCGAATCAACTAGAAATGCCAAAAAGTTTTATTTTTTTTCTAATTAGATATTGTTGGAACTTATGTGACAAGCCGCGAGATGGCGGAGGGATTCAGAAGAGCCAGTCTGTCTGTTTGTAGTATCTCTTTACCTACTTCCATGACTCCTTTGTCCTGACATACACATTCACATTTGTAAACATACTCTTAACTCTTTATCAACTATATTAAATTATATTACATCTCCTAAACGTGTGTTTTATTCACTTATACCAATTCCGCTACGTTTTACTCGCTATCAGGTTATGAGGCCCAGGAACCCCGAAGGGAATTAATAATTTATTTTATAACCTTTGTGTATAAGTGAAGAAAGAAAAAGAAAATTTCAACAGGCTGCTCTGTCGCAAGAAATTATCTCAAGTGGTGAAGTTGATTAATCTAATTTTTATTTAGAATATTAATATAAATAAAAAAGGAAAAGATGAATACTTTCAACAAGATCGAAACACTGAACAAAGAGAATTACGACACATGGAAAATACAGATGGAAGCTTTACTGATAAAGAACGATGCATGGCAATATGTCTCAGGAGAGATGGAAAGGCCAGATGAAAATGAAGAAACTGCCAAGCTAAGAAAATGGAAAAACAACGACATGAAAGCAAGGTCAGATATCATTTTATCTATAAGTCCAAATGAAATAAAGCAAATAAAGGGCTGCATCACATCTCGAGAAATATGGATCAAACTTGAAAACATTTATCAATCCAAGGGACCTGCAAGGAAAGCCACTCTATTGAAGCAGTTAATATTGGAAAAAATGGAACACGGTGATGACGTCAGAGATCATTTATCAAAATTTTTCGATGCAGTAGATAAATTAAAAGATATGGAGGTGAACATTAATCCAGATCTGATCGCCATTTTGTTACTCTATAGCCTGCCAGCCAACTTCGAGAATTTTAGATGCGCAATTGAATCTAGGGACCAACTGCCTGACCCCGAATCACTTCGCATAAAAATAACTGAAGAAAGCGATGCTAGAAAAAACGAGTTGAATAATACAAACCAAAATGCGATGTATATTGAAAAAAATTTTAGAAA
This sequence comes from Forficula auricularia, assembly GCA_024734495.1. Lineage (NCBI taxonomy): Eukaryota > Metazoa > Arthropoda > Insecta > Dermaptera > Forficulidae > Forficula > Forficula auricularia. The sequence goes on from JALMQS010000085.1 coordinate 15,456,807, forward strand.
ATGGCGTCCCAAGAACAAAGAACCATACAAGAAGGAAATGAATTCAAACCAAATTCGAAAATATCAAGAAGGTAAACCTGAATTTAGGTACCGTTGCCATAGATGCAGAAAAATAGGGCATAAAGCATTGGATTGCACTTCCGGGAAAGTTTCCGAAGAAGGTCAACAACGTACCGGAAGTACTGATAGCTTCTACATTAATGAAAAGAGCTATAGAATTAATGGAAATAGCAAGCGAAGCTGGTGTTTGGATAGCGGAGCATCTTCTCATTTTTCAAAAGACCTGAACGATTTTACAGAACTTCAAGAATCCCCAGTAACCAAGTTGAGTCTGGCAAATAGCAGCTCAACTGAAATAACGGCGAAAGGGAAAGTTCTGCTTAAAACGGAAGTATTTAATGAACCAAGATGTATTAGTTTAAATGATGTTCTGCACGCACCCGATTTAAGATCCAATTTACTATCTGTCAGCAAGATTACAGGAAAGGGCTACGAAGTCATATTCAAAAGGAACACCGCATACGTCATCGACTCAGAAGGAAACGTTAAAACTACTGCTGATCGAATAGGCGACCTGTACTACGTGAATGAATATGAAGACCCCCTAGTCAACCAACCACTCATCGGAAAGAAACGAAGAGGAAGAAGATAGACAAGAAAATATGGCGCGCAGAGGTCCAAGGAAGCTCGAAAACTGCGACGCTATAAGGTATCGAATCATACCAAGAAAGAACGGAAACCCTCGTTTACATTATATCGGGAGAGGGGAAGATGCGATGCCAATCCGACTTTACGTCGACGACGTTGTCATCGCGTCCAAGAAACAAAGGAACCCGGAAGGACGGTTTGCTACTGAAGGACCTCTACAAGCTGCAGCGGAAGCGATGCATGGAAAACGGACAAGTTCTGGAATTATGGAATACATGCTCGCTATCTTTACGCAGGAAAGGCAGATCCATGTAGCATTCTGGAAAAAGGGATACACCATCTCACATCTCGAGGGGAAGTGTTGGAACTTATGTGACAAGCCGCGAGATGGCGGAGGGATTCAGAAGAGCCAGTCTGTCTGTTTGTAGTATCTCTTTACCTACTTCCATGACTCCTTTGTCCTGACATACACATTCACATTTGTAAACATACTCTTAACTCTTTATCAACTATATTAAATTACATTACATCTCCTAAACGTGTGTTTTATTCACTTATACCAATTCCGCTACGTTTTACTCGCTATC
>JALMQS010000085.1:15458141-15567732 GCA_024734495.1 Forficula auricularia
TAACTAGTGCTTAGTAGTGTATGAATGGTTTTGGAAACTTTCTACTTTTTGAGTTAAAAAAATTATATGTTTAGATTAAATTATTACTGCGTTGTAAAATCTATTTGTGAGACGAAATATAAAAATATAAACCCAGACCAAAAGATAAGATAGAATTCCCTCAGAGAAAGATTGAATTTTAGATAATACACATATAAATGGAATGCATATTGTATACAATGAATAAAGTAAATTAGACTCCACCCAAAGCATTCTGTGAAAAAACAGGCCAAAAGTTTTTTTAAAAGTAATGAAATCTAGTGCGCAGTTAAATTCGCCCAAGAATACCAAGTTCATTAAATAGTACTTTCAATTAAAATGCATTATTTCCATTTTGAATGACAATCTAAAATTATGGATTCTAAAGTTTTAATTTAAATTATTTTCATGAAACTTATTGGCTGTTTCGCATTAGGGTAAATCAGCGTTTCCCAAACTTTTTTGACCGCGGCCCTGTACGATTTTTAAAATTTTTTGCCACCCACCTTTTGAAATAAAACCCATTTATTTACAAGACAAATTTTATTTTTGAATAGAACGCAGCTTCACACGTATAAGTGGTAACAAAAGGCATTAAACATTTTACCCCTTTTTACTTTACCATATAGGGTATGGTCAAGTATTGTAATCGTGCATGAAAAAGTGTTTTTTCCTTCTTTTTTCGGAAATATCTCAAAAACGACTGAAACTATTTTGATTAAAAAAAATTGAACGAAACCATGGCATTTCGGTCTACAAAAAAGCTCTAATAAGTGAACATCGAAAAAATTATATTTTTTAAGATAATAATTGTTTTGTCAAAATGTCTGTTAGTCTGTTAGTCTGTGGGTTACCAAATTTTTGTGGACGAGCTAGCTCAAAAATGAGTGTGAATATCGAAACCAAACTCCACAGGTAGTTTCGGTCCATTGAGATTAAGAGCTGATTAGATTTTGGTGCATATCGACCCAAAATTAAGGGTGACGGAGGGAGGGGGGGGCTAAAAAATTAAAATCTAGACCATTTGAGCAAACTCAACCAAATTTTGTATACATAATCAGCGGGACCCCAGAAGTCTAAAAATGCAAAAACTAACCGCCCAAATGGGAGGAGGTGTAGGCTCTTAAAATTAAAATCTTGGCCATTTACCAAACTCAACCAAATTTTGTATACATAATCAGTGGGACCCCAGAAGTATAAAAATGCAAAAACTAACCCCCCCCCTACATGATTATAAATAATTTTAGGGGCCAGGTTGTATGGTAAAGTCAAGTGGATGGCCACACCAAAACACGTCAGCTTATTTTTAAACAAGACCGGCCCCTCCCCGTCAATGTTGTCCCGCTTCAGCATTGTTAAAATCTGGTCACCTTAAACTAGTATCCAAGTCGTGGGTTTTTTCCAAAATTTTCCCACTAAGATTTTAAAAAATGATTAAAATAAAAAAAGGACATTGTTGTAAATATGGACATGGGTAGGTAGTATTTATTGCTCGATGCTCAAATAATTGTAAAATAAAAAATACATATGTACATTTTAATTTAGAAATAAAAACATTTTGTTCAAAAAACTAACTAGTAGAACTTCACATCCCCCCACCCCCAGAATTAAGTTCTGTCTACGCCCCTGCTTAAAAAGTCCACAGGTAGTTTTGGTCCATTGAGATTAAGAGCTGATTAGATTTTGGTGCATATCGACCCAAAATTAAGTGGGATGGAGGGGGGGGGGGCTAAAAATTAAAAATCTAGACCATTTGAGCATACTCAACCAAATTTTGTATACATAATCAGTGGGACCCCAGAAGTCTAAAAATGCAAAAACTAACCGCCCAAAATGGGGAGGTGGGGTGTGTAGGGTCAAAAAATGAAAATCTTGGCCATTTACCAAACTCAAACAAATTTTGTATACATAATCAGTGGGACCCCAGAAGTCTTAAAAATGCAAAAACCCCCTCCCCTGCATGATTACAAAATAATTTTATTAAATATTAAATATAAGTGAGGGGCCAAGTTGTATGGTAAAGTCAAGTGGATGGCCAACATCCAGAACACGTCAGCTTATTTTTTTTTTATTTTTAAGAAATTATAAAAATTTTTAATTTTTTCTTTTTTTTTTTAAGAATTATTGAAAATTCTATTCAAACGCATACCAAGTGGCTAAGAGGATATAGAAGCTAAGGCTCTTATGAAAACATCGCAGCGCACATGCGAAGATTCAGGTTCGAACCCCCGGCTGATCCTTTTGTCTATAATAAAAATCTTTTCTTTGTTCTCTAATAAATTAGGAGGTCCTTTCGCCGTCAATGTTAAATAAAAAATATTAGATTATAACTATAACTTAATTTTTTTATAATAGTTGAAGTCTCTATCTATAATTATTATTATTATTATTTATTTATTGTATATATAGAATTGGTAAAATTCAATACAAGAATTAAGTACAAATAAACAGAATTGTGAACAAATATAACAATAAACCATTCCCTCCCCTCCCTCCCTCATTCATTTATAACAAATGAACGGAGACGTAGAGCACCATCAATAAAATTGTATAAGCTTCTCAACTTTGTAAGCTCAAAGGCCTCAAAAATATCCCAAAAATCTTCAGCATTCTCAATAGAATCCCTTAAATAGACTTCCCTCAACGCATTGTATATCGGGCATACATTTAAAATATGAAATAAATTTTCACTTTCATATTTGTTACAAATTCTAAAGACATAAATTTATAAAATTCATTAGTTGAATAAAAGATTTCACTGTCGATGGTAACAGAATTGTTTTTATTTTAGAGTTGAAATAATAGTAAAATTAGAGAGTCTTCTGTTTTTAAATAAAATAATTTTTAATTATTTCTAGAGACTATAGTTTTCGAAGGCGTTGCCTTCGTCATCAGTCTATCACAAATATTTCAAATTAGTTTGCAAATTAAGATTTATACATTGAAAATTTTGAAAAATATATAATGTCTTTTTCAAAATTTTCAATGTATAAATCTTAATTTGTAACTAGTAAGCTGATGAAGGCAATACTTCGAAACTATAGTCTCTAGAAATAATTAAAAATTATTTTTATTTAAAAAAGGAAACAGAGCTCCCTCATTTTATTTTGTTTGCAACCTAAAATTATCAAATTCACTTAAAACATTACCAATCCCTGGGGATCTATTTCTCTTGGACAGGTAAAGGGCACCTTCAAGTTCCACCAATGATATATCTTTATCTAAATCAGGATTATCCACAAAGAAAATCTCCCCGAGAAAGATACCAACTGAGAAAGAAGATGAAGGCACCAGAAGATAAAGATGGCACGGGCAGAACACGTTATCTACAGAAAAAGTATCAGAACAAGATGTCACGGTGCAAAAAGATGGAGAACCAGTAGACCGAAATAGCAAAACCACAGAGAAATCACCTGAGAAAGAAGATGAAGTACCAGAAGATAAAGATGGCACGAAGAACATGTTTTCCTCAGATAAAGTAGCAGAACAATATGTCACAGTGCAAGAAGATAATAAACCAGTAGAGTTGTTAGTTACAGAGAATAAATCCCGAAACGTCGGTTTAACGAATAAAGGTAAAAATAATAAAACCATTATAGTCTTATTTTTTACAACCACCGTGGACTGCCTTCATCAGCATCCAATTGCATATAGGTTTTCATTTAAAATGATCTCGAAATACCCTTGAAAGCTTATTCTAGGTCGAAAAACAATAGCGTAGTTTAGTTTCCCCCTGATATAAATAAACTTTTATTTGAAACTTTTTTTCATATAATGCACTGTTTTTGAGTTATAAGACTGTTTCAAGATAAAAACTCACCAGGTATATATAGGGTATATATATATCAGTTTTTTTGTTTGACAACTAGAGTTTCTAAAGTTTGATTTTCATCATTAATCTTTTAAGTAGAAATAGCAGATAAAACATTATTAATTAAAAGACTGTTAAGGTCAAACCTTTGAAACTATATAGTCTCAAACAAATAAATATTTTTATTTAGTATATTATATATATATATATCTTAATTTGCATCGAGCAGAGGACAATTTCATTGATTTCTCTTTTTTAGAGAATATTCACTTTGACTTAATAATAATTTGTAAGCCCTGAGACTTAATGCTTATATATAAAGATTATATTATACTAAAAAGATTCAATATTAGAGCTTTCTTTTTTAAATAATGTATTTATATCGTACAAATACTTAATGTTGCAATATTTTAAGAAAACGTTTAAATGAGTCAAAATTAGATTAGTAGATTCCACATAGGTAAGGACTGACAAACACATAGAAACCAAGTGTAATAAAAGCATGTACCATAAATTGTAAATTTGGATGAATTCCGTTCTTGATCGAGGAGGGTTATCCGCAACAAGCCTGTGTTCTTCGACCGTCTTAGCAGTTCTGGATAATTCTAATAATCTCAAGTAGGTACTCGGAGGTCTACCAAATTGGACACCCGAAGAGATAAATTGAGTCAATGAGCCAAGAGGAAGACAGGGTCTCGGGGATGCATTAGTGACTAGAGGGGGTGATGATTTCGTTTCTCTGGGAATCCCCATTGTGACATGCAAAAGTTCGCTTGGCACAGATTAAGATCACGTATTATGTATTGGGTCCTGAGCCCAAATGAAGGTCTCTGCTTAAAATCGTCCCTTTAAATGGTCGTGGGACAAACAAACAAGTATGCCCCGCCCATCTTTTTTTAGAAAAAATATTTATATTTCTAATAAATTACAAAGAAACATACAATGTATCATTAAATTAATGAAAAGAGATCCTAGTAGCACAATGCTTCAAACTATATAGTGTGTATATATATTTCGAGAAACATAAAAAATGGAATGCAATAAGGTTATTCCTCTAGTACAGGGGCCGGCAACCCACGGCTCGCGAGCCACATGTGGCTCTTTCGATGTCAAGATGCGGTTCTTCAGTTCCATGCGCAAATATTAATAATTCGAGCCCCGGCTGATCCTTTTGTCTGTAATAAAAATAATCTTCTCTTCGTTCCCTAAATTTGAATTTATTAATAATTATATTAATTTATTTTCAAAACTCATAAAAAAATATTATACTGCAAAAAACAAAAAAAAAAAAACTGCAAACAGGATAAAAACACTCAACAGAGAACAGTGAGAATAGGTGGAGTAGAGAGAATAAGAAGTCAAATTTGGAGAGACACTTCACTACAAAACATACCCGATTCGCTGCTAAATATCCAACCGGTGACGCACAGAAAAAAGCTGTTAAAGAACTTCAAAAACAAAAACAACTGTCGAGTTCTATCAAGGGCGGATCCAGAAATTTTTTATGGGGGGGGGGGGCGATATTAAAAAAAATACAAGAATATATGAATATTTTTAATGTATTTTAGTAGGAAATTCAATTAATTAATGTTTATTTACAAGAAATACGCTTACATTCTAAAGAAATATTACACTCTAGTATACCAGGGGCGATACCACACTTTCATTTTGAGGATCATGGACCGGCATCCCCCCCCCTTGGAGGTAAAATTTTGAAATTTTGGACTTTTTGAAGTAGTAGTAGTTTTTAGAGGCAATTTTGACCCTCTGTAGAATTAATAACAAAACAAAAAGAGCGCATGAAGCAGGGGAAAATATACAGGTTTACCTACCTATCAAATGTATATTATAATATACTTGGACTATAGTTCGCTAATTGAGTTCTTCATATTTAACAAATTGGTTGAGACTACTAATGTAAAATAGATATTTTTTAAAATTAAAAAAAAATTTAGTTACAGCTTCTTTAGTCCAGGCAAATTACGATTTTAACAGGAAATAATTCCCGGTAAAGATTTTATTGCTGGAAAAGCTTTATTGGTACTCCAATATTACTACCTTAAGTTTTCCCTCAAATCTGTGTTGTGGAAATGTTTCTACGCGCCTCAAAATGAGAAAATTTCGGAGTTTTTTCAGTTTTTCTTCAATAACTTAGAGTTGGAAACGGCTTATCAAATCAAAAAGATCTTTATTAGATAAATTAAAGCTCTTTAAATTACGCATGAAATTATAAAGATTTAATCTGTCCGGAAAATGTAGAATATCTATAAATCTAAGAGTTTTATCAAAAAAAGTGGTCCAAGTAAACATTCAAATGAATAAAATTTTCTATACAATGAGATAGGAATCAAGTTTCTAGGATGAGTCATTTTATGATGGAAAAACTGCGATTATTTGCAAAAAATTGCATTTTTTCAAAACTTCAACCTCATGTTACCATTATCCAATTAATATGAAACTTCATTTAAATTGTAGAAAATTTAATCTAGTTTAAAATTGTATAGAGTGGTCTTTGTCGAAAACGTGCTTCTTCATGGTCAAAATGGGGAAAAAATCGAAAAAAGTACGAGTTTTAGGGATATTCAAGTGATCCCGGGGGCTGTTTTTTGACAGGCGCTAGTACTGTTTCTACTGAATATAAATAGATGAAATTTTTATAATTTTACGCATAATTTAAAGAGCTTTAATTTATATAATGAAGATCTTTTTGATTTGATAAGCCGTTTTTGAGTTATTCAAGAAAAATTGGAAAAAGTCCGAAATTTTCTCATTTTGAGGCGCGTAGAAAAATTTCCACAACACAGATTTGGGGAAAACTTAGGGTAGTAATATTGGAGTACCAATAAAGGTAGTCCAGCAATAAACTCTTTACCTGGAATTATTTCCTGTTTATGTCATTTTTTACATAATTTGCCTGGACTACTTCTAAAATGAATGCAACTATTTTGTTCTATAATGTACTTTACCATACAGGGTATGGTCAAGTATTGTATTCATGCATGAAAAAATGTTTTTTCCTTCTTTTTTCGGAATATCTCAAAAACAGCTGAAACTATTTTGATTAAAAAAATTGAGTAAAACCATGGCATTTCGCTCTACAAAAAAGCCCTAATAAGTGAACATCGAAAATTATATTTTTCGAGATAATAATTGTTTTGTCAAACATGTTCGTTAGTTAGTTAGTCAGTCTGTGTGTTACCAAATTTTTAGACGAGCTAGCCCAAAAACTAGTTTGCAATATCGAAACCCAATTTCACACGTAGTTTTGGTCCATAAATTGCAATATGAGTGGGGTTAAAAATTAAAAATCTAGCTATTTGACCAAACTCAACCAAATTTTGTATACATAATCAGTGGGACCCCAGAGCAACAGATTTTGACGGGGAATTTTTAGTATGTTCAATGGGAAGCCGTAATAAGCATATACTAAAATTCAGATCTCTACCGATTAATGTTTTTTCTCATTTGACTGACTATAATATTTATATATAAAAGCAACGTATATTTCTTTATTATCCTTTTAACTAACTAGTGCTTAGTAGTGTATGAATGGTTTTGGAAACTTTCTACTTTTTGAGTTAAAAAAATTATATGTTTAGATTAAATTATTACTGCGTTGTAAAATCTATCTGTGAGACGCAATATAAAAAATATAAACCAAGACCAAAAGATAAGATAGAATTTCAGAGAAAGATTGAATCACAGTGTTTATAATAAAGTGTTTATTTGAACATTTTAGATAATACACATATAAATGGAATGCATATTGTATACAATGAATAAAGTAAATTAGACTCCACCCAAAGTATTCTGTGAAAAAACAGGCCAAGTTTTAAAAAGTAATGAAATCTAGTGTGCAGTTAAATTCGCCCAAGAATAATTAAGTTCATTAAATAGTACTTTCAATTAAAATGCATTATTTCCATTTTGAATGACAATCTAAAATTATGGATTCTAAATTTTTAATTTAAATTATTTTCATGAAACTTGGCTGTTTCGCATTAGGGTAAATCAGCGTTTCCCAAACTTTTTTGACCGCGGCCTGTACGATTTTTAAAATTTTTTGCCACCCACCTTTTGAAATAAAACCCATTTATTTACAAGACAAATTTTATTTTTGAATAGAACGCAGCTTCACACGTATAAGTGGTAACAAAAGGCATTAAATATTTTACCCCTTTTTACTTTACCATATAGGGTATGTTCAAGTATTGTAATCGTGCATGAAAAAAGTGTTTTTCCTTTCTTTTTTTCGAAATATCTCAAAAACGACTGAAACTATTTTGATTAAAAAAATCGAACGAAACAATGGCATTTCGGTCTACAAAAAAGCTCTAATAAGTGAACATCGAAAAAATTATATTTTTTAAGATAATAATTGTTTTGTCAAAATGTCTGTTAGTCTGTTAGTCTGTGGGTTACCAAATTTTTGTGGACGAGCTAGCTCAAAAATGAGTGTGAATATCGAAACCAAATTCCACAGGTAGTTTCGGTCCATTGAGATTAAGAGCTGATTAGATTTTGGTGCATATCGACCCAAAATTAAGGGTGATGGAGGGAGGGGGGGGCTGAAAAATTAAAATCTAGACCATTTGAGCAAACTCAACCAAATTTTGTATACATAATCAGTGGGACCCCAGAAGTCTAAAAATGCAAAAACTAACCGCCCAAATGGAAGGAGGTGTAGGCTCTTAAAATTAAAATCTTGGCCATTTACCAAACTCAACCAAATTTTGTATACATAATTAGTGCGACCCCAGAAGTATAAAAATGCAAAAACTAACCCCCCCCCTACATGATTATAAATAATTTTAGGGGCCAGGTTGTATGGTAAAGTCAAGTGGATGGCCACACCAAAACACGTCAGCTTATTTTTAAACAAGACCGCCCCTCCCCGTCAATGTTGTCCCGCTTCAGCATTGTTAAAATCTGGTCACCTTAAACTAGTATCCAAGTCGTGGGTTTTTTTCAAAATTTTCCCACTAAGATTTTAAAAAATGATTAAAAAAAAGAGGACATTGTTGTAAATATGGATATGGGTAGGTAGTATTTATTGCTCGATGCTCAAATAATTGTAAAATAAAAAATACATATGCATATTTTAATTTAGAAATAAAAACATTTTGTTCAATAAACTAACTAGTAGAACTTCACCCCCATCCCCCCACCCCCAGAATTAAGTTCTGTCTACGCCCCTGCTTAAAAAGTCCACAGGTAGTTTTGGTCCATTGAGATTAAGAGCTGATTAGATTTTGGTGCATATCGACCCAAAATTAAGTGGGATGGAGGGGGGGGGGGGGGGGGCTAAAAATTAAAAAATCTAGACCATTTGAGCATACTCAACCAAATTTTGTATACATAATCAGTGGGACCCCAGAAGTCTAAAAAATGCAAAAACTAACCGCCCAAAATGGGAGGTGGGGTGTGTAGGGTCAAAAAATGAAAATCTTGGCCATTTACCAAACTCAAACAAATTTTGTATACATAATCAGTGGGACCCCAGAAGTCTTAAAAATGCAAAAAACCCCTCCCCTGCATGATTATAAATAATTTTATTAAATATTAAATATAAGTGAGGGGCCAAGTTGTATGGTAAAGTCAAGTGGATGGCCACATCAGAACACGTCAGCTTATTTTTTTTTTAATTTTAAGAAATTATAAAAATTTTAATTTTTTCTTTTTTTTTTTAAGAATTATTGAAAATTATATTCAAACGCATACCAAGTGGCTAAGAGGATATAGAAGCTAAGGCTCTTATGAAAACATCGCAGCGCACATGCGAAGATCTCGGGTTCGAACCCCCGGCTGATCCTTTTGTCTATAATAAAAAATCTTTTCTTTGTTCTCTAATAAATTAGGAGGTCCTTTCGCCGTCAATGTTAAATAAAAAATATTAGATTATAACTATAACTTAATTTTTTATAATAGTTGAAGTCTCTATCTATAATTATTATTATTATTATTTATTTATTGTATATATAGAATTGGTAAAATTCAATACAAGAATTAAGTACAAATAAACAGAATTGTGAACAAATATAACAATAAACCATTCCTTCCCCCTCCCTCCCTCATTCAATTTTAACAAATGAATGGAGACGTAGATCACCATCAATAAAATTGTATAAGCTTCTCAGCTTTGTAAGTTCAAAGGCCTCAAAATATCCCAAAAATCTTCAGCATTCTCAATAGAATCCCTTAAATAGACTTCCCTCAACGCATTGTATATCGGGCATACATTTAAAATATGAAATAAATTTTCACTTTCATATTTGTTACAAATTCTAAAGACATAAATTTATCAAATTCATTAGTTGAATAAAAGATTTCACTGTCGATGGTAACAGAATTGTTTTTATTTTAGGTTAAAAATAAAAGTGAAATTAGAGAGTCTTCTGTTTTAAATAAAATAATTTTTAATTATTTCTAGAGACTATAGTTTCGAAGCGCATTACCTTCATCATCAGTCTATCACAAATATTTCAAATTAGTTACAAATTAAGATTTATACATTGAAAATTTTGAAAAATATATAATGTCTTTTTCAAAATTTTCAATGTATAAATCTTAATTTGTAACTAGTTTGAAATATTTGCTGATAGACTGAGATGAAGGCAATGCCTTCAGAAACTATAGTCTCTAGTAGGCCATTCGGGAAAATTATTTTATTTAAAAAACAGAAGACTCCCTCATTTTATTTTGTGCAACCTTAAAATTATCTAAATTCACTTAAAACATTATCAATCCCTGGGGATCTATTTCTCTTGGACAGGTAAAGGGCACCTTCAAGTTCCACCAATGATATATCTTTATCTAAATCAGGATTATGTATATCAATACCGCTAAAAGACCTACTTGCGTCCCCCATACAAGCGTTGAAGGAAGAAAAAACTCTTCCCAAATATCAAGGTTTATAGGGTTTTCATGTCTAGCCCTTGGTCTGATTCTCCTAATAATATCCCAAAACTGAGCAGGGTGCTTTACGTCTGCGAGCTGTGCTTATGTATGTTATCATAGTATTTCTTCTTACTATTAACTATTAATTTTACCATACTCTGTATGGTAAAGTAAAAATTAAATATGATTATTGATTTAGAAAAAATATTAAAAATGTTTTGAAGATACACAAACATTGTAGTACACTAATCGAGCCTGGTTTTAATTGAATTTGGAACCCTAATCTCTTTTCATTTTAATATTTTAATTATTTTAGTTGTTTTCTGCATGTACCAAAACAGGAATTGAACTCCTATCGGTGAGGAAAATATTTGAAGATTTACAAGAAAAGGTAGGCTTGATATACTATATTTTTACTTAAAAAATAAATAATCGAGCTTATAATTTTCATTTATTTAATTTTTATTCGTTCAGATTACGGCTATTCAAGGAACAACAATAAAACACCAACGAGCAAAAGAAAGAAAACTCAAAAAATTACAAAAGCAGTAAGTTTTTTACTGATTTGTTTTTTAAATAAAAAAATTCATCATTATTATTTAGTTTAGCGCTTGATGAGATAAAAATATTTTTCAAAAAAGAATCAAGAATTTATAGAAAAAATGATAAAGAAATTTCACCCAAATGTAAGTTTATTTATTTATTTTTATATAAAAAGATGTTAGTTGAACAAAGCTAAATATATTTCAAAATTCAAATATAAATATTAATGCTGTATTAATATTTTTCTCACATCAATTTCATTAAAAAATATATATAATAATAATAAAAACAACCAATAACATTTTTTCAATAAAATAATAATAACATAGGTTTATTTATTTATTAAATTTTAGGTCAATGAAACTGCACAAATAAATAGAGAATCGGAAAACGAAGGCGAAGGAGATGCAGTAACAGAAGAAGTTGAAGAGGGCCAAGACGTCAAGGATGAAGAAGATGAAATAACAGAAGAGAAAGAAATTTTATCCACGGAAAAAATAGCATAACAAGATGTAACGATGCAAGAAGATGGAGAACCATTAGACTGAAATAGCACAAAGGACTTGTTAGCCACAGAGAAATCACCGGAGAAAGATGGAACAGAGTAAGAAGATATACAGTACCAAAAGATGAAGATGGCACGAAGAATATGTTATCCACAAAGAAATCTCCCGAGAAAGATACCACTGAGAAAGAAGATGAAGTACCAGAAGATAAAGATGGCACGAAGAACATGTTATCTACAGAAAAAGTATCAGAGCAAGATGTCACGGTGCAAAAAGATGGAGAACCAGTAGACCGAAATAGCAAAACCACAGAGAAATCACCTGAGAAAGAAGATGAAGTACCAGAAGATAAAGATGGCAAGAAGAACATGTTATCCTCAGATAAAGTAGCAGAACAATATGTCACAGTGCAAGAAGATAATAAACCAGTAGAGTTGTTAGTTACAGAGAATAAATCCCCGAAACGTCGGTTTAACGAATAAAGGTAAAAATAATAAAACCATTATAGTCTTATTTTTTACAACCACCGTGGACTGCCTTCATCAACATCCAATTGCATATAGGTTTTCATTTAAAATGATCTCGAAATACCCTTGAAAGCTTATTCTAGGTCGAAAAACAATAGCGTAGTTTAGTTTCCCCCCTGATATAAATAAACTTTTATTTGAAACTTTTTTTCATATAATGCACTGTTTTTGAGTTATAAGACTGTTTCAAGATAAAAAACTCACCAGGTATATATAGGGTATATATATATCAGTTTTTTTGTTTGACAACTAGAGTTTCTAAAGTTTGATTTTCATCATTAATCTTTTAAGTAGAAATAGCAGATAAAACATTATTAATTAAAAGACTGTTAAGGTCAAACCTTTGAAACTATATAGTCTCAAACAAATAAATATTTTTATTTAGTATATTATATATATATATATCTTAATTTGCATCGAGCAGAGGACAATTTCATTGATTTCTCTTTTTTAGAGAATATTCACTTTGACTTAATAATAATTTGTAAGCCCTGAGACTTAATGCTTATATATAAAGATTATATTATACTAAAAAGATTCAATATTAGAGCTTTCTTTTTTAAATAATGTATTTATATCGTACAAATACTTAATGTTGCAATATTTTAAGAAAACGTTTAAATGAGTCAAAATTAGATTAGTAGATTCCACATAGGTAAGGACTGACAAACACATAGAAACCAAGTGTAATAAAAGCATGTACCATAAATTGTAAATTTGGATGAATTCCGTTCTTGATCGAGGAGGGTTATCCGCCACAAGCCTGTGTTCTTCGACCGTCTTAGCAGTTCTGGATAATTCTAATAATCTCAAGTAGGTACTCGGAGGTCTACCAAATTGGACACCCGAAGAGATAAATTGAGTCAATGAGCCAAGAGGAAGACAGGGTCTCGGGGATGCATTAGTGACTAGAGGGGGTGATGATTTCGTTTCTCTGGGAATCCCCATTGTGACATGCAAAAGTTCGCTTGGCACAGATTAAGATCACGTATTATGTATTGGGTCCTGAGCCCAAATGAAGGTCTCTGCTTAAAATCGTCCCTTTAAATGGTCGTGGGACAAACAAACAAGTATGCCCCGCCCATCTTTTTAGAAAAAAATATTTATATTTCTAATAAATTACAAAGAAAACATACAATGTATCATTAAATTAATGAAAAGAGATCCTAGTAGCACAATGTTTCAAACTATATAGTGTGTATATATATTTCGAGAAACATAAAAAATGGAATGCAATAAGGTTATTCCTCTAGTACAGGGGCCGGCAACCCACGGCTCGCGAGCCACATGTGTCTCTTTCGATGTCAAGATGCGGTTCTTCAGTTCCATGCGCAAATATTAATAATTCGAGCCCCGGCTGATCCTTTTGTCTGTAATAAAAATAATCTTTTCTTCGTTCCCTAAATTTGAATTTATTAATAATTATATTAATTTATTTTCAAAACTCATAAAAAAATATTATACTGCAAAAAACAAAAAAAAAAACTGCAAACAGAATAAAAACACTCAACAGAGAACAGTGAGAATAGGTGGAGTAGAGAGAATAAGAAGTCAAATTTGGAGAGACACTTCACTAGAAAACATACCCGATTCGCTGCTAATTATCCAACCGGTGACACACAGAAAAAAGCTGTTAAAGAACTTCAAAAACAAACACAACTGTCGAGTTCTATCAAGGGCGGATCCAGAAATTTTTTATGGGGGGGGGGGGGGGGCGATATTAAAAAAAATACAAGAATATATGAATATTTTTAATGTATTTTAGTAGGAAATTCAATTAACTAATGTTTATTTACAAGAAATAAGCTTACATTCTAAAGAAATATTACACTTATTACCAGGGGCGGTACCACACTTTCATTTTGGGGATCATGGACCGGCACCCCCCCCCCCCCTGGGGGAAAATTTTGAATTTTTGGACTTTTTGAAGTAGTAGTAGTTTTTAGAGGCAATTTTGACCCTCTGTAGAATTAAAAACAAACAAAAAGAGCGCATGAAGCAGGGGAAAATATACAGGTTTACCTACCTATTAAATGTATATTATAATATACTTGGACTATAGTTCGCTAATTGAGTTCTTCATATTTAACAAATTGGTTGAGACTACTAATGTAAAATAGATATTTTTTAAAATTAAAAAAAAATTTAGTTACAGCTTCTTTAGTCCAGGCAAATTACGATTTTAACAGGAAATAATTCCCGGTAAAGATTTTATTGCTGGAATACCTTTATTGGTACTCCAATATTACTACCCTAAGTTTTCCCTCAAATCTGTGTTGTGGAAATTTTTCTACGCGCCTCAAAATGAGAAAATTTCGGAGTTTTTTCAGTTTTTCTTGAATAACTCTAGAATTGCTTATCAAATCAAAAAGATCTTTATTAGATAAATTAAAGCTCTTTAAATTACGCATAAAATTATAAAGATTTAATCTGTCCGGAAAATGTAGAATATCTATAAATCTAAGAGTTTTATCAAAAAGGTGGTCCAAGTAAACATTCAAATAAATAAAATTTTCTATACAATGAGATAGGAATCAAGTTTCTAGGATGAGTCATTTTATTAAGGAAAAACTGCGATTATTTGCAAAAAATTGCATTTTTTCAAAACTTCAACCTCATGTTACCATTATCCAATTAATATGAAACTTCATTTAAATTGTAGAAAATTTAATCTAGTTTAAAATTGTATAGAGTGGTCTTGGTCGAAAACGTGCTCCTTCATGGTCAAAATGGGGAAAAATCGAAAAAAGTACGAGTTTTAGGGATATTCAAGTGATCCCGGGGGCTGTTTTTTGACAGGCGCTAGTATACTGGTTGTACTGAACATATTGGAAGAAGAAGAAGAAGTACCATCATACCAAGATGACACGGAGGACATTTTCGCGGCCGCGTTAAGAAGCTCCCTCAATGGGGTGGAATTAAATTCTAAGAGCTACTTCTGCGATCTAAACGCTAACAACGCCAACGGAAACGGAACGGCGTTACACCATGCCGCCGAGTGGGGCCATTTGGCCATTCTGAAGAATCTCGAGACCAAGGCGGCCGACGTGGATTCTCTGTCCATGGTCAATCAGATGACGCCGCTAATGAAAGCGGCCATCAACAGCAATTACAACGTTGTCAAATTCCTGCTGGAGAACGGGGCCAACGTTAACAAGCAGGACCAGCAACGCAGGACGCCGCTGCACCATGCCGTCATGGCAAACAGCCTGGACGACGTGAAATTGCTGACACAACATAGGGCCGACCTGAGCATCACCAACGACCGAAACCAAACTCCGTTGGTCGAGGCCCAACAGTTGGGCAACAGGTCTGACATCTTCTGATATCTCTTGTCATATAATTATATCACTGGTCTAAAGTGAGACGTGCCCAGGGGCGCAAGGGTTTTGGGGGTAGAAGAGAATAGAGAAGATTGGTCTCAAACAAGCATTTGTTTAAGTTGCCCATAGCGCCACGAGGGTTAAAAACGGGCCTGCGGTACATCGTTTTACTTCAATATAAATATTCTATTTACAGAAAATATTTTTACATTAAGCAACATACACTTCTAGATATATCATGTATTATTTTAAAAAATTGATAAATAATTAAATGACTTTATATTTTATATATTCAATGTACAATTAAATAAATTATTCATACCAAATTTTTAATATATATATATATAATTTAATCTTTATTCACTCTAGAAATTAGACAAACAACTATGAAAAAAGATAAAAAAAGTTTTAATTACTGTGAGAGACAATGATTTTAAAAATTTTGAGAAAATTGTCTATGAGATTGATGATGACACAACGATTGCGAAACTTCTCATTTTAATGAGAATGAAAAAAATAAAAATAATATGATATTTATCAAGTAGATAGAATTGATTCCCTTCACCATATTATCCAGAATTTTTTCTTTTAAAATGTTGATAATACAGTATAATTTAATTTTTTTAAGGGATTTTTGATTGATATTAAAAAAAAAATAAACTGATTTGGCCATCCACACATGACTTTACCATACACCTGAGTCCTCTCTTATATTTAATATTGAATTAAAATAATTTATAGTTATTTACGAAAGAACCCCACATCTCCTCTTAATTTTGGGTCCATTATCAATTAATAATATCTCCTTTTAATTATGGGACTATTTTATTAGAAATATCAGCTTTCTTCGATTTTTGTTTGAAAATATTTTTAACCCCTCCCCTTTTTTTTGGTCACTATCAATTTCACATAGTGAGTCATTTTCATAAGGTTATATAGGGTGCATATGCGAAATTTCGTACAAATCGATTAAAGGGTCTACTTATATTGATAGTTTTATTTTTTTGAACCCCCCCAATTTTGGCCCACGAAGAAAATAATAACTATCTTTTTTAATATAGGTTCATTTTATAGTATACTTGCTGCAAGGCCCGCCTTCTGGACCCTCAACCCACGAAGCCCATCCTCACACCAATGTGGGTTAAGTGGAATGTATTAATGCTAGATCCTAAAATGTTAGGAGATCTAATTAAAAAAACATATGTATATAAATATTTATTGCTGCATAAACTAACATTTAAAAAAAAAAAAAAAAGGTAAAAAAAAAATCATTCTATCTACTTGATTGAATTTTTATTTTGAACTTTTTTTTTGTTTGAAAATATTGAAAATTTTAAGAAATTGAAGATTTTTTTTTAATTTTGTATTTTCCAACTTCAGTCAGTAAGTCAGTATTATAAATATAGTCTCATAAATTAGCTCCATTACAGATGAAGTTTTCTATTTGAAGTCGAAAAAGAGAAAATAAAACGCACTTTTCCTTATTTAATTAATTCAGCGAATTCTGCCTGATAGGTTATTTTGGAGAAACGTGCCAAAAATACCGAATATTTAAGCTCAAAGTATACTCAGTACTCACCAACAAGTAAACTTCCGAAAAGCCAGAAGACGAGCTGACATTGGTGGTCCAACAGGTGGCCGATAATAAGCAGCGACCCCCCCACTAGGGGCAGTCGTCCCAGAACCATCGACACGCACACAGTCATCGCCCTAGAGGGAAAAAAATTTACCTTGGTACTGATTTCTTTCAAAGATTTCTAAACATGATAAGCTCAAAAACAAAATTAAAAATTTTCAAATAGGGCTTTCGCGTATATATTGATTTAAAGAAGGGGCAAGCTAGTAAGGTAGGTAATATGTATAATTTCCAAGTTTATCTTATATCTACTCTTATCTACTCTTATTAAACTAGCAAAATTTGTATATTTATTTATATATTTATTTATATATATGTATATTTGTATCTTGGTTTTATTTTGAAAACGGCTCTACCGATTTTGATGAAATTCACGGGTTAGGGGTTCCTTTTACCATTGTACCCAGACAGACAATGGGTTGGGTTAATCCTTTATTCTCAAAGGCCTTGAAGAAATATTGTGATTGGTGATTTTTACATATTTTGTTCTCCCTAAACACGTTAGAAATATTAATAAACGTTTTATAATTGTTTTTATAAAGAACTTTATATATTTAATAGAATAAAAAATAATCAAGAATTTATTTTAAAATATATTTCGCATAAGCAGGTCTCAATTTTCTGAAAAAACAACACATGTTGATAGGTTTTATTTAATAACAATTGGATGAATAAAAATGAATCATATGGTTGAATCAAAACAGGTGTAGGAGGTGTGGTGCAGTGGTGGGGGATCTGGGGGTAGGGCGAGGTTTCGGGGGTGGGGTCGAGCGGGGTGGAGGGGGGGGGGGCAGTGGGCGAATATTATATATTTTTGTATTTTTTTTAATTTGAAAACGGCTTTCAAATAAAAATCGACCTTTTTATCAGAATATTAAATTAAAAATAATATTAAAATAAATAAAGATAAGAGTAAATAAATATTTTATTTAATATGGATTTACTATGAGTTAAGGATACTGGGTCACTTATTTCACATTAAAAATTAAAAAATTAAAAGATATAATTTTTTTTTCTTTTTCAATATATACTCTTATCTTTATTAAAGATGTTTCACCTTGCACCAACACCACAATCTCTACTGATTATTATTAAAATAAAGTCTTTAACTGAAGGAAGAAGTTACCGAGCATTGCTCGGTGCCTCCAGGTACTTATACTATTAAATGAGCAATTCTTGTATAATATATAGAATCAGTTTCTCGAAAATGGCTCTAACGATTTCAATGAAAATCACGGATTTAGGCGATTTTTGGGTCAGAAAATCGATCTCTTTGAATTTCATCTTCGGATCACTTTAATCTGACAGATTATTTTCGTAATTAAAGTAATTATTCACAGGTATGTCAATAAAAATTTATATAAATATTTATCGAAAAAATGTTTCATACGATTTTGATTAAGCAAACTTTATTAATAATTTTTACTTTATCCAATGCAAAGCATGGGTAAAGTATTGTAATCGCTCTCGGGGCAAGCGTGGCTTCAAAGGGTTCTCAGTTAAAAACTACGGAACCCATGGACTCAATTAAAGTCACAAATTGTAGTATTCAATTAGGTTGAATTTTAGCACGTGACAGTTTTGCCAAAAATTACAAGGGGTCTCGTCGAGAGGCCAAAAAGTGCGATTTTTTCATTTAGTGCGTGTATGTCTGTATGGATGTATGTTATCGTTTTTTTGGTCCACGATTTTTTCCACACCGTTGCACCGATTGAAATGAAATTAAAAACCTAGCATTCTTTTAACAAAATGAAGCGCTGATTAGTTTTTGGTACATATCGGTCGACAAACATTAGTACTTTATTTCAGTACTTTTTTAGTTTTTTCTAAATATCTTGAAAATGACTAAACCAATTTTGATGAAATTTAATATCCTAATTAAGTACCTTGGGGACCACAAAAAAGATTAAATAAAGTTTTTAGTAAAATTATATTTTAAAGTACTTTACTCTAGAACATATTAATATTTCAAATGAATTTGGATAAAGTTTAGCAACGATCCGTTGCAGTTTATTTATATTTAACAAGGGTTCAATAAAGACTGCGTGGTAGGTTTTGAAATAATCATTTAGATTTCCTAATTAATTTTAATAATTTTATTTGTCATGAACTATTAGTGGGTTTTAAATTAAAAAAATCACTTATACGTCATCGCACAAGCCGATTATAATAAATATAGATATATTTCTCCCGAAACGTTTATATTATATTAATAAACGTTTTATGATTATTTTTATAAAGATCTGTATTTATTTAATAAAATAAAAAAATAATCAAGAATTTATTTCAAAATATATATTTATTTTGGGCTTATTATTTAATTTTTTATTGCACCGATTGAATTGAAATTGAAAACCTACCATTATTTTAACAAAATGAAGCGCTGATTAGTTTTTGGTACATATCGGTCCACAAACATTAGTATTTATTTCAGTACTTTTTTAGTTTTGTCTAAATATCTTGAAAATGACTTAACCAATTTTGATGAAATTTAATATACTAATTAAGTACCTTGGGGACCACAAAAAAAGGTTAAATAAAGTTTTTAGTAAAATTATATTTTAAAGTTCTTTACTCTAGAGTAAGATAGTACTTTTTTTTAATTTTTTATTTTAAATTCTTTAAAATTTATTCATTTAATCGTTTTAATCTAGCTCTTTTCTTCTTCTTCTTTGAGTGCCATACCCGAAACGGGTGTCGGCGCCTCTCCACATATACCTGTGCTGAGTGTGTTTAGTTGTTTTACACAGTTATACGGGACCTACTTTTTAACGCCGGTTCCGAACGGCTAATTCGGAGAGGTCACTTGGCAATTATACTCTTGGTAGGTTGCCATTACTTTCCAAGAGGAGGCGACTGCAAATATCTATCTGCCGAGACTCGGTCTCGAACCAGCGATCTCCGAGTAAACGACCCAACACTCTATCCACTGACCCACAGTCGCCTCTATAGCTCATTTAACCTAACTTAAGTAAGAATGGATAGGCTTCTCGCTGTGAAATGCTAAAACTTTGGGAGGAAATTTTATAAGTAGCCATAGCAACTGCGTTGTTTTCTTATCCGTTACCATTGCTGAAGACATGGAGGAATCGAGTTAAAATCAAAAATAGCGATTGATTCTCATCTAGTACTTGAGGAATAACCATTCTATATTGGATTTTTGACGTTTCGGTTTTTATTGGTAACCATTGCTGAAGACATAGAGGAATCGAGTTAAAATAAAAAAAATAACGATCGATTCTTATCTAATACTAGAGGAATAACCTTATTGCATTTCATTTTTGATGTTTTGACTATT
Source organism: Forficula auricularia (assembly GCA_024734495.1). Classification (NCBI taxonomy): domain Eukaryota; kingdom Metazoa; phylum Arthropoda; class Insecta; order Dermaptera; family Forficulidae; genus Forficula; species Forficula auricularia. The sequence continues at coordinate 15,478,701 of JALMQS010000085.1, forward strand.
AATGGCAACCTCTACTCAAAACGTCGAAGAATCGAATTAAAATCAAAAAGACTAAATTCTTTTTTGGTAAACATCTCAAGCTTGAGTTTTGACAATTTTTAAGCAGACAATTTCTTCATTTTTACCCCTCGCTATTTTTCTATTCCGAATGAAAATTTCCTGCTGAAATCAAATATGTAATCAAAAATTATACCCACATTTAAATCAAATTTTTGCCATTCTTAAAAAAACAGGTAGTTGAAGATAAGGGCCATTTTCCCTGACACCATCACATATCACAGATGAATTCGTAGTTATATCATTAGAATTTAATTTTTTTTTAATTTTGCAAATAAACATTAAATATCACGAAAAAATCTCTGACTTAAACCGCACTTTAATAATAAGCGGCTCAAATTTAAATTTTTATATTCCCTTGAAGTTATTGTTTTAGAATAATCCTAAAGCTATTTATTTGATTCTATCTATTAATCCAGACATTTAGAGAGGTTAAACAGCTGGCGGGGGACAGAGTCGAGTGGAGACGGATTGTTGCATCAAACCAGTCTTAGGACTGTATACTCAATGATGATGATGATCTATTAATGATGATATCATATGGGCGTTTTACCAACTTAACTGTTTGGGGTCCGAGACCCTTCTCGCTTCTCCTCACCTATTAGGCTTGATATACACCTGATTCTATCAATAAAATATTTTTATGTATCTTGATTTAAAAATAGTTAAAGAAGGTGTTTTTGAAAGTGAGGCTTCCTTACCCTCAACGATAATATAAGCTCAAATTAATTTTTTCTTGTTCGTATTATGGTTGGTTTTTATTATATGTCAGAAGGGTTCTTTCACCCCCTCGGGAATGTGACCCAAGTGGTAAAAATGTGTTCCGGGCCAACGGTTTGTCTTCAGAGGCGAAACCAAATCTAGGAGGTGTAAAAAAAATTTTGCGAAGAATTTATCTTCATCATTAAAAAGATTAGCGGTCAAGTGAATCTAAACATAGAGTCAAAAAAATATTTAAATAAGATTTGGGTTTAAATCCAGAAACGGTGAATATACGGTATTGTGATTTCGATGTTCCATGGATAAGTTGTATTCAAAATCAATGTATTTATTTAAGTATAATCTTGAAGTAATTCAAAATAATGTCTTTTAATTGGATCATATATAAAAAAATACTATAACTATTTTACTTTACGCAATAACGTTGAAAAAACGTGAGAAATGTATACTCCCCTGGCATGTTCCATTTCCATTTTGTACTAGAATTTTAAATATATATTTTTTTATTGACCTATTAGATTAATATTTTCATTGTTATCCTACGACTAAATAAATAACAAATAATATTTCTGCTAATTCAGGTGTAAAAATATTTATCAAGATAAAAATAATCACAGACTTTTATAAAAAAATTGTCACCCTCACTTGACGGAATTAAAAGATTCAAATTTCGCGTTACAATTACAAGCTCGCGATCACAGATGGTGACATGAACATCATTGAGGGATTCCTGTAGAACAGAGTGAAGTTGGCAACAAGCCAACATCAATTTCAATGGCCTCAGTTGCCGTTGCACAGTGGTTTTGCTAACTTTGTGGAATTAGCTGCCGTCTTTCCTTCCCATGGTTAGTATATCTTTTTATATTTTCTCGCTATGTAATATTTAATTTGCAAAAAGCAACCATTTTTGTGCAAAGGTGACATGAATTACATTTAATTTTGGTAACAACTACAAATGTAGCTACATTTCGAGGTTATGTACGATTTTGAATACTTCTCTGGCGCCCACTCCCCTGGGAGTTTTTATGACAGTGGAAGGAAATACATATAACCCAGGGGAGTTACAAAAATGAACATAATCTGGAATTTACTATTTTAATGCTTTATTTTCATTTGTTATAGTTACTGGGGATAAACATTATTAAGCAGGGGCGTAGACAGAACTTAATTCTGGGGGTGGGGGGGATGGGGGTGAAGTTCTACTAGTTAGTTTATTGAACAAAATGTTTTTATTTCTAAATTAAAATATACATATGTATTTTTTATTTTACAATTATTTGAGCATCGAGCAATAAATACTACCTACCCATATCCATATTTACAACAATGTCCTTTTTTTTAATCATTTTTTAAAATCTTAGTGGGAAAATTTTGAAAAAACCCACGACTTGGATACTAGTTTAAGGTGACCAGATTTTAACAATGGTGAAGCGGGACAACATTGACGGGGAGGGGCCCGGTCTTGTTTAAAAATAAGCTGACGTGTTTTGGTGTGGCCATCCACTTGACTTTACCATACAACCTGGCCCCTAAAATTATTTATAATCATGTAGGGTGGGGGTTAGTTTTTGCATTTTTATACTTCTGGGGTCCCACTGATTATGTATACAAAATTTGGTTGAGTTTGGTAAATGGCCAAGATTTTAATTTTAAGAGCCTACACCTCCTCCCATTTGGGCGGTTAGTTTTTGCATTTTTAGACTTCTGGGGTCCCGCTGATTATGTATACAAAATTTGGTTGAGTTTGCTCATATGGTCTAGATTTTTAATTTTTAGCCCCCCCTCCCTCCGTCACCCTTAATTTTGGGTCGATATGCACCAAAATCTAATCAGCTCTTAATCTCAATGGACCAAAACTACCTGTGGAATTTGGTTTCGATATTCACACTCATTTTTGAGCTAGCTCGTCCACAAAAATTTGGTAACCCACAGACTAACAGACTAACAGACATTTTGACAAAACAATTATTATCTTAAAAAATATAATTTTTTCGATGTTCACTTATTAGAGCTTTTTTGTAGACCGAAATGCCATTGTTTCGTTCGATTTTTTTAATCAAAATAGTTTCAGTCGTTTTTGAGATATTTCGAAAAAAAGAAAGGAAAACACTTTTTTCATGCACGATTACAATACTTGAACATACCCTATATGGTAAAGTAAAAAGGGGTAAAATATTTAATGCCTTTTGTTACCACTTATACGTGTGAAGCTGCGTTCTATTCAAAAATAAAATTTGTCTTGTAAATAAATGGGTTTTATTTCAAAAGGTGGGTGGCAAAAAAATTTAAAAATCGTACAGGGCCGCGGTCAAAAAAGTTTGGGAAACGCTGATTTACCCTAATGCGAAACAGCCAATAAGTTTCATGAAAATAATTTAAATTAAAACTTTAGAATCCATTATTTTAGATTGTCATTCAAAATGGAAATAATGCATTTTTATTGAAAGTACTATTTAATGAACTTAATTATTCTTGGGCGAATTTAACTGCGCACTAGATTTCATTACTTTTTAAAAACTTGGCCTGTTTTTTCACAGAATGCTTTGGGTGGAGTCTAATTTACTTTATTCATTGTATACAATATGCATTCCATTTATATGTGTATTATCTAAAATTCAATCTTTCTCTGAAATTCTATCTTATCTTTTGGTCTGGGTTTATATTTTTTATATTGCGTCTCACAAATAGATTTTACAACGCAGTAATAATTTAATCTAAACATATAATTTTTTTAACTCAAAAAGTAGAAAGTTTCCAAAACCATTCATACACTACTAAGCACTAGTTAGTTAAAAGGATAATAAAGAAATATACGTTGCTTTTATATATAAATATTATAGTCCAGTCAAATTAGAAAAAAAAACATTAATCGGTAAAGTTCTGAATTTTGGTATACATGCTTATTATGGCTTCCCATTGAACATACTAAAAGTCCCCGTCAAAATCTGTTGCGCTCGAGCCGCAATCTAGGAAAATATGTACACTTTTTCAGTTGTTTGCCTATATCTCGGCAACTAAAACTGATACGATCAGTTTCATTTACTTTTCATATCAAATGATAAATAGGCTGTCACTTCCCTGATCAAATACTCACTACTCTGGCCATAGTGTCCCTCTCCTGGTGCTGATAAAACTTAAAAAAATAGTCAAATTTTCTGGTCCTTACAAATATTAATACAGAATTATGTCAACTTGTGACATAATGAATGTCAAATTATTTGGATTACTTTTTCAGAGTTGATATGAGAAACACATTTAGCGTATATTCACCCACATACCTATGTATAAATAACAAAAATCATCCATATCGTTTTTGAAATTGGGGCTTTCCTCTCACTCGACGATTGAAGGGGTTCAAATAAATTGTTTCGCAAAAGTTAACAAAAGAAGGTTAATTACATAAATATTTACATTTTCGGTTCTGTATTCCAGTAAATGTTCAAAGTTCTTGTCATTTCAATGTGGGTACACAGATTCTTCGGGAAAATTAAATGTTCAATGCTCTATCATGAGTAAGAATTGTTGAGTCGTGATTTCTTTTTTCCGGACTTCTTTTTGTAGGTGTTTTTCTAGAGAATAGAAAATAAAAATAAATTAATATAAAAAACGAAAAATAGATTGGAGGATAAAATAAAGAAAGGAAAAAAATAACCATTTTAAAAAGTTTAACATTTACATTTGCATATTTTGTGAACCCATTTATTTGTGATATTATTGGAATTGAATTTTAAATATCTAAAATCTAGTAATACTTGTCGAAAAAGCGGCTGGGGAATTGGAGTTATTTGGGATGAAAGAGAATTAGGTATTGCAAATGTAGTTCTCTACTTGAAATTTGAAAACTTGTGCCAAAATCAAAATAACCACTATTAAAGAAAGCTGTTTGGGGTCTAATTTCAATTTTAAGTACAAGGTATTGTTGTGAATTGTTTTACTCCACATTGAAGTTGACCAATCAATTCTTGCAGAGTTGTAGCGAACAGCTTTAACAAATTAAAGCTAAATTTCAAAGATTTAACCAAAGGTCTTCGTTAAATATTAATACTTATACTTTTAATTTCCAGAATCATTGTTTATTTTTTTTTTATTTTTTATTAAAGCAAATGAATAGGGTCCAATAAAATATCCAGGTCCAGGAGAATATATCACCCCTCCACCCACCTATGGTCAGGCCTATTCGGCGGGCGGCAAAATAATAAATTTGTCCACTTGATAACTTTTGAACGGAAGCTTGTAGAAATTTCGTTCTGGCACAAAGATATTTGAATTTTGAAAACGAACATCTGCTTAGAATTTGACATTTACAAATTGACAGCTTCTAGATGAAAAATGTAAAAAATTAGACAAGAAATTGAATCTTTATACCTATATTTCAACATTAGTAGGCTAATGAGCTAAAATTCGGATCAAAAGTTTATATTAATAAGCATCATTGTGCAAAGTTTCAATTTTTAGCCTCAAATCGTTTGCAGACGAAAATTGCAAAAATCACCAAAATTTACAAAGCATCTACCTAGTCTTGGAAACGGTTTCACTTTTTCTTCAATTTAATCATTATGAAATAATTTAAAAAAAATGTATTTTAAAAATATATAACTCTTTTTACTTTTTTTAGCTTTGATTTATGAAAATTTTCAAAAATCGAAATCATCAAAAAATTATCTCGTGTTTTCTTTAGAAATCTTTACTCTGCTAGTATGGGAAATTTGATCTTATATGAACATTGGGGATTTCAACTCGATAATAAAATATGATAATTTGAAGATTTAGCATTAATATTGTGATAAGATATTCAAAATCAAAGCTTTTCACTTTCTATAATCATATTCTATAATGCGAATGAACCAGGGTTTGGGAAAAAAAATTATTTAAAATAATTTCTATCAATGTAACTCTCGTCTAAGAATAGGTCACGCCTTCAATCCCTTCTATTTAGACAAAATTGGTGTGAGAGAGGAATTATTCTACAATTGTGATCTTGTCTTACCAAGTTATCAACCATGTGTAGGTATTTGATTTGTAGAAATTATATAAAGAAAATCAACCGCATTTACTAGGAGATGAGCGAAATCGATGAATTCCCACAAGTATGAGCAATGAGCATATTACTTTCCTTTGGGCATCTGGAAACAAAATTTTAAACCATATTTTAGCGATCAAACTTTTAAAGAAATAAATATAAAGCTACAGAACAAAATATTCAATCAAGTCCTTGCAATTATCATTAAATATTCATTTTCAATACTATTAATTCGAAAGGAAAAAGAAAATCAATTGAATTATTTGGGAGAAATTCGATAGATAGATGAATTAAGTAATTGTTTATTAATATATTATTTATTTTATTTTTTTAATATTTCTGATTTAATCCTATTTATCGAGAACAGTAAATAAACAATATGCAATTTAATTAAAATACTTTAAATAGTTTTTTCAAGATAATACATTTTTTATGGGTAGATTTTGAAAGCAATGTCTTGAATCAATTTTGGCAACACCTCGATGTGACGAAAGAAGTTAAAGCGCCTCTAAGATTTTATGTTAAAGTTTTCAGAATACTATTTTTTTTTGTTTCAATGTTAATTTGACTATTTACACCGGTGAAGCGCTTACATTGAGTTTCAAAATCATCCCATTAGTTTTTTAATTTACCATACAGGGTATGGCCAAGTATTGTAATCGTGAATAAAAAAGTGTTATTTTTTTTTGCTTCGTTTTTTGGAAATATATAAAAACAAGCTGAAATAATTTTTTATTTTAAAAATTGAGCGAAACGTTGGCGTTTTGGTCTATAAAAAGCCTTAATGAGTTAACATCGAAAAGATTATATTTTACGAGATATTAATGATTTTGTTAAAATGTCTGTTAGTACATTAGTTAGTACGTTATCAAATTGTTGTGTCTAGGGTGGGATATTTAAACCAATATTTTAAAGATTAAAAAAATAACTTACTTATATACTTACTAGTGAAGGTTACAAGCACATATGTGTCTTTGAAAGACCTAAAACTTTGGAGTGAACGGGCAGTAAAACATGTTGTCTACTTTCAACACACATATTTGTTTCTAATTCTATCACAAATTAAGAAATAAACCGGCCAAGTTCGAGACGGACTGCGCATAGCGCGGGATCCGTATCTTATAACTTTCAAAATACTTGGGATATCAAATTCGTTCTTATTTGTCGTTGATAAGGAGAGAATGAGCGAATTTGGTGAAATTTTTTATAATTTTTGGTTAAGCCATTTCTAAATGCCGACAGGTACAAAAATCACCTAAAAATAATTACTTTGGGACTTACTCACACCGTCATTTTAAAGTAAGATAAATTTAAAAAAATTAAGCCTAATTCCTATTAAAGATAACTTCTCTGGGATACTTTACACCTCAAGAAAATAAATTGTTATTTTTACCCCACAAAAATTCGACCCTCTACAAATTAATTATTCAATTAAAATTTTAATATTATTTTCGATTTCGGGGAAAATGAATAAGTATAAATAAATTGTAAATATCAAGTTTGTATCTTATTCTGTTTACAAGCTACAATGCTATGCCAAGACGGACACACATACAGACAGACAATGTAATAGTTTTTAAGGAATTTGGTGTTGGTACTTGGTGAAACATTTTTTAAAATTATTGGATAAAAATACTTGGTAGGTTTTAAGGAATTTGGTGTTGGTACTTGGTGAAACATTTTTTAAAATTATTGGATAAAAATACTTGGTAGGTTTTAAGTGAAGTTGGTGTTGGTACTTGGTGAAACATTTTTAAAATTATTGGATAAAAATACTTGGTAGGTTTTAAGGAATTTGTTGTTGGTACTTGGTGAAACATTTTTTAAAATTATTGGATAAAAATACTTGGTAGGTTTTAAGGAATTTGGTGTTGGTACTTGGTGAAACATTTTTAAAATTATTGGATAAAAATACTTGGTAGGTTTCACATTAAGATATAAAAAATAAAACGAATTTATTTTTGGCGAATTTTATCTGATATATATATTCGGGTGACTAACCCATCTTCAGGAGAAACAGAAGGTAACTGACTGGTAACATGTTACCTTCTGTTTCTCCCGAAGATGGGCCAGTCACCCGAAATATATATATCGAGATTAAAGATTCTCCAAAAATAAATTCGTTTTATTTTTTACATCTTAATAAGAAACCTATCAAGTATTTTTATCCAAGACAATGTAATGACACAAGTAGGGTCCCGTTTTACTTTTGAACGGAACAGTAGAAATCGAATTCCACTTTCAGGAAAATCTGAATATTCTTATCGAGCTATATTTCTTAAATTAAGTCAATCCTTTATATTCGACTCTCGTTGTCTATAAATAGAATTTACAGGTTCCTCATGAGATTGTCCATTTAGCGAAGCCTCGGAGGACCCAAAAGGTCTGCTAGCACTTGGGATTATTTCCCACAAAGCTTTAATAGGCCGTAATACTGAAATCACAAAATTAAAGATAAAAAATTAAAGTCAAGTAGTAAAATGTACAATGAGGTTGATTTTTACTCACTAATGTAAGATAAAGCAAGGAGAAATATATTATTAAAATTAATATTTTAAAGTAAGTCAATAACATTGATAAATTAATTTGAAATTTAAAATGAGAATTTTCCAAGGTTATTTATCTAAAATGCAATTAGATAAGTTTGGTTCTCTTTAGTAAAGGCTGTTACAAGATTTGGGAATAAAACCCTAGTGGCAAAAAGCCATGGTGTCAAGAAGTTTCTGAGAAAATTTAAAAATAAAAATAAATTCTCAAGATAAAAGGGTACTTCCGGTTCTTAGATTTCAAATAAAATATTGAGGGACTTGTTTTATTCAATATCTAGTATAAAATTCAAATCTTGGTGCTCTGCAACTTAGGAATAAATATGGTATATTAGATATATTTTTTCGAATATTTTTGCGATACGCCTAAATAACTCTTTTAATTTCGACCTGGGTACATTTAATGCCCATGAAAGAACATATAATACATACTTGATAACCAGGCCGATTTTGAAAAAATCGTTATAGACATTTTTGAGACAAGCCTAAAATCAACTCTTCTCCCTTAATTTCAATCGATATTCACATAGAAGAATATCCGACATAAATAAAAATTGTTTTTTTGAGAATATTGAAAAAAAAACACTTAGAGTAAATGAGTAGTACTTCTGGTTGATCAATTTCAACTAAAAGCTTGCTTTTGTCCCTATAGTTCATATCTAACTTTTTAAAATTTCCTTGCTCTGCGACTTACCATTGCTGAACGCAGGGGGTACCCATGCATATACGTCGAGGGGTGAACCGCGACCTAAAATTGTGTACACCTACTTGCACTTCCACTTTCATTTCCAAGTAGAAGACAATATATTATTATCTAATGAATTCCAAAGTAATTCCAAAGACGGTGTACACCTAATTCCAATCGCGGTTCACCCTCGATATACGTACTGACCAGAATGTAATACTTGCACATACATTTCATATAATGAAAATTGTATTATTATTCCTAAAATGAATACTTTACCTTTTTTCTGATTAATAATTTATATAATATTATTAAAACTTGGAAGATGGCAGCCGCCTCCGTAAAACAATGTTTCTTTATTTAAAAGCTATAAACGAAGTGAAGATAAGACAATTTTTGGCTTCTCTCCAGGAATTGAAATGTCATATGAGTATCTTGTTTATATGATTCTATTATCTGGAATTTAAATAAAAATAAAATTATACGTTATGAATTTTTTGAATGAGTTGGAAAGTAAAGAGAAGACGGAAGAGTATTTTCATGAGAAAATTGTGTGATACTTTTAGAGAAGTGAAAGAGTTGGATAGAGTTGAGTGGCGCGTCAAACCAGTCTTAGGACTGTCGATGATGATGATGATAATAATAATTAAATGTAAGTTTTTTGAATTTTCGAAAAAAAGATCCTGTTTTTCAAAATTTCATCGGCTCTATTTTCGCCACAATAAAAAATTTACATCAAGAATTTAAAGGCGGAGTCATAGATTAGTTATTTATTTATTTAAATTTGTAGGATGCTTTGGGACAGTTTGCCTCATATGAGCAGTAAAAATTATAGTAGCAGCAAAAATTATAGCAGCAGTAAAAATTACAATAAAATCTTTTACAAATTTTCACAGTTTAGGCCCAGGTATGTGGATCATTCAAAAAAATTATATTAGATATGAGCTATTTCATGCCAGAAGAGGCTTTTAAATTCAATTCTGCTATAACTTGAGCAAATTTTTTTAGCTTTGCATAAATATAATTATAAACATCTCGGAAGGATTTCGTTTTTAGGTTTAAGCCCGGAATACGGCAAATGGGTTCGATTCCCGAGGGGGTGATCCCTTCTGAGGTGAAATAAAAAAATACAGTGGCATATAATAAGTGTGCACACTTCATACAAACTTGTATATTTTGAAATATTAAACTTTCTATTTAAATGAGTAGAAATTATTTGATGAATGTGCTCAGCATTTATGTAGAGTTATAGTATAGTTCAAATATTTGGAAATAATCTTTTTTTTCACCCTCCGTCAAGGGAGACAATTTTATAAAGTCCCTCTTTCCCCCACTCCTTATGGGTAAATTTTCTATTTTGATTAGATATTAAAATTGTATTTTTATGAACATTGTTTATTTAAATGAGTATTTTATATGTGAATTTAATTTCGTTAAAATTTCTTTAAAACTTTTTTTTTAGCCTTCGTCGAGGAGAAAATTATACAAACCCAGACATTAGATTTACCCCCTTCCGAACTACTATATTTTAAAATATTTATTACTAGGCTTGTTTCGACTGCCCCCCCTCTTTCCCCTCCACAATGCAGGGGTAGCGAGGGCGTTATTTACGCCAGTGAAAACATACAGAGGCGTAGCCACGGGTGGGTTTTGGGGTCAGAACCCCCCCCCCCCCCCCTTGGGCCTATAAATCCTACTTAAAGTAAAGTTAATAAAATACTACATTTCTTATGATAAAATTATTTCAATATACTAATTTTCAAAATCGCATTCTTATTTTTTACCCCAAACTATTAGCTAGTGAGTTGGAATAGGCAACAGGTGGGACAGAGGGGTGGCTAGGCCTAAGGGAATTATGACTAACCCTTTCACTCTCAAATAAAACTTAAATAAAAACTATAATAATAATAATAATTTACCATTGATTATGCTGCTTTGTTTCACTTTATAAAAGCTTATCATATGGTCATTATGATTTTCCAAAAAATAATAATAAAATTATTAGTAGAATAAAACTTAAATATTGACAAGTTTCTCTCAAAATAAACAACTCTTGCGACCATTGATGGAAACTCCCTGTTCGCCAATACGCGCGCCAAGAATTGAACTGGTCAGATGATCCATTTCCAAGGTCACTCAAATAATAAATTGCCACGTTCTGATGTGGCCATCCACTTGACTTTACCATACGCCCTGGCCCCTCTCTTATATTTAATATTTAATAAAATTATTTATATTCATATAGAGGGGGGGGGGGGGGTAGTTTTGGCATTTTTAGACTACTGGGGGCCCACTGATTATGTATACAAAATTTGGTTGAGTTTGGTTCAAGGGCATAGATTTTATTTTTTGACCCCAGAAAAAAAAATTCATTATTATAGGTTCATTTTATAGTATATTTCATTTTTTCTTGTTTTTTTAGTTTGAAAATATTATAATTTTAAATTTAACCCCCCCCTCCCTCCTCCCTTAATTTTGTGTCGATATGCACCAAAATCTAATCAGCTCTTAATCTTAATACACCAAAACTACGTGTGAAATTTGGTTTTGATATTCCCACTAGTTTTTGAGCTAGCTCGTCCACAAAAATTTGGTAACGCACAGACTAACAGACATTTTGACAAAACAATTATTATCTCGAAAAATATAATTTTTTCGATGTTCACTTATTAGAGCTTTTTTGTAGAGGGAAATGATATTGTTTCGCCCAATTTTTTCAATCAAAATAGTTTTTTGAGATATTTCGAAAAAAGAGGCAAAAAATCGACTTTTTTCATGCACGATTACAATTGTAATACTTGACCATACTCTCTATGGCAAAGTAAAAAAAACTCTTAATTACAATTTTCTGAAATTTAACTATTAAAAATCTCTTATTATTGAGTAATAATCTGATTCTTAAACCCAAATACAGTAGAAAATAATATCTACAAAAATTCCATCACATCACAAAATAATTTTTAAGAAAAAAATAAAAACCGACTTCAAAAAATTAAATGCAACAAATAAAATACACTAAAAGATATAAAATAATTATTATCTTATTTAGTTACAACTAAACGACGAAATATTAACATGAAATTACTTTTTGAAGTTGGTACCAAACAAACTATACCTATAAGCGAGCATACCCTCCAAGTAAAGATCCGTCGAGTGCGATTCATAAAAGGTATATGTTTGGCACCAACTTCAAAAAGTAATTTCATGTTAATATTTCGTCGTTTAGTTGTAACTAAATAATATAATAATTATTTTATACCTTTTAGTGTATTTTATTTGTTGCATTTAATTTTTTGAAGTCGGTTTTTATTTTTTCTTAAAAAATATTTTTATTGTTCTCTTTTTAGTGATGTTATTAATAGCGATGATATCATCAGAACTTGACCAAATTAATATGACACCATCCCTAAGCCACCCCCTATCGGATAAAAAAAGAAACATCGAAATCGGTTCATAAACAATGAATTTAGGTCTAAAAAAACCTAATAAAAAAGGTCTAATACCTATGAAAAAAAATGGGACCAATCGGAAGGTAGGCTGAACCCAATGCAAAAAAAAATTTCAAAATCGGTTCACGATTGGCGAAGATATGAGGCACAAAAAAAAAAAAAAAAAAATCAGTCGAATAGAGAACCTCCTCCTTTTTTGAAGTCGGTTAAAAATAAATTTAATTTCGGATTCAGTCGCTGAAAATCTATGAAAATCAAATTAAATTATTCATGCAACTTTTTAATCACAGAACTTTGTTATTGTAATAATTTGAGCTTACGTTAACTGGAAAATTCTAACCTTACATATTTTGAGGACGTAGAATTATGCTCAAAGTTCAAAGTATGTCATAAAAGAATCTCTGCTCCTGTACCCAAAACGATAATTACTACTTTGAAATAATTTTTAAAAATATAAAATTAATAAATAATTATATTCAATTGATTAGTTTTTAAGAAAATGGTAAAAAGCTAGAAAACCGTAACAAATGACTCGCTGATGCCGGGTGACTTGCTACCCAGCCTCTTGATAAAGCAGAATAAAAGAATTATAAATGAAAAAGAAAACAATCATCTATCTGAAGGTTCACAGTATTATATATGTCTATTATATATATATATATATATATATTTTATTGGAGACATGATTTACAATGAATAATGACACGATTTACAATGATTTTAATGATATTTCCATTGACTTATCATTAAGGTGGGATTTATTGGTTATTATATAAGAAAATAGCATTTTCATTAAGAATTTTGTAGTTTAAAAGAAATTGTAATAAAGATTCAATTTCTTCTCTCAATGAGTGAATCAACATGGAGGTGAATTTCAAAATGCTTCTAAAACGACCTTTCATAGACCGTTTTCGGGGTTTTAGACAATTTTCTCAAAAAGTACTGAATCTATTTCGTTCAAAATTGAATTAAATTATTAATAATTAATTGTTTTATAATATCTATTATGTTCAAATTTTAAAAAAAATTTCAACCGAGTTATTAGCGTTTTTTCAAATTGGTCTTCAAATAAACTATTCTTTAAAATGCAAATTTCTTAATAATAATTATTTTATATAAAATATAAATGATAATAACACCTAGATCTGAAATTTCAATCGATTTGTATATATATCTAATGAGAAAAAAAATAAAACTTTTTACCATTTCTAGTTGATTTGCTCATGGAGAGAAGAAATTGAATCTTTAAATACAATTTCTTTTAAACTACAAAATTCTTAATCAAAATGCTATTTTCTTATATTAAAAAGTTACTATGAACTTCAAGATTGATTAACTCGATAAAATAAGATCGATTTCTTTCTAATTTTTAATTCTATTGGTCCATTAGATCGAGAGGAAGTGTCTCAATTTCTAATCGAGAGACACATTATTTCTTATTGATTCATCAAGTCTATTCACTCAACAATATTGGAATATCTTTTAACTCGTAAACTATTGATTTTAGACATTTCCATTATATGAACTTTTCTGTTGGAAATTAAATCTTCTTTAATAAATGTCATTATATAAATTTCTGTACCTCAAAGGGTTAGGCAGTAAAGGTTAAATTTATGTGGAAAGTTGGATATATATTGCTCTAATGCCCTAGATATTCTACATAAAAAATTTTTTTAATGAAGTAACATGTTGATAATTTAATCTACTAAAAGAAAGTTCATTATGTATAATTAGCTCCGAAGACTATATTTAAATATATAGAGAGGATTAAACATTCAAAATTACTTATTTTTTTCTGATAAAATAAACATTATTTTACAAAAAGAAAATCGGTTTTATATAAAGGATGCCAATTAGATGAAATGAAATTTTTTATTGAAATCCGTGTCATCAACCATATTCCATATTTTTTGATTCAAAAAATTATCTGACCAATTCATTGGGCTTGAATTTTTATATTGAAAAATATTTACATTTACCTACATAACTCGTAAACTATTGATTTTAGACATTTCTCTCATATTAAGTTTTCTGATGGAAACTTAAATGTACTTATAGTAATGACTTTGTTTATCTCAAAGGGTTAGGCAGTAATGGTGAAATTTAAGTGGAAATTGATCTTCCTACAAATCTCATTGTTCCCCCTAGAAAAATCGAAACTCCATTATTACGAGGAATCACTTATGTATTTCTCATTAAATTATTTCAAAATATGTCAATTCTACTAAAAAATTAGCTGATTTCTAATCGGATTACCGAAATTTCAATCTTGTGGTGATAATCAGCTGGCCGATTGCCGCCCCTAGGAAAACTCCCTAACTACGCCAATGAATGCGACCACCCCATTTTGAGTCACATAACTAAATTTTGGGGTAGAAAAACATAAAACGACAATGACAATGAAAAAATTATATTGGGCAGCTACCAAAAATAAATTCAAAATAAGCTGATGTGGCCATCCACATGACTTTACCATACACCTGACCCCTATCTCTTATTTTTGAACCCCTCCTCTTCTGGGCCACTATCAATTTCACATAATGAGACATTTTCATAAGGTCATATAGTGTTTATAGGCGAAATTTCGTACAAATCGATCAAAATTTCAAGTTTGGAATCCCAGTAGTTACACTAATCAATTTTCGGCGAAAAATAGATAATTTGAGGTCGTCCTCCACACCGTCATTTTAAAATAAATTAAATTTTTAAAAATTCAGACTAAATCTATTTAATGAGATCTTTACATGGATTACTATGAAATAAAAATATTTGTTATTTTTGACTACATGAAAAATTTGACACTTCCCAAAATAATCAGCCGCTTTTGCTGAAAATAAATATATAGGTACTTGTAAATATTAAAAGCTTGTATCTTATATGTTTTCGAGCTATAATACTTGCTATAATCTGAAAGAAAAGTACAATGTTCAGACAGACGGACAGACATTGTAACGACACTAATAGGATTTCGTTTTACTTTTCTTCGGAAGTCTAAAAATGAAGTGGCACCCGCTATTAGGGTTCCTTGGAGAGAGACACATTGCAAGATAACTTTGTATTCTTATAGGACTTGACTGTGGAATAAAATTACAGGAAAACATGTTTAATAAGATTCTTAAAGATCCTTTAAAACTGCGTTTCTCAAACGCTGGTCCGCGGAGAATTTTCACCGGTCGACTTTAAAAAATTTTCTAATTTAATTTTGAGAAACGCTGCTTTAAAAGTCATCCCAATTATTGTTATTGATAAGCTCCAATTTTTTCATCTATCATCCAAACTTATTATGTATAGCAACCAAAACAATTTTTGAAGATTTTTAAATGAAAAAATTGCTTAGATTAAAATAGGTGAGATTCTGAAAGGAAACTTTTCGTTCTTGTCTATATATTCAAATAAATATAAACAGAATTTTTCCTAAAATAACAAACAGATATATTCATTTATAAAACACTATCTGTTTATTAAATTTAGAGTTGGTTTAGCGTAAACTTAGATAACAAACTGCTGATGCTGACTGACAAATTAATATTTTGATGGGTAGAAAACTGGAGACTTGATCTTATTCTATGTCCATGTCCAGGCAACAACATTCTCTATCTCAATTTGTAATAAAATATTTTATTGAAATATTTTTTTTTTACTTTAATTGAGTTTAACTGTCAATCTTTATAGGTAAATTAAATCACAGATTCCTCGAGGTCATTTTAGCCAGGATCTGTAAAACGATTAGGAATAGATCGGATCAACTTTGCCTTAACCTGAAAAAAGGAAGATTCATCAAAGTAAATACTGACAATTGATTCTCGCCAACCTAAAAGTCATTGTGAAACACAGGTAAAACTAACCTGGTAAGCATCCGTTAAGTGACGTCAAACTTGTTAAATTAGAAAAAAAAATTAAAAAATTTAATACATATGGGTCATTCCATGTCAATTCAAGGACGTTTGTAGGTGACCCTCTTCGATTTTTGTGATTTTCTGATATGTTATTATATATCGTCGGCTTAGAGTGTAAACTTGCTAACTCCATTTTTTATCATCGAAAAAAAAAAGATGCAACATCGTCCAAGTAAAACTGCTACTTAAAATTATGATCCTAAGTTTTAGAAAAAAAATGTGAAATATATTTTTTTCCATAACAACAATATTAAATTTTGTTTGTTTTTTCTCTCCCCTGTAAAATTTCCTTGTGAGTTAGCAGGTTTACTCTCTAAGGCGACGATATATAGAAAGAAGTATGCGCCTAAATTTTTAACTTTCTCTATTAATCCATAAAAAAAAATTCATTCAAGTAGTCTTTGCACTTAATTCAATTATTTCAATTTTGGTTTAAATTATTATATTTTACAGTATAATTACTTCGAAGGGATAAAATTCTTTATTTTACGTTATTTAAATCAATTATTATATAATTATCAGAACAGAAAAAACTGAAATTACAAAAAAAAAAAAATCGATTTTTTTTTTTAATTAGAGGTTATTTGAATCCTTTCATCGATTGAAGGATACAATAAAAGAATGTGTCTTCTGCTGGAATTATAATTTTTTTATTTATTTAAAATAAATTAAGAATTTATAATTCCAGCAGAAGACACACTCTTTTATTGTCCCCTTCACTTTATAAAAATTCTGCTACTCTCGGCAAAAAGAAACTTTCAATTTAATCCTTTCTTCGCGAGGAGTGAACCTCGAGTGGAATTAGGTGTACACAATCTTTGGAATTATGTGGAATTATTTTTGGAATTTACCCTTTAATCTATTGTCTTCCACTTGGAAATGAAAGTGGAAGTGAAGTAAGAGTGTACACGATATTAAATTTTTTTTAATTTTTTAACTTTAAATTTTGTGAATTTTTTTGAAAAAAATCTGAGAGTCTCCATCGAAAGAAAATCCAATTTTTTGAATAAAAAAAGGCAAAAAAAAGGATTAATTTTTTTTTCTCAATTTTTGAAATTTTTTTCAAAAAGTACATTAAAAAAGAAAAAATAAGTCCCTAATTAAGTTAGAATATCTTTATTCTTGTCAAAGTTATGAATATTTGAATAATACTTTGATCTATTTAGGTACTTCAAAAATCGAAATTTCGTTAAGTGTGGGTTAAGATAGAAAGCTAAAAATTTATGTGGATACTTCTTTCTACATATATAATAACATATCAGAAAATCAAAAGAATCGAAGAGAGTCACGTCGTTGAATTGACATGGATTGACCCATATATTTAAAAATCGGCAATATCCCTCTGATAATCCTCAGCTTCATTTCACAATTTAGTGGGGAATTTAAACTATTAGAGGATTTCATTAAAAGTACAAAGTTGAAATTAAGAAATTTATATAGTTAAAACCTGGGATAAATTAATAAATAGGAGTGTGAATGAAATTCAAATTTCCATTTGTTTTTGTTATGTCAACTAAAATAATAATAATTTATGATATAGCGAACAAAATAATTTTATTTGAAAAAATCCTTACACGGCTATTTTTACATTTTTAAAGATTTTTAAAATAGAAAGTTAGAGGTCAGCACAACCTGGGAGGCGACTTTGTAGACTGTTAGCGCGCGAGTAGGGTTAAAATCAAAATTTCAGTATTACATGTTTAATAGAATTTTTAAAAGAAATTTTCCTGGGTTTTTTCAATCTAAGTCAGAGGTGGCCAACTTATGGGCCGAAAATGGCACATTAGAAGATTACAAGTGGCGCATTTCATCAGCTATTTTTTTAACTACCCTTTGCAAAGCAGCCTGGTCCCTATATTTGCAACACCGACCTTTTTGTAAGAAGGTAAAATATGAGCTTGATTTGTATGGCTCATCTAAACTCGTATGCTGAAAAATTGTCTCGTGAAATGTAAAAGGTTGGCCACTCGTGGCGCAGCGAGCTTAACTCGCGCCCGGGGCACAATACCTTTTTAGCACCCCCCCCACTCATTCGAAAATCATATAATATTATATGTAAAATATACTCGCAAATTAATAAATAAATAAAGTCATAGGCTCAAGCTAGGATTTAAATTTGAGACAAAAAATGTAGTTGAGAAAACAAGACTAGATTTTGAAATGTATATGATCATCTAGAATTGGTTCAAAAGATACCTATTATTTATTTTACATATTTATAAAGAAATATTTTAAAAACACGCAGTTTTAAAACAATAAAAAAGTAAATATTTATTATTTCTAAGGAGATACATATATATTTAATAATAATATGATTATAATACATTAATAAAACTAATTACTATGTACAAATTTTCCTTGCTTTTGATGAAGCAAATTTATCAATAATATCATCAAAGTTGATAATCTCATTTCTATTATGAATATATTATTAGTTTGATTTAGACTATTAGTGTTCCTTTTTTTCCTTTTTATTTACCAATTAACATTTATTATATTACACTGGCACTAAATTTAAAATATATTTTCCAGAAATCAATTATAATAAAAATAAAAATTATCCAGCAATTTTTTGTTTTGCGGACCATTTGGCGCCCCTTTGTGAGTAGCGCCCGGGGCATGATGCCCCCCCCCCCCGCCCCCGCTACGCCACTGTGGCCACTACAGCTCTAAGTAGTAAAAAATTTAAAGAACATATTATATGTTCTAAGATGTACTTCAAATTTGTTTAAAACTATTCTTCAAATCTAACTTCACAACAAATTTCAAGCTAAATTCAATAGTTTACTAATTGAATTTTTTTTTCGAAATTACTTTAGTGCGGAAAAGTTGACTATTGTAATAAGAAGAAAAACGGCATAAAAAATTAAAATCGGTTAACATCTTCCACTCGCGCATCGAACTTTAAACTTATGAAAAATTGCAAAAATCACGATATTTTTTCCTATTAGTTAAAATTTTTAAAATAAACCCACTCTAGTGTTTTATTGTTTAAATAACCTAAATAAATTAAATTCTGATCAATAATATACTCTTTTACGTTCGCGCTACATCTTAGAAAAATTCCATTTTTTTATGCCGTTTTTCTTCTTATTATAATACAATAGGCAACTTTACCACACTAAAATGTTTTCGAAAAAAAAATTTCAGTTTTTTCGACCCACCCTAATATACATATGTGTGTTATGTTAAGTTCTGCTTTTTGATTTATTTATGAATTATTGTTACATTTGAGAGTTTTTTGTACGACTAATTACGAGTATGTTACCTAATAGTGGGGGGGGGGGGGGGTACTATCCGTGAAAATATTTTAGGATTTTAAGGGGCCTGCGAATATACTTTCGGATTTTAAGGGGGGCGCGACTAATAAAAGGTTAAGAACCACTGCCCTAAACGATTACAATAAGATTTTTAATCTTTGGAAATTTTTAAATATTTATGAAAAAAAATTCCTTGCAAAATTTCTTGGAATTCTGAGCGCTCCTTCCGGATATAATCAATTTATAAATTGACTCATATCCTTTTTGGATATTCTATATTTCGACTTATTGTGATCGATTTATAAAAAAAATTATATTTAATGACAATGAAAATCCGTTGAAATTTTAGGTATTCTCTCTTTAAGTATTGACGGAACTGTGTACAAAAATTCAAAGGGATTACTCCTCTAGATTCCTCGATATAAATTAATGAAGTCAAGAAAAATGATTTCTTTCGGAAAAACCTCAAATTCACTGTTGAAACGTGGCAACATCGTATACTGTTAAAAGATCCCCCCCCGAAATATACAATCAAACAACTTTTTTCCTACGTCCATTATGAGTGTATAAGAATACAACTTTGGAAAACATAAAATAAATAACTAGGAATAAGTATGCTAGCGTATTTATATTCCCCGTGGCTACGGATCTGTCTATTGCGCATGCTGTCCCGCGGCGTTGCCAAATGTTTCTTTTATTTGAGGCGTATATACAGAAACGGGGTTTTCAGTGTTTCGCCGGCTAGCGTCACGGACAGCCACTTACAAAAGTTTTCGCTTGAGGCGGGGAAAATATAGACCGTTCTGTCTCAAATTTTTGGTATGAGTGTACGGTGTCAACTCCATTAAGGTATTTAATGTGTTTTACTCTATAAATATTTATAGATACCACCCCCTTACCGTATCAAGTCAAAATAAGCTGGCGTGTTCTGATGTGGCATTCCACTTGACTTTAACATACAACCTGGCCCCTAAAATTATTTATAATCATGTAAGGGGGGTTAGTTTTTGCATTTTTATACTTCTGGGGTCTCACTGATTATGTATACAAAATTTGGTTGAGTTTGGTAAATGGCCTAGATTTTTAATTTTTAACCCCCTCTCCGCCCCCCTTAATTTTGGGTCTATATGCACCAAAATCTAATCAGCTCTTAATCTCAATTGACCAAAACTACGTGTGAAATTTGGTTTCGATATTCAAACTAGTTTTTGAGCTAGCTCGTCCACAAAAATTTGGTAAGCCACAGACAACCAGACTAACAGACATTTTGACAAAACAATTATTATCTCGAAAAATATAATTTTTTCGATGTTCACTTATTAGAGCTTTTTTGTAGAGCGAAATGCCATTAATTTTTTAATCAAAATAGTTTAGGCCCTTTTTTGAGATATTTTAAAAAAAGAAGGAAAAAAAACACTTTTTTCATGCACGATTACCATACCCTGTATGGTAAAGTAAAAATTGATTTTTGAGTTATTTAAATTTGCATTCAAAAATGCTGATGTCCTCTGTTTTATTTATAAAAATAATCAATTTATATGTAGAAATCGGATGCATAGAGGACAAGACTTTGTAGTTGTTGTTGAGTAATTTTTTATTTTATTTTATTTTATTTCCTTCAAATCACTGACTGTATCAAATTTCCTTAAATTTTATTTTTTCAAATAGAGATAACTAATTTTGTATATTTTTATATTTAAACTAAAAATAAATTTTATTATATTTACTTTATGTTTGAGCTGCTAACTTTTGCTCCTTCTTTCTTCACTTTCTCTGTGCCGTTTTTATTCATCTCTGTCTGAGACGAGAGTACGAAAGGCAGACGAATAACCTTGAATTTTATAACGTAAAAGAGAGAATAAAATTTCTTTTTAAAATAGTCATAAATATTTTTTTTTAATTTTTGAACAATGCTATAATTATGTATGGTTATATAATGCTATAATAAACTAGATCAAGACTTTGATTTAATAAAAACGAATCAGACTAGAGGTGTTTTAATATAATGTAATTAAAATTCCGATCAACTCAAAATTCTCAAAGTCTTTTTTTCAGATCTTTCAATTGTTATATACACAGACATTATTATATCAAGAAAAATGACATTCTTTGAGAGATGGCCAATTTTTATTAATATTTTGAAACTTTATTCAAATTTTTGGAAAAATTTTTTTAAAGAAACGCCACGTTATATTACGCATGACGACTTGAACAGACAATTAAGATTGACCATCAAAGAACAGGATTCGGATTCCCACATCCAACAAGTTGAATCAGAATCCGAGATTGATGATTTAGAGTACCAGAAAGAACAATTTGATGCTTTTTTCGAACCAAATTATGAGGTAAGTTGGAAAGAGTTTGATTTGCATTTCACTAATTAATTCTTTCGAGGTCATTTTAATTTGTAAGAATTTTCTTTGATACCACCACCCATGGTCTAAATCGAGGGGTGAACCGCGATTGGAAATAGGTGTACATCGTCTTTGGAATTATTTGGAATTCATTAGATAATTCATTAGATATATTCATTGGAAATGATAGTGGAAGTAGGTGTACACGATTTTAGGTCGCGGTTCACCCCTCGGTCTAAATAAAAGTTATATTAAATAATTCTGTATTTATAATACCTGGAGCACCGACCGATGCTCTGTAACTTTATGCTTCAGTTAAAATCTATATATTAATATTATTTTTAATTTAAAATTCTCATAAAAAGGTCGATTTTAAGTTGGATTCAGAATTAAGGTAGTTCTTTCACAAATGTAAAAATTTAAGAAGTCTTTGAAACTTGGAATATAAGTCAATAAAAGCATACACATACTGTTAAAATTTGAAGACCATTTACCACACCAAAACATGAAATATTTGCAATTAAAAATGACATTTTTTACATAGGGTAGATAAGGAAAGGGTGTGGATATGATCATTATTTTATTTTTTTTTCATTGAAGGACTTTCACCATCTTGATGAAAAACTAATATTTGTTAGAATAATATATTCGGAGTAACTTAAAAAAAAAATAGAAATGATTTACCACGTAGTTTTGATAAAAAACAAAAATAAGCTGACGTGTTCTGATGTGGCCATCCACT
This sequence comes from Forficula auricularia, assembly GCA_024734495.1. Lineage (NCBI taxonomy): Eukaryota > Metazoa > Arthropoda > Insecta > Dermaptera > Forficulidae > Forficula > Forficula auricularia. Next base: position 15,501,430 of record JALMQS010000085.1, read on the forward strand.
TGACTTTACCATACAACCTGGCCCCTAAAATTATTTATACTCATGTAGGGGGAGGGGTAGTTTTTGCCTTTTTATACTTCTGGGGTCTCACTGATTATATACAAAATTTGGTTGAGTTTGGTAAATGGCCAAGATTTTCATTTTTTGAGCCCCCCCCCCTCCCCCATTTTGGGCGGTTAGTTTTTGCATTTATAGACTTCTGATTATGTATACAAAATTTGGTTGAGTTTACTCAAATGGCCTAGATTTTTAATTTTTAACCCCCTCCACCCCCCTTAATTTTGGGTCGATAGGCACCAAAATCTAATCAGCTCTTAATCTCAATGGACCAAAACTACGTGTGAAATTTGGTTTTGATATTCAAACTAGTTTTTGAGCTAGCTAGTCCACAAAAATTTGGTAACGCACAGGCTAACAGACATTTTGACAAAACAATTATTATCTCGAAAAATATAATTTTTCGATGTTCACTTATTAGAGCTTTATGTAGAGCGAAATGCCATGGTTTTGTTTAATTTTTTTAATCAAAATAGTTTCAGCCGTTTTTGAGATATTTTGAAAAAAAGAAGGAAAAAAAACACTTTTTTCATGCTTGATTACAATACTTGACCATACCCTGTATGGTAAAGTAAAAAAACATATTTGGGCGACTATTTTTATTGGAGGGGATATAAGCACAATGGCTTGGAAACGATCCGGCAAGTATGTGTGTATCCATATAGAGATTTCGTAGTGTGAGTGCTACAGTCACGTTAAAAAATACCTAAAATTTTAGTTCCGTTCATATTTATAGAGTGGTTACGAGGCTAAAACTTATTGTGTGGATTGTCGCGAAAGAACCTCCTTAAATAAAAAAATATGTGGAATCCATGCCCGACAAAAGTGAAACTTTTTTCTATTGATAAATGTTCTTTCTAATGGGTGGAGGTCTACAAGTTTTAATCCTCTACCCGGACTCGTGTGGTTCGGAGGTGGGTCTAGGTGGAAGGATAGGGCCACTAGGGTAGATGGGGATTAGAGGAGGCTAGCAAGAGACCCGGCGGGTTTTTGGGGTTTTTGACGATTTTCTCAAAAAGTGCTTAATCGATTTCGATCAAAATTAAATTGAATTATTAATAATCACTTGTTTTATAATATTTATTATTTTCATATTTTTAAAAATTATTTCAAAGTAGTAATTATCGTTTTTCAAATTAGACTTCATATAAAGCACCCTTTAAAATGCAAATATTCTAATAAAAACTATTTGATATAAAAGATAAAAGAACATATTTCATAGATATAAAATTTCAATAGATTTAATTGAATATGTGATGAGGAAAAAATTAAACCCTTTTGCCATTTCTAGTCGGCTCGCTGCCCCAGTGAAGGAACTGAATATTTTCAAAACATTCCATTTAAACTACAAAATTCTTAATTGAAATGCTATTTTCTTATATTAGAATGATTACGTGTACCTTCACATAGACTAAATCGATAAAATAAGATCGTTTTCTTTCTAATTTATAAATTTTTTGGCCTGTTTTTTATGGTACGGTTTAGAAACAAGCCTCTCGGCATAGGAATCCCTTCATTTCATCAAGCCCATTCAATATATCCTATTGAAATATCTTTTAATATATTTAAATGTGAGAATATTTAATATAATAAATAAATAAAATAATTTAAATATTCGATTATATGTATTAAACATCCGTAGTTTTGGCAACCAGCGGCCTAAGACTCAGAGGACAGAGGAAAGCTATTTTCATATTATTAGTATTTAATTGAAATTATTTATTATTTTATTATGTTATTATAAAAACACAAGGTGTTGTGAATTTACGATTAATTGGAATTGATTAAATAAGATCGGTTTCTTTCTTAGGTATAGACAGTGGCGTAGCTACTTAGGGGCTAGGCGGGGCAGTGCCCCGGGGCCCTCAAGCTCAGGGGGCCCTCGAATCCTTACCAGAAAATCTCGATCGAACTGAACTTTTGAAAATTTCTCCCATTTTCAAAATAAATATGACAGGTCGCAAACCCGACTTTAATCATGGCAACTCAGTTGAGAGAAATTCGAAAGTTATACCTAGGGAATTCCCCTAAATTCTTTCTGTGGGTTGACAGTGTTGTCAATTTGACGGATAGCGATATGTGCGTTTTATTGTGAATTCGAGTAAAGATTTACCTCAATTAACTCAAGCATGGACTGTTCACCAATTATGTAAGGAAATAATGAGCAAATATGGAGTGCTAGAATGCGACCTAACGGAAGTATTTACAGCAATGTTATTATTCTTTACAATTCCTGTTACTTCTGCAGCAGCTGAAAGGTCATTTAGCAAATTAAAAATAATAAAAAATTATTTAAGAAATAGTATGGGCCAAACTCGACTCCGACATTTATCGCTAATAGCAATTGAAAACAAAACCGCATCAAGTCTGGATTTAACAGAAGTCATTGATACTTTTGCGAAAACTAAAGCTAGGAAAAGATTGTAAATATAATTGTTATTTAGTCAGTTGGTAGCCTTGGTAGGTCCGACCTTTCTATAATAAACCCTTGAATCTTTTCTATTTCGTTTTATTGCCCAATACCTACACCAAGTATTAATTGTAATTTATGTTGTTACTGTTTAATATTTTTATTACCTGCCCTGCAGTGCACGAAAAAGAGCTGATGATAAAGTAGCTTAGCATTTTTAAAGTATTTGTATATTTAATATTTTTACTTGATAAAACCTAACCAGTTTAGATAGCAGTGGGGCTCCATTTTTTGATTTGCCCCAGGGCCCTTGGTTACCTAGCTACGCCACTGGGTATCGAGAGAAGCTTCTCTCAAGACAGTCAGTAGGCAAATCTCATATATTTTAAGGATTATTTTTCTGAATATTCAATAATAAAGGGGGCATCGAAAAAGTTATTATAACAAATTTTTTGACTTGAATATTTTTCTAGACTAGAACTTTGATTTGTATTTACTTCCTTGCAATGCTTTAGCTCTTAAGAAAGGAGATCATTCTTTCCGCATTTTTTTTTGTTTTTAATTTTCCTTGATAAGATTCTAATGAAAGAATCGCTCTTCCGCTATTTTATTAAATAATTAAAAAAGTTAAAATTTATTTACCCTAGATTATTCTAGAAACGGCACTGCACTTTATTATTTTTCTAGACTATAACTGTATGTTGGGAGTCGGGTTGTCCGTGCTGGCTAAGGCACTAGGCCCGCTTCAGCATCGTTGATGACGATGTTCAAGCGGGAGGCCCAAGTTCAAGTCTTGCTAGCATATAAAATTTCGACCGGCTAAAACTCGGCTCCCTCACTAACACATTATTGATGTGCTGTCTATGTGCTGTCTAAATGTGCTGTGTTTCCGGTGACAATAAAAAAAAAAAACATGTTTTTTTGTCAGTGTATTTTTATTATAAATTAAATAGAGAAAATTTTAGTATAATTAACAATTAAATAAATCCTAAAAATTTGGGAAGCGTTGCGGGGTGGTGCAGTATTGTAGTTCCGCCACTTGTTCGACTGTATATATCATTTATCTATGTAGCAAACTTTAAATTGGAGGAAAAGTAAAACTTTTTCAAGACTGGTTACGCTGTTTGCAGTTTCGGTGAATTAATAATTGATGATAAAAATCTAAATCTTATTTTCATTTCTTACCTATCCAGACCCACAGAAAAAATAATTTTTTTCATTTTTCAATAGTGAGCAAAAAAGAAAAAAAATGAAAAATTTCCCTTGAATCTAGCACTAGGTTAATAGAAGTAAAAATCGGTTTGCCTAAAGCAAGGCTTTTTAAACTTTTTTCATTCGTGACCCAATTTTGATTGAGAAAATTTTTGTTACCCCTGATTATATGTAGATAAAGTTATATAGAAAAACTAACATTTTTACTAGTACCTAAATCATAAAGAAATTTACGATATTTTAAAGCAAATCTTTTTTAAACATTTATCTTTTATACAAGGGATTCCACTAAAACCTAGCTTCATGGTAATCCCCCACTTTCATTAATATTACCCCTTCCCTCCATTTTATTCATTTTTAAAGAATCAGAATTTTTTTATTAAAGAAGTCTTTTTTGCTTCGTTTTTTCAAAATATCTCAAAAACTGCTGAAACTAGTTTGATAAAATAAATTGATCGAAACCATGGCGTTTTTATCTACAAAAAAACTTTAATGAATGAACGTCAAAAAATTATCTTTTTCGAGATATTAATTGTTTTGTCTGTTAGTAAGTACGTATGTTACCAAATTTTGTGTACCTACACTCCTGCTCAAAAACTAGTGCGAATTTCAAAACGAAATTTCACATGTAGTTTTTGTACATTGATATTTTGGTTGAAATAGAATCAAAAATTAAGGGAGGGGCGGGTTTTAAAATTATAAAAAATTTTATCTAAAAAAAAAAAACAAGAAAAATAAAAATTACTAGAAAACGGTCCTAAAAAAAAAGATTAATTATTTTTTAGGGGGCTCAAAAATTAGAAGTATCAATAAAAGTCCTAGACCCTTTGATAGATTTGTACGAAATTTCGCCTGTGCACCCTATATGACCTTATGAAAATGTCTCATTGTGTGAAATTGCTAGTTATGACTAGGAGGGGCAGAGAGTGCCCAGGTGTATGGTAAAGTCAGTTTAGTCACGTTACTCAAAATGGGGTGGTCGCGACCATTGTCGAGGTTAGGAAGTTTTAGGGGGGGGGGGGAGCCGCCACCAGAAGGTTTCAATTTCGATAATCCGATTTTTTAGTTTTTTAGTAGAATTCACAAATTTTGGAAGTAACGAAATAATTTAATGAGAAATACGATGCCTCATAATAATATGGAGTTTCGATTTTTCTAGGGGGGGGGGTACTGCCCCCTTTGTCCCTCTCCTAACTACGCCCATATATATGAGTTTATTATTAATTTGATCATGTATCTGATTTCATAACGATGTACCCCAACAGCCAGGCAAAGCTTGAGTCCGCTCGAAATTATTTTTTTGCTCATTGAGTTTAGAAATATTTGAAATGTTTTCTATTATGTCCGTCTGAATTAAGATAACCATGATAACTTAAGAACGGAAAGTCATATAAAGTTAGTTCTGGTTTCAAAAGCTTTGTATTTTTATTCTAAAGAACTACTTTGATTTTGGACTTTCTAGCTCTAAAACTCGGGGTTTTAAAATCAAAAAATAATGATAATTTTTCTCGTTACTGACAAAATAAACAAAAAAACAATTTTTTTAATTTCTTTTTTGATTTTTAAATTTATTAATAGAATTTAAGGAATTTAACAATTTTTTTCTTTTCAATCTCATAGTACTTATGTATATTACAAATTTTATTTTATATAATTTCATGTTTTCAATTAAAATTATAGGGGAGTTATTTCTTAAAAACGTAATATGTAATATTTAAATTACGTAAAATTAATTTGATATCCCAAACTACCTAGAGAGTAGCTGCCCTTGAAATGGCTTAACTTTTCATCCAATTTTTCTATTTAAAATTTCACCCGGAAATTTTGAATTATGCTAGACTTTATGACGTCATGAAACATGTCTGCTCGTTAATGACGTCTTGAGTGGATGCGCGAGCAGATTGACCATCCTATAACTAGACACTTGTCACCTTGTGACTTTTCCATCTATCATAAATAATAAATATTAAAATAAATTTAAAATAAATGTTTAAATAAATATTATGTGATTAAATTAATTTATATATTATTGTGTTAACAAAATGTGCTTAAAATTTTTTTCAAAATATAATTTCTTTATTTAAATTAAATGATTAAATTATTTTTATATTGAAAGGTTTTTATAGTCACAAACCAATAAAAGACAATAATTTTATTTAATTATTATTATTTATTTTATTAATTCACTAAACAGTTTCGATTACCACTGGTTGACCATCTTCAGTAGTAAATTTCGTTCAAGAATCACTAGTGGGGACCGAAACTGTAGTGAATTAATAAAATAAATAATAATAATTAAATAAAATTATTGTCTTTTATTAGTTTGTGACTGTAAAAACCTTTCAATTTAAAAATAATTTAAAAATTAAGTCACTTAAGTTCTGGAATAATTTTATAACATAAAATTATTATATATATCTAAATTTTTTGAGGATACAAATTCTCTTTTAAATAGGTGTTAGTTTTATTCTTTTTTGACAAAAGAACACATTTTTATCTTTTATTTGTATCCTCAAAAAATATAGATATATATAAATAAAAATTCTCAGAATTAAGAAATAAAATTATTAATTATAAAAAAGCATAATTTAGTTTTTAAATTGTTATTTGTAATAATAGATAATTTAAATTAAAGGAATTTTGTTTTTTTATGTTTAATTGTAATTGAAAACTTTGACAACAATTGTTGCTATATTCGGAATGGCAATAATGCATGTCTCCAAGCACCTTCAATTCCGAATCAAATTATACCTGTTTAGAAACAAATGAAGTCCAGATGGACGATTTTTTCAAAACTGACCACAATCTCCCGGTAAAATAAATATAATTAATTTTGGCATTGTTTAATATTTCATTGAAAAATTATTTGTTTTTAAATTATAATTTTATCCACTTCCAAAATGTCTATATTAATTTAATAAAAATTGGTTATTTTTTTTATATTTTATTTTTCAAATAACCAATTTTAAATAATTCGATTATTATATTTTAATGATTGGATAATTTTTTGATAATTTTATTAATAATAAAATATGTTTGTATTAATTTGTAGAGCGCCGACGAACTTGAGGGACTAGGATGTGAGCAGATTGAGGAAGAAGCAGAATATGATGCACTTAATGATGAAACGTTCGGTACAGAGGCTCTAGGTACGTTCCTTTCTTCTTCAATTAGCAAATAATCGAATCTCATTTGAATTCCTAACATCAAATTATTGGATTTTATTTCCAAATTTATCAGATAACCTTTACTTGTATGTTTCCTAAATTTGATTCAATTGCGAATCGAATGCAGGAGATTTTTGTCAAATATTAAGTGAAAATAATATCTGAACTTATATATTTCTAACATGAAATAATGAAGTTTAATAAATTTATATTTTTCTCATTAATGTATCAAAGAATAATTAACACATTAACGAGAATTGTTTTGATCGCGCTTTTTGAACAAGATATATATCACCCAGCAGACTCCAATAGCTTCAACCAGTAGTCTCGCGATATATATCTTGTTCAAAAAGCGCGATCAAAACAATTCTCGTTATGTGTTAATTATTCTTTGGTATCTTTGGTATTCTTTGGTACATTAATGAGAAAATTATAAATTTATTTAACTTCATTATTTCAAGTTAAAAATATATAAGTTCAGATATTATTTTCACTTAATATTTGACAAAAATCACCTGCATTCGATTCGCGATTGAATCAAATATAGGAAACATACGATTAATTAATAGCAAGCACCTAACATTCGTGCTAACAGATCGGGCGCTCTGGACTGGGACGATTGAATATATAACATCTCAGATTTCAAATTCATTTGGTGATCCATCCAAGTGTCATGCGGGCTAAATGCAAAATTACGTTGGATTATAGCTAAATGAATCATATCTTTTTCATTCTCTCTTGGTCCAGGCTTAAGACTCATCAGATTCCAATAGCTTCAACCAGCAGTAGTCTCGCGATATATATCTTGTTTAAAAAGCGCGACCAAAACAATTCTCGTTAATGTGTTAATTATTCTTTGATACATTAATGAGTAAATTATAAATTTAAATAACCTTTACATTTTTATATATTATTCTAAGCAAATTTAAATCTAAACAAATCTCTTAAATACTAATACTGAAATGTTTATATCAAAATGGATTTTAAATTAAATTTAATAACAATTAGGTATATGTTCTTTATTTATCAATCAATTTTATAAATACGAGGATAAGTCAAAAATTACTTACACTTTTCTTTCTACAACTTTATTAAACTAAGATAGGTGTACAACAGATACATTATTTTTCGATATAGTCTCCACCTTTAGCAATGCACTTGGTCCAGCGAGCCACAAGCTTCCGGATGCCTTCCTGATAGAAGGTTTTCGGTTGGTCATGAAGCCACTTTTGCACCGCATCCCGAACGTCCATGTCTGAGGCAAATCGACGACCCCTCATAGCTTCCTTGAGCTGTCCAAAGAGAGAGTCTCGAGGGGCCAGTTGTATGTCGGTTGTAAAGCTCTTTTTAAGCGTTGACAAAGGATTTACTCTTTGTCAACGTTTAAAAAGAGCTTACCAACATACATACAACTGGCCCTGAGGGGGCGAGATCTGGGCTGTAAGGAGAGTGTTCCAGGGCCTCAAAGCGTCTCAAAGTTGACGGTCGCCCAGCTCCCTCTTTTTGTGTTACGCTCGTTCGGCCACTTTTAAACATTTCGATCCATAAAAAAACGCTTTTACCAGATAAAGCACTTTTCCCATTTGGGACAAAAGTCTCCGATGAATTTCAGCACCTTTCACACCCTCTGACCACTCCTTGTTGCTCCTCTTTGGTGCAATCTGATAGCGGAGCTGACATGCTTATGCTGTTGTAGTTAGACGACAACTGACACGATCGTGATTAAATTCTGCACACATAACCACAGACGCGCCAACTCAACTCATGCACCATGCGGCCGCCTCCTATCTTAGTTTAATAGAATTGTAGAACGAAAAGTGTAGGTAATTTTTGACTTATCCTCGTATATGCAAGAAATTTTTAGTAATCCAGTCTTGCCTGTAATCACATTTGATTTATTCTGAATTTAGTTTTTCACACTGAAGACCAGTAAACAGTGATGATTCAATGTCATATATAAGAATGAGGCAAATGCCTGGTCGGTCAGTACGTGCCTCGCCCAAGGCAAAAGTGACCGTTGCCTCTTCTGAAGCTGCCTCGGCCCTATCCATCGGTTGTCGGTTTTTGTGAATTCTTAAAGGCGCCTCGGGTCGTTTCCTGTGTTCACTCAGGACGGTTCTGTGGCAAACGCCCGAGTCAGCCTCGCGAGGCTGCTCGCTCAGTCAATATCCGGCTATTCACGCGGTCAGGCACGAGATATACTAATAAGTTTATATTTGAAAATGACATACATGAAAAATAACCGGTGTGATAGGACTCGAGAAACTACAATATTTTTTAAAGAATACAAGGAAATTGTCTACTAAGCTAGTGATTTAGCTTATGTACCCTTAATAGATTTAAACATTATTTTTAGAGCTAGATCTTTATTTTCGCAATATAATCAAGTTTTATGTTGCGATAGAAATTAAGCGAGCATTCATCAACTCACTGGTGGTCGTCTTATAGCAGTAGTTAATAAATAGTATTAAGTAGATTTCCTCATCGAGCTTGAATTTGTGATGCTGACCCAGGATCCAAACAAATAGATTCTTAAAACTCCACCTCTAATTCCAAAATTAAACTTTATGAAATCTATTGTGATTCTGTGAGTAGCTGCTCCATGTGCTAATGAAATGCTTATATTGGTATTTTGTAACAAAATATCAATGTTGGGTGTCACTCTTGGGTCTGACCTTTCTTAGAATGTCCGCATTATTTCAGAAGCAAAAGCTGCTACATGCAAGCTTGGCTTTCTTTTCCGGACCAGACGCTTTTTCACACCCACTCAACTTCTTACCCTTCACAAGGTTCAAATTCGCCTCTATTTCGAATATGGGTCGCATCTGTGGTTGGCTGGAATTCAGACTAATAGGAGATCCAGCATTAACTAACGCTCTCGACTCCCTCGCCCATTGTAGAAATGTCTCAACACTTTCCATTTTTAAACGCTTTATTTACTACAGATACTATCATGGTGTCTGTTCAGTCGAGCTGAAATCAATAATTCCCCCTAAAGCCCTCTTTAAGAGAAACACGCGGTTTTCGAACGCTCAGCGCCTCTTCGCTGTCAAATTGGATAAAAATCGAACAATCACTTTCGCCAACTCTTTTATTCCTATGACAACCTCCAAAGACTGGAACTCTCAACCAGCCACCGTCTTCTCCGCGACTTATAACCTTCAGCTGTTTAAGACCCGTATCCACAGATACCTTCGACCCCTACCCAGCCCATAAAATCCCTTATTCTTCTTTTCACGATGGAGGGGCCAACCCAGGCCTTTTAGGGGATGCGCCTTTTTGGTGTAACTCCTTCTCTAATCTTTTTCATAAAAAAAATTATAGATACTACCATGGCGTTTGTTCTGACGATATACAGTCAATAATCCCTTCAAAAGCTTCATTTGCGAGAAATACACGATTTTCTAAGATTCAACACCCCTGCGCGATAAAATTGGAAACTAACCGAACAAATGTATTCGCCAACTCGATCCCTATGACTTCTAGAGATTGGAATTCGCTTCCCCCGTCCGTCTTCCTGCTACATATAACCTTCAGTCTTTCCACGGATACCCTCAACTCCAACACCACCTCCACTTCAATCTCTTCTTCTTTTCACGATATAAGGTTCCACCGCGGACTACAGAGGTTAGTGTAAGCTCAGTCAGGCTCGTTTAATAATTAAAATTAAAACATCAAAAATTAAAAATACAATTCTATGTTTACAATATTTAAGATTTTAGTAGAAAATATTTTTGTGTTTTTTTTTAAACATATATGGTTCCGCCAGTGAGTTGATTTTTTGAAAAAAATCCATCTTTTTCTTCTTAAAAAAAAAAACATCTTCGTTTTAATTATATAAAAAATTTAATTTTTTTAATATAGTACTATTTGTGAAACACCACCAACTCCAACCTAATATAATAGTGCGATTTATTTATTTTTATTAATCATTAGATAATTTTTCAACTATTCAAAAAATTTGGTAATGATTAATTTTTTAATTAATAATTTTTTTATTATCCATCCACAGAAGGAGATTGGGAACAAGACCACGAAAAGTTGGCAAAATTAACTGAACAATCACGATCTGTTTTATCTAAATTGAATATAGATGATACCTCAGATATCGAAGCTGAAATTTCACAATTGGTATTGGAGAGTCCTGAACCTGAAGAATCTTCAAACTTTTCTCTAGTAAATATATTTAAAATTCATTTGGATTTCTTAATAAATTTAAAATGTATTTTTTTTCATTTATTTTTTCAAGGATCCCAGTGTTGATTCTGAAGCACCTATCACCTACTCATGGATGCCTCCTTGGCAAGGGAGCATACAGAAACCTCCTTTAATTTTATTAAACCAACAAGCAGTTACCAAAAATGTCCAGACTGTTGAAGAAATAGAAAGAAATTTACTTCAACAACGAGAGAACAGAGACATACACAAAATTAATGTAATTATTAATTATCATTCCAATAATATCGCCATCGTAGCATTTTATAAAAATAATATTGTATGATATTATATGTTTAGATAATTGAAGGAGACAATAAAAGAGTGTATCTTCTGCTGGAATTATAAATTTTATTTATAACGAAACTATAGTTCTTAAATCGAAAAATAGAACTTTCGGAAAGCCTTATCTTAAAAATAGCCGCGCAAATAAAAACCCCAATAACACCACTTATAGCTAAAAAAAATGAAACAAGTATAAATGGTAAATCATAATTTGCCCAGAGCACGTGTAAATCTCACTCTCCATTCATACATTAATTCCTGTGAATCAATTTAATAGAATGACGAAGAGAGCAAAGCCCTCGAAACTATAGTCTCGTTATAAATAAAATTTATAATTCCAGCAGAAGACACACTCTTTTATTGTCTCCTTCAATATATAAAAATTCTGCTACCCTCGGCAAAAAACTTTCAATTTAATTTTGTTTAGATAATATTTAATATTTCTATTTATTACTAATCTAGCTACTTACAGAGTTATATTTGTTAAATTTTATTAGTTTTAATTATAGACAGTTTTTACTTTTTTTTTAAATTCTGTTTTTTGTTTTTAAAGTTCAAAATAGGTAAAAAATGAACCCTTATGATTTGACTTCGTTGTCTGTATGTCACAGGCCTCTAGCTTCTAAACTCTTAAAAATAGGCTATAGTTAAAGTTAGATTATCCGCATTTAGCCCAATGATCAAACTAGGTAAAACAATTTTTGAGGCATCATCCCAATCATTTAGGGCCGGTTGTATGTCGCAAAGTAAATGTTTTTTAAAAGTAACAAAGGGTAGATGGTAAATGGAGGGACTGGGATGGCCAATCAGATGAAAGTGCCTGTCATCTGATTGGTCATCCCAGCCGGCACAAGGTGAATTTTAAGGTTTTACCCTTTGCCAACGTTTAAAAAGAGTTTACCAACCGACATACAACTGGCCCTAAAAGTGCTAATGAAAAAACATTTTGCATATTCCATTTAGGGGGATACCGATGAATAGGTCTTTCAAAATTCAATTATACATTTTAAAATTCTATTAAATATGCCATCTTTAAATTATTATTTTGACGACCCAGTCGTGCGCTATGAGCCTCGCAGTATCATATCCCCCTTTATCTGGCTTTATTACTATTTGTTTTAAAATCTGTGAAAATTCATCAAAAAGGTATTTTCAAGGTAAACAAATAATCTGGAAGTTCTAAAACTATTTATCATTTGAAATGGTTCTATCTTTAAATATTTTCCACACTATTCAAAAATATTCTCGTGTCAAACTTTTGAAGGGCGGCGCTGGGATATTTAATTGTTTAATTAATGAATCAAGGCCAATGCTTCGAAAAATGAACGAGGAAAGGATTAAAAAAGAAATTCCATAATTCAAATAGACATTAGATATTAGTTTGGGTTCAAGGATCAGTCCCTTAGTGGATAAAGGAGCTAAAGCTCCTATGACAAAGCATCGCAGTACACATGCGAAGATCCCGGGTTCGAGCCCCGGCTGATCCTTTTGTCTATAATAAAAATGATCTTTTTCTTCGTTCCCTAAATTTAATTTTGAAATTATATTTGTTAATTTTTAAGAGTAAATCAAAGTGTCCTCTGTTAAATGCAAATGATATATACACGCATAAATATAAAAATTTATAGGTAATCTTCTTTGAATTATTCATAAAAATCAACAACTCTGCTATCTTGGCAAGAAAAACTTTTCAATTTTATATTTGTTAATCTTCATAACAATATATATATGCTTTTTTCATGACCTGAACCCAACTTGAGCGATTAGAAACAATGATTAATAGATCAGGAAGATATTCAAGTATAAAGGGATTAAAAGGGCAATTGAGACCGATTTTCCTCTTTCTAAAACGGAGATCCCATCATCTTTTTAATAAAAACAATTCCAGAAATTGATGAATCAGCATTCACTGCTCGACCCTAAATAATTAATGACTAGCTGTCGATTATGTATGAGCTTCAATCCCAACCAAATCCTAAGTAAGCGAGCGTATTGACCATATTAATTAGGAGAGAGCCCTTCAGCCAGAAATAATAAAACGTACTAAATTATTTAATCTCTTTTTCTATAAAATGGTTGTATAACATATTAGCAAGAGAAAATTGAGCCATTAGATTTTTAAAACAAGAGGGGATCACATTAACTCCAAAAAAGCAAAAGATTCAAGGATTCTTATTCGTAAAGTTTAGGGAAAGCGGTGTTGGTTTATAGTGAAACATATTAAACAAAGGAATTATTATTTAACGGGTTATAGTGGTGTTTCACAAAGAGGAAATAAAATTAAAAAAATTAAAAAATCTTTTAAATTATTTTGGAGATTTTTTTATTTATCTCTATACATATTTCGGGCTATGAACCCTTCATCAGGAGGTTAAACAGAACACTGAATATATATTTCAGTGTTCTGTTTAACATATATTCAGTGTTCTGTTTAACCTCCTGATGAAGGGTTCATAGCCCGAAATATGTATAGAGATAAATAAAAAAATCTCCAAAATAATTTAAAAGATTTTTTAATTTTTTTTAATTTTATTTCCTCTTTGTGAAACACCACTATAACCCGTTAAATAATAATTCCTTTGATTCTTATTCGGTAGTAAATGTAATATAATATTTGGTGTTGTTAAAAGACTTTTCATCAATTTGATTTCAAAATTTCTCGATATTTACCCCTACAGGCAACCTGGCCCTCTTATAATATAATAATATAATATAATAATATAATCTTTATATAATATGCACCAAAAAGGTACAACCTCTGTAGTCCGCGGTGAACCCTTGTATCGTGAAAATAAGAATTAACATTTATTTAAGCAGATCATAAATTTTTATTTGTAAAAAATAGAAAGGGACTAATGATCAGATTTCATTATAGACATTTTAAATTTGTTTTGTATTTAATTGTCTTTTTCTTCGAAACTCCCTTTCTGCATTACATCTTGTTCATTAGATTTTTCTCTTTCTAGCTATATAATTTGTTTAATTTTTATGTTCTTACTTTAATTAATTGTTTCGTCTGATAATTTCTGTGTTAACCAAATTCATTTATTTTATTTTAATTTTTAAATAAATCTTGACCCTGGCCTTCAATTTCGCAAATATATATTCTCCACTTGGTCGTTTAATGGTGCCTGCTTCTTCGTTCGTGACAATATCACTTTCTAATAATTTTCCTCTTTAAAATCATCTTCATTCAATGTATTATGGCTTAAACTTTCATCCGAATCGTAGTAATAAAGGTCCCCTAATGATACGAGATTGATTGAGTTTTTCAACTACCTCGTTAAATATTTCGACCAATTACAATCAAAATTTCCTCATTCTTAAGTTTCTTTTCTTAAAGACTTCAATATTTATAATAAAGATTGGTTGAAACGGCTCTGTTATATGATGTTAGTAACCTCCGTAATTCTTAATCCTAACAATTTCGTATCATTGACTTAAAAATTGAACATTTCTTAACTATAATGCAGGAAAGAAATAATGTTGTCTGATATCTAGGCACGTCGATAGGAACCTTTATTACATTTTTTTTATTTGAACTCATTGGTATTTTGTGATAAAATATGTTGGGTTTCACTCTGGGGTCAGACCTTTCTTAGAATGATCACATTACTTAAATAGCAAAAGCTGCTGTAAATGTGGCTTTCTATTCGATGCTTTTTCATGCCCACTCAACATCTTACCCTATACAAGCTTATCAAATTCATCCCTGTCTTGGAACTCCTTTCCCGCATCCATCTTTCAAGACCCGCATCCATTGGTACCTTCAAATACGACTCAATCCCTGAAATTTCTTTCTATTCTCTTCCTTTTCAAAATGCAAGAGTCTATCCTAGAGGTGGGGAATCTGAGGCCTTCCTGATCTTCAATCAAGTGCAGTCTGTTGTGAAAAAATGCTATATTTTGTAAGGTATATGAAATATACGAGAAATATTATTGTAAAGTTACATATTACAGGAAAATATATTAGACCCTATAAATAGAATAGGAAACATTAAATTGTGTAATCGGAATCATATTTACTAGGGTAGATAGTTATATTTTTAATATGTTATACTGTTATACATTTTCATGTAAATTTTGAATGTAATTAATAACTTGAAAAATCAGGTCTATTCAAAACTAGTATTATATGCGACCTTTTTAGGAAATGGGCATTGACAATGTGGCCTTTAAAACAAAAAAGGTTTCTCACTCCTGATATGGTCTATTTACAGGGGTGTATCATCTTGACCCAGCATCCTCTTATAAATTATCATTAAAAATAAAAAACTCCAAAATAATCTGTGAAATCCTCACATAAAACAAATAAACTATTATCTTTTGATGTTTAAAAAAAAAAATAATAATTTTTTTCTAATTCATTTAAAAAAATATATTATAATTTTTAATTAATTTAAATGTTGACAACATTTTAAAATGATTTGTATTTTTTATTATTCATATTCAATTGTTTTCAATTTTAGAATATCAAAAGTCATCATCAAACTGGATTACCTGCAATAAGAAATTTTTTTCACCATAATTCCATATCCTCTGTGGCTTCTATTAGTGGCTCCGGCGGGGGAAATAATTCTCTAATAGGTATATTGATTTTCATGTAATTCTATTATAACAATACTTTTATTTACTTTTTTTTTTTAATATTAAATATCAATCTATATTTAAACAGCTGACCATTTAACATGGCACCCTAAGTTCGAAAATGATTTTTTCATCAAGCCTTAGGGCGTAATCACATCGAAGTCAAGCCCAAAGACAATTTATAAATTAAATTAAATTGAGAATAAAGAAAAAATTGTATTCTAAATAAAAGGATCGACCGGGGTTCGAATCCCTTGGCTTCTTGATGAAAAAAGATCCTGGTGTATGCCCCACACGACATTTCCTTACAACCTCCTCTTCTTTCAAGTCATCCTACCAATTTTCCCATTTCAAATTAATCTCAGTGTTTCAACCAAAATAAAATAAAAATATCCACGCAGAAAAGGTGGGTGTAAGCTGAAATCAATTGTTTCCTCTAAACTTTTTAGCTCATCCTATAGAACTTGTGATTTTTCATAATTATTTTTGAAAAAAAAATTAAAAACCCCTCCAACCTTCAAATAAGGGAGGGGGGAGGGTATAAGGGATAAGTCTTATTTTGGACAAAAGCTTACCTTAACGTCGTTGGCTAATTAATATATTGCTTAAGGTTCAAATTTCGTAGCTTTGTGACTTAAGGTAGTTGCTCCGCCAAATAGGTTTTCTTATGATTTTTTTGAAATTTAGACAGATTATTATTTAAATACTTCTGCATCGATTGGTGGCAAATCGAAATTTATGACCAATATAGTTCCGGAGATATTAAATTTCAAAAATAAGAGTTTTTCAGACTTATACATTGCACACTATACGGGATATCGGAAAATTTACATACATATTTAAATATAATTAAGAAGCCCTTCTTACCATTTTTATAAAAAACTAAACCAACATTAAACAATAACCAATACATATTTTAAGACAATTTTGATTCATAGTTACAACACAGTTTCTGAGATAATAATGAAAAATGTATAAAAAAAATTTACACTAAAACCAATTTGGCAACAGCGCATTTATTTAACCAGCGAAAGATGTATAAAGCCCATGCGCTAGATTTTTTCAAAATTATAATTTTCATAAGGTGTAACGTAGGCATTGATTACATTTGTTAAAAAATAACAAAACGATTTTCATAGAAATTTTTTAACTTTTAAAATGTATTTTATCTGTCATTTTAATATAAAAATATTCAATCTCTTATAATGGTGCCAGATTTGTCAAACGAGCACGGGATTGGCTAGAATCAGTACATAAACAGCAAAAAGTTTTGGGCTTATGAATTATGAATCCTTGTCTGTTCATTATACTCTAGTATTAACTTTTTGGTAGTATTGTCGCGAAACAACTACCTTAATGATGCTGGGATATATACCAGTTTTAGGTACCGACTATTCTACTCGCCTCTTGCATTAATACCGTCATTGTATTTCAATCAAGATGAAAAAAGATACACATCATAGAACTTTTGATACTTGTTAAGCACAGGGATTTTTTAAAAATTCGTATTGATTTTTTTTGATGAAAAAATAAAAACCACCCTTACCTTCAAATAAAAGGCTACAATTTTATCCAAAACTTTAACAACCGTCGCTGGATGATTTCTAGCTCAAGTTTTAAATTTCGTTAGCCTGTATCATAATACTGAGATACCTCTGGATATACCAATCTTTCTACTAAATTGAAAGTTTTTGCCGAGAGTAGCAGAATTTTTATATATTGAAGGAGACAATAAAAGAGTGTGTCTTCTGCTGGAATTATAAATTTTATTTATTTATAACGAGACTATAGTTTCATAGATTCATAAATTAATTCCTGTGAATCAATTGTAATAGACTGATGAAGAGGGCAAAGCCCTCGAAACTATAGTCTCGTTATAAATAAATAAAATTTATAATTCCAGCAGAAGACACACTCTTTTATTGTCTCCTTCAATCTTTCTACTAATTTTACCCTTTCAAATTAATCCCCTTACAATGTTTTAATCGAGATAAAAGAAAATAGATATCAGAGAAATAGTGATGCTTGTTGAGCACATATATTTTAAAAATCTTTTCAAACTTTTTTGAGAAAAATAAAGTAAAAACTAAAATTGAACAAGATTACACCTCAGAATATAGGCTTTATTTCAACAGAATTCTAAATACATAATAAAAATATTCACAGGTTTTATAATTAACCAAGTCAACAATATATGTAAATAAACAAAATTAATTAGTTATTAATTAAACTTTCCTATATCATACCCCAACCCTCATTTGCGCAATATTGATCCAGCTAACCATCAATCTATCGTAGCGTAATTTGTAAAGAGAAATTCGCCCCTTTCTCGAATATTGCTCGCATCTATGGAGAGGATCCTCCAAACATTCCCTTGCTACCTTGGATGCAATTAAAAGGCGAGCTATCAAGTCTGATAGAAGATCCAGCATTAACTGACCCTCTCGACTCCCTAGCCAGTCGTAGAACAGTCCCCGCCCTTTCCCTTTATAGATATTACCATGGCGTTTGTTCTGACGAGATAAAGTCAATAATCCCTACAAAAGCTTCATTTTTAAACATTCAACACTCAAATTGGATACTTACCGAACAAACGCATTCGACTATTATTTTATCTCTACCACTTCTAGTTATTGAAATTCGTTTCCCCAGTCCGTCTTCCCGGCTACATATAACCTTCTGTCTTTCAAGACCTGCATCCACAGATACCTTCAATTCCGACCCAATCCCTTTTTATTTTCACGATATAAGGGTCCACCACGGACTACAGAGGTTCTACCTCTTTGCTGCAGCTTCTTTTATATAAAAAAAAAAGAAGAAGGGCTGATATACTATATTAAAGGTGGGGGTATGCATTGTTACATGACAACGTCTTGCTCGTGATATATATATATATATATAATTTTGTTAATTCTTCAGGGAAATAAAATTCGAATTTCAGCTATAAAGAGAGTTTTAAATAATTATTTACAATATATTATACATTATTTACATTAATTTACAATTACCTATAAAGAGAAATCGAATTTTAAGGTCCTTTATTTCTTTGTAATTGTTCCCGGTGACATTAAATAAATAAAAAAATAAAAAAATATTTTTAATTAACAAATATATAATAATTAAATTTTCCTCTATTAATTTTACAATATAATAAAAGTATTTTCTTCAGTTGTCTTTAACTGTCTGCCTTCAGTTCTCTTCTGCAGTCCTCTTCTATTCCTGGTTGCCTTCCTGATGTTATGGTGGAGATTTCAAACTTACATACCTATATATATATATATTTTAAAAAAAACTTTTCAAAGTTAAAATATTCAGTACCTGGGTACTGATTTTTTTTATCAGTCCGAAAAAAGTTCTCTGATAAAGTACTCTTAAAATTTAAAATTGGACCATGTTATTCAGTTATTAGACGAAAAACTTGTATTTTTTATTTTATTTAATATTTTCATTCCTGATTCCATTATTATAATTTTATTACAATTTTAAATTGATAAACTAAGAAGAATGTTATTCCTGATATAGTAATATTTTAAAATTAACATCTTTTTCATTCCAGGCCATGGTGATTTACCTAATTTTCACGTTCAACGGCCCATATATATTCAAAATTCTCGATATACTCCTAGAGAAAACTATTCTAACTATAGAAATCAAAATGATTCTAGAAGAAATTTTCCAAGTTCTAACTTTTTTCCAAATCATCACCATCCTTATCAGGAAAATCATCATCATCATCATAATCACAATTACCATCTTCACCATCATCAAAATCAATTTTTCTACAATAATCAACATAGAAATCAACAACATAGGCAAGGTAAGAAAATAAATAAATAATGTTATGTTTTTATTATTAATAATTATTAATTATTTTTTTCCCTCTAAGGATTTAATAACAGATATGAACTCCCTGATTATGATGAATATGCTGGGCTCATGTCTTCAAGAGAAAAACAATGGCTTATAAATATTCAAACAATGCAAATAAGTTCTGATAATCCTTATGTTGATGATTATTATTACATGGTATTTATTACTTTTAATATAAATTTATTTTGTTATCTATAGCATAATTCTTGAAACTTTATTTTTTCCTTTTTTATTTTGATGGTGGAAACCCTTTTATAGGCAGAGGCGTAGCCGGGGGGGGGGGGGTCAGAACCCCCTCCCCCAAGGGCAGGGCTCATGGGATGAGTAACGGCAACGCCAAACCGTTATGCCAAACTAACCGTAATTAAATATATTTCATATAGCTCAGTATATAGTGGATCCAAAAAGTAGTTCAGCTTACATTAATTGAGGGAAAATATTTTTTTCTAGGATCGTTTGGGATGGTGTGGGTATACCAAATCTAAGTTTGCGACCTCGAAAGTGTGGGGGACAGCTTTTGGTTGCCGAAAAACGTCGAAATTTTCGGACTTTTTCAAGTTTTTCGCTTATAACTCGAAAACGGTCCATATTTTGTAAATAACCGTCCTATCGTAAATTAAAGAGGAAAAAATTTCGAGTCGATTAAAAAAAATTTAAAAGTAGGTCGATTTTTAATGGGGATCCAAAAAACTACTATAGGACGGTTATTTACAAAATATGGACCGTTTTCGAGTTATAAGCGAAAAACTGGAAAAAGTCCAGAAATTTCGAGGTTTTTCGGCCACCAAAAGTTGTCCCCCACACTTTCGAGTTCGCAAACTTATATTTGGCATACCCACACCAAACTAAACGATCCAAGAAAATAAAATGTTTTCTCTTAATTAATGTTTAAGGTGAAACCCCCTATATACTGGCCTAATATGTTTAATCAAGAATTATGTTCTTTTTTAATTTCTTGAAATACCTATTTGTTTTAATTAAAAAAAAATTCCCACTAAATATTTTGCTTTGAGAATTGACCCCCCCCCTTCAAAATTTTCTGGCTACGCCACTAGGTTTCGGTTCTTCCCTTCTCTAGTGGGAGTCCAGAATTTCTTCCGATACCCACTAAAAACCACCTCTTTCAATATTTCTCCACCAACCTGGAATCTCTTCGAATATCTTCAGGGAAGTGGGCGGTCCATTTTGGTTTCATCGGAGTTGCCTTTCTTCCATTTCTTTAGTCTTCATTATTTTCCTGCAGGGCTTCCCATATCTTCCTGTCTTCGATCATGAGATCAACCAGATTTTCTGAACACATTTTTATTTTTTTCCTAAAAAATTTATTAAGTCAAAGTTATTTAAAGAAAATAAATTTTAATATACTCTCCTCCGGAGTTTCGGAAGTTGATTAAACAGCTACCAAGATGGACAGAGAGAGTTAGTGCTCATCCACATCAGTGGATTTCTATCCAGAGCATCTCCCCAAGTTTCATTCACCGTGACATAAATTGTAAATTTAGCAGCTTGAGTGCAGTCATTAAAAAAACATTGAGTTCACTGATGAAAACAACCCTAAGCATGTTAGAATCCACTAAATTAAAGACTTATTTATTTATTTATTTATTAAATGTTTGTCCGTTGTAACGATAGGAATATCAAACCTATGTTTATACTCCCTCCACCCCCCACCCCACCCCAAAAAAAAAAAAAAAAATTTAACTACTTGTTTGAAATTGGGCAAGTACAAATATCACTTAAAATGACCTGGATAATAAAGAATCACCCCAGTCATCATCCCCCAATAATCTGGACCATTTTGGGGCTCTCTCCCACCGTCATTTTAAAGCGAAATAAATTTAAAAAATTAGGCCTAATTTTACTTAATATTTACTGGTATCCCATTATAAAAAAATATTTTTTTTATTTTGGGCCCCCAAAAAATTTGTCTCTTTCCAAAAAAATCTTTCGATTAAAATTTTAATGCGATTTTTATTTCTGGTAAAATAAATCCATACAACTTGTAAATTTCAAATTTGAATCTTATTTATTTTACGATCTATATACAATGCTTTCCCAGATAGACATTGTAGCCACATTAATAGGGTCTCCTTTTTACTTTTTAAACGGATCTCTTAAAAAGTCATTAAGTAGCAGGTTTATTTTATAATAATAATATTTATAGAATAGATGTGGATATAATTTAATTAATGATATATATATATATTTTTTACTTATATATAAAATTTCTCTTTCTATTTTAGACGCTGGCATCGAAAAAACCTGGATGGGGAAATAATAGACTCAGTGAAAGAAAAGAAAGTCAGCCTAGTAAAACTTATATTCCTACACAATTTGAAAATTCACTTGGGAAATTACAAGTAGGAATAGAATTTCAATTTCTAATCTATTTTTTCTGGCATAAATAAATAACTATTTTTAATAGGTAGGAAGTGTAACTGCCCCTAGAAAAATTATCGATATGGAACTAATTGCCAAGGAAAATTTAGAATCTATTTCGTATTTATCAACTCATGAATCTAAAAAAACCAAACAATTTCTTTTGGAATTAGAAAAGGTATAATTTTTTAATATGAATTTAATTATATTTTATTTATTATTTATTTCTATCTTTTATAACATAATAATAATAAAACACATTTTCAGCTTTATTCCTTATTATTAAAGCTTGAAGATGTTTCTAGCAATATTCTTGAATTGAAAGCACTCGTTACAGAGAATAAACAAGAAATAATTGCTAAGATTTTTAATGGTTTATCAACTGATGATTTAATTTTGACATCGTTTGGAATCCGTAAAGGAAAAGTAAGATTTTTTAAATATTTTTACTTATTAAAGTCTAATTAGGTAGACAGACTGTTAACTAAAATTATATTCCAAATATCTCAATATCTACATTATTATGTAACATTATTTTTTTCATTAAAATCAACAATAATTCTTCTTAATAGGCCCGGAAAAATTAGTTATGAGCCCCGGAGCCAAATTAATAATCTAATTCCTATTTAGGCATGTTTACATATATTTTTTTCTCAAACCTTGAAATTTTTTAATTTTAAATATTAGATTAAAATTATTTTAAATAATCGTATGACTCTCATTTTCAGATGTTTTTATTGCGATTTCTTCCACATTTACTTGAAAATGATTCATTTAAGTCAGATATAATAGAAATTTGGACTAAACTGTTTCGTAATTTTCCTATAATCCAGCGTAGAGATATAAATCATCAAATTCTACCTAGATTCTTCCCATACTTCAAAGAATTTATTTTAACTAAATCATCCGTTCAGGATATTTTTCAAATCATAAAAATTTTTATTGACAAAAATTTAAGAAATCCACTTCATAGTGCATTGGCCAACACTGTAAGTATAATTAAATTTTCAATTTCTTACTTTTATTGATTTTGGTATGTTTTTACAAATAAAAAAACACCCGTGCTGTGAATGTAAAATAGAATATTTTTTGTCATGTACTCCACTTTTCTGCTCCTATTTCTAGACCCTTTTCAAGGGTTAATAATCGCAGCGAGTACCATTCAGTAGAAAGCATTTTGATATTCAAATTCATGGCATGCTAATCAATACTTGACAGCTCTAGAAATTAAGAGAAAAGCGTAATTACTATTGAAAAAATATAATTTGTTTTTAAATAGACAATATATCGACAGTATTTTTCAACTCAATATCAACTGTTAATAAATGTATAGAAAATACTCAATTAAACAAGGGCATATGTATCAGAAAAGGAAGGAAACTAGGGGCTTCCGTCTATTAACATTTTTTATTGACCCTGTATAGTTTATTGATTCTCACTACTTAGGAAATATATATAAAAACTTATAACGACTTTAGAATGTGTACTTCATAAAATTAATTTTAATTTATTTTCTATTTTCCATTTACACAAATATTTACATAAATAGTGTGGGGCGCGAAATATCTGAGGGGTGGGTAGTAAGGAATGAACAAAAGTTGTAAAAATATTTATTAATACAAAGACAATAAAAAACATACAACACATGAACAAAAAATTCGTCAGATAATAAAATAGTACCTGGAGCCACCGAGCGATGCACGGTAACTTTTTACTTCAGTTAAAAGCTATATATTAATATTATTTTTAATTTAAAATTCTGATAAAAATACAATATATATATAGTAGTACACTATATATAGTATATATGGACCCCCCGAACTCCCTCCCTCTAAAACCACGCACTTCCCCCCCTCTCCCCTCCCCGGACCTCCACTGCAGCCCACCTCCTGCACCCACCCCCACATCCACCTCCACCCCGCCCCAACCTCGCACCTGCACCCCCAGCTCCATCCCCCGCACCCAGTTTTTGCATAGGTACAATGGTTTTTATCAGAATTTTAAATTAAAAATAATATTAATATATAACTTTTAACTGAAGCAAATAGTTGCCGAGCTGTTGTATTTATAGCTAGTTATAATAATAAAAAAAATAATCGTATAGGATCTGAAATAAAAGCATAAAATTAAATAAGATTTGTTTCCAAGTTATATAAAAAAAAGCCATTTCAACCACTTTATTTGTAAACACACCTGTTTTGTTAAAAATTCCTATTTTTAATATCGGTAGAGTCGTTTTCAAAATAGAACTAATATACAAATATATATATACGCTCGTTTAATAAGAGTAAATTAGGTCTATAGGTATTTGAGTATATATATATTATTAATTATAATAAATCTATCCAACGCATTCAAGCATCTACTTTGATATTAATAATTAATCTCTCCTTTAGGACTGTATGTTTTTTCAGCCTTTTAGGAAGTGGAGGCGGCAAAAATATTGATATAAAATGAAGGGGGGGGGGGGGGCACAGCAAATACTAAATAGTTGAGAACCACTTTTGTTAAAACGACCTTGATCAATATCAATTCCCCCCCCCCCCCCCCCCGTTTGAATCTCTTAAGAATTATAAACAACTACTTTTAACTATAGAACAGAACATTTCAGCTTTCTTGATTTTTTGGTTTGAAATTTTTTTAAGAGCTCCCCTTTCTCCCCTATTTTGAGTCCGATTTCAATCAAAGCTATTTCAACTGTTAATCTCAATATAAAAAATAACTGAAAATTTCATTTAGATACCCTTATTAGTTTTTTGAGCTAGAGCGCACACACGATTTGGCAACACCCATACAGACATTTTGACAATTAATGTCTCTTAAAATATAATTTTTTCACTGTTGACTATCTAAGTTTTTCTTGTAGACCAAAACGCCGAAAGATCACTCATTTTTTATATATGAAATAGTTAAAGCCGTTTTTTAAGATATTACGAGAACATGTAGTAAAAGTACTACTTTTACCTGCATGATTACAAATATTTCACCATACCATCTATGAAACATTAAAATTAACAGCGATAAAAAAAAAATTAAATCTAAAAAAAATGATTACTTTATAATTTAAAAGTTAGATAGATAAAAAACAAAATCTAAAAAATACTGTAATTTTTTTATTTTTAGTTTGGAATTTCTGCAATAATAAGGATAATTATTCAAGTAGATGAATTGAATTCCAAGCTTGAAATTAATCATCTATTACCGGATTGGCAACTTTTTATTTCAAGCTTAGTTGAAGCTTGTGAGGAAATCGATTTCGATCATTTTGCTCAACCTCTAGAAGCAATACCTATTGATATTTTGACCAGGCAATTAGCTATAAATGAATCCTTACATATTCACTCAATTTCAAAACTTGAACAGATTTTTTCTAATGGCAATTCTAAAAATGTTCAAATATAAAAATATATTTTAAATTATTTTGCATTTTAATATTATTAAATATGAAAATTAAATTGATTAAATTTTATTATTTTTCTAAAAAAAATTCTCACTATGCGCGAATTTACTTTTTGGATTTTTATATTTATTTTAATTCAATTATAAATACACAATTTATAATTTTTTAAATAAAAGAATATCTTTATTTTGTTATTATTAAAAAATCTGATATTTTATGCTAATTTAAATATGTATAAACTAATGAATGTTAATCCATAATAAGTTGTGATTATGGCCTCACAATTTTAGATATTTTTTTTTTAATAAATATTGGTTTTAATCAAAGGATTTCAAATCCTTATTCTTATTTTCATTTATTTTCGATGTATTTTTGTAAATAATTCACTTATTTTTTAAAATTTGCAATATAAAGTTTATATTTTAGTGCGGATTTACAAACTTATTTTAAATTAAAAAAAAAAAGGAGTTTAATAAATTTTATTAAATTCAAAAAAACAAATTTTTATTTGATAACACAAATAAATATATAATCGTTTTTTAACTTTTTTTTATGACATAATCAATTCTTCACTTTTATTTTATCATATAAAGCAACGATATTTTTATTTTATAAAATCAAAAGTTTTATGGAATACAAGTATGTTAATATGTATATAGCAGAAAAATATTAATTTAAAAATGTATAAAAAAATCTAATTTTATTTAAGAATGTAAAAATATTACATTACTAAAGAATTCAACTTTTTCTATTTGAAGTCATATTAACATTTGTTTATTTTAAATAGTTAAAATTATATCAATGGTTAGTAAATTTCATATCTCTTGAAAATTTAAAATATAAAACTAAATATACATGTATTTGAAATGTTGATAGTTTTTTTTAACATACAAATATTGAAGAGAAAGAATGGAGTTTGAAAGTGATATTAAGTATATCAAATAAGTGCTAAAAAAATAGTAAATAACAATATTGTCATGGTCAAATAAAGAGTGTATTTTTATTTCATAAATATTTGACTTATTTATGTAACCTAATTTATTATTACTAATATATTATTGTTTAATTTTTTAAATTTACGAATTCTTTTCTTTCTCATTTTCTTAAATAATTTTATTTTAATTTTTGGCTGAACCTGAGTTGATATTCCGTGACTACAGATGAGAACTGCGCGTTCACATTCGAGTTCCCTCTCCACTGTAGCCTTTCTTATTCCTTATTTGCTCATTTCCCGCGCTTACACCTGACATTGCATGTCACTACAACTGGATTTTTAATTGCATAACTTCATAGTATATTAGTTTATTGTTTTTCAATATAAATCCTTAAGCTAACTCTATTTTTTCTTTTTTCGTTATCTGATTTCTAATTTTTCTTTTTTCTCTGGCTCATCCAAGGGAACCTTAGCACTATTACAGGTCTATTCTCTAAAAACAGATGTTAAAATTTAACATCATAAATTGGATGTTAAAAACTAACTCAGCGTTCAAAAATGCTATTCTCTAAACCAAGTTTTAGCAGCGACGTTAACATTTTACTTTTTAACACCAGGTGTTAACGATCCATAGGAAGTTTTCTGCTTGTTTTTACAGCCCTCGATAGGCTCTCGCGCAAGCGCATTGCATTACTAACTTGATCTGTTATTCTCAATCTAGTATCTGACAGCTCGCTTGATTAATTTAATTTTAATAAAAAAATTTGTGTTTTTTTGTCAAAAAAGAATAAAACCAACACCTATTTAAATGAGAATTTGTATCCTCAAGAAGTTTAGTTATATTTAGTTATATATTAAAATAAAAAATTCTCAAAAACTAATCAAGAAAAAAATTTATATTCTGAAATTATTATTATTTAGAAGAGGATCATTTTTTATGATGTCTCAAAACTGAAAATATAAATATTACCCTAAAATAAACAAATATATCCTAAAAATTGCAATAAATCTTATTTTAACAGCAAAAGTTTTTGACTTTTTGACTAAAGGCGCCATGTTTGTGCATTAAATATGGTGTTAAAATATTAAAGGCACCCTTTGGCATGACTTTTTTTTTTTTAACACTTTTGACTAAATATTAACGCTTTGGTGTTAAAGTTTTACCTTACAGAATAGCAATTTGAGGCAAGGAGGTGTTAAAATGAATTAACGCTGATTTCGGATGTTAAAAGTTAACGTTTTTGCTTAGAGAATAGACCTGTTAGTGACTCACGAGGCTTAGCTGCCTAAAGCCGCTAAGCCGAGTTCCGTTTTTAAATATCTTGTTGATTAGAAAAAAAAATGTGAGCCCGAGTCGTCCCCCAAGGGGCCGAAGGCCCGGTCGACACCTAGTCCTACTAATATTATAAATCTCTCATTAAAAAATTATTTTTAATATACATTTTTTTATTATATTTAAAATCATTTCAAAATTTATTTTGATATATTTGTAAACAACGCGTTTTTTTCGCATCTTAAATGTGTTTTATGTAGAGGAGGGGGGGGGGGTAACTCTATTGACAACGAACATGGGAGGCCATGTTTCCATGTAACATCGCGGAACATAAACTCTGGTTTTGCCTAATTTTTTAATACGCTTTTTAACTTGCCATTTTATTAAAAAATAATATAATTTTTCTTGCTTTTTTTTTTCATTTTGTTTTTTTAAGTGAATTTTCAGAATTATGGTTATATCAAATTAAATTTTTAACAAATTATTTGTAATTTATATTTTAATATTATGTAATATTTTTTACCTAGAAAAATGAAATATATTAGAATTTATGTTGAAGCCATTGATTCTTAAACGCCAGGTGCGCATTCCGATGCCGATCATCCTTAGGATATTTTCACGGAAAATAAGGGGCTAATTAAAGCAAATACATACATACTAGGGTGGTCCTTATTTTAATAAAGTCAGAATTTTTCCAATGTCCCCTCAAAATCTCACCAAGAACCTAAAAAAATTAACTGCGCTAAAGACAATGTTGTTTACTATGCAAAAACACTTCACCTTCTACTCTGATTTTTTTTTACCTCGTCCTTCAGTACGCGAAAAAAAAATGTTTAGAACCTATGGTTTACACTATGTTAAATTTATTTTAAAAGATCTTAAAAAAACATAATGATATGTATTATGATAATAATTAAAAGTAATTGATCTTTTGCCAGCTTAACTTTAAAATTTCTTTAAAAATATTAAAAATGTATAAGAAAATATGAGGAAACAATAAAATTCGAATTAATTCGAATGAGAATTTCACAGGTTTTACACACAAGGTCCTTAGACTTGTGAATATTTTTGTTACTCTATTTGCTCAGTCCAGACTACACACCATTTAAAATTATTTTTTCATTTACATAATTAATTATCGATTGATCAAAACTTTTAATTTATTTTTTTATTATTTAAGGATTTTTATCTTATATATAATTTTAGTCAAAAGCATCCAATTTATTATTTTATCCTTATGGTATTGTAATTTACATTCATTTAATACAACTACAAAATCTCTAATTCTATTGTTCTTTTTATTTTAAAGTCACTTAAATGTTTTAAACATAATATTTCTATGGTAAATATTGTTAATTTTTATAATTATATATCTAATGTGAAATTCTCCAAGTGATAAAAATATTTATTTTTTTTAAACATATATTTTAAAGTACCACAGTAAAATTAGCAAAAATGAAAATAAAAAATCTTTCCTCTTATCATGATATAAATTGAAATTTTTAACTTCCTTATAATTGAATAAAAGTTTTTCCATTAAATATATTTATAATTAAACATAACTTTTGTGTTTGAATTTTTTTTTAATTTAAATGCCCATATATTTCCATAAACCTACTATTTAGTTAAATACTTTAGCAATCCTTTTTCTATTTATTTTATTAGAATTTAGTTTTCGTTCAGGCCCAAAAAATGGTTGGATACTCTTTTTTTTATTCTTAACTTGAATATAATAAGCGAAGATGAAAAGTGTTCA
Source organism: Forficula auricularia (assembly GCA_024734495.1). Taxonomy (NCBI): domain Eukaryota; kingdom Metazoa; phylum Arthropoda; class Insecta; order Dermaptera; family Forficulidae; genus Forficula; species Forficula auricularia. The sequence goes on from JALMQS010000085.1 coordinate 15,530,975, forward strand.
AAAGTTGTAGAAAATAAAATAACTTTGGATGGGAGAAGTCAGAAAATTCAGAATATTTCAAGCTAAAATGAGTATATTCACTTAGTCTAAAAAATAGTGAGAATAAGACATGTAAGTATATAGTAATGTGCGTATTTTCTGATTTTCTCTAGATATTTTCGATCATTATTAAATATTCTACAATGGCCCTTGGAATCTCAACTATTTATTGCAGAAACATCTCTGAAGAAAATAGTCATTTAATATTTTACTGAAAGTAGGAGAGTTCTCTAGTCTAGCGAATTATAAAATTGTTTATATTATGCAGAATATATAATCATTAATTTAAATCTTGAGTAAAGTTATCAATGAGTGTTTTCACAATGATACAAAATAAACTATAGAGATATCGAAGTGATATTTACTTTATCCAATGCGAAGCATGGGTAAGATAGTACTTTTTTAAATTCATTTAAATTTATTCATTTGATCGGTTTAATATAGCTCATTTAAACTTAATTAAGTAAGAATGGATAGGCTTCTTTCTGTGAAATGCTAACAATTTGGGAGGAAATTTTATAAGTAACCATAGCAACTGCGTTGTTTTCTTATCCGTTACCTTTGCTGAAGACATAGAGGAATCGAGTTAAAATCAAAAATAGCTATTGATTCTCATCTAATACTTGAAGAATAACCATTCTACAATGGATTTTTGACGTTTCGGTTTTTATTGGTTACCATTGCTGAAGACTTGGAGAGATCGAGTTAAAATCAAAAATAGGCATCGATTCTCATCTAATACTCAAGCTTGAGTTGTTTACCAAAAAAGAACTTACTCTTTTTGGTTTTAAGTCGATTCTTCCACGTTTTTAGTAGAGGTTGCCATTAATAGTCAAACCATCAAATATGGAATGCAATGAGGTTATTCCCCTAGTATTAGATAAGAATCGACTGTTATTTTTGATTTTAAGTTGATTCTTCCATGTCTTCAGCAATGGTTACCAATAATATATATATATATATATTCTTTAATGAAATTGATGTGAGAAGGAATATTAGACCAAAAAGGTGCATCCCTTAAAGGCCTGGGTTGGCCCCTCCATCGTGAAAAGAAGAAGAAGAGGGGAATTTTATGGGCTGGGTAGGGGTCTCGAAGGTATCTTTGGATGCAGGTCTTAAACAGCTGAAGGTTATAAGTCGCTGGGAAACGGAGGCTGGAAGCGAGTTCCAGTCTCTGAAGGTCATAGAGATAAAAGAGTTGGCAAAAGCGCTTTTTCGGTTTTTATCCAATTTGACAGCGAAGGGCTGCTGAGCGTTCGAAAACCGCGTGTTTCTCGTAGACAAGGCTTTAGGGGGCATAATTGATTTCAGCTCGACGGAACAGATACCATGATAGTATCTGTAGTTCAGGGAATGGGCAGAAACGGTTCTCCGGTGAGCCAGGGAGTTGAGTAAGTTAGTTAGGGTCTCCTATTAGTTTAATTGCTCGCTTTTGAATTGCATCTAGTGTGGCAAGTTAATGTTCGGAGGCTTCTCCCCACAGATGAGAGCCATATTCGAGACAGGGACGAATTTGAGCCTTATACAGTATAACAAGTTGACTGGGAGTAAAATAGCGTCTAAACTTAAATAGGAGGCCAAGCTTGCACGCAGCAGCTTTAGCAGAGGTTGAGATATGGTCATTCCAAGAAAGGTCATACCCTATAGAGTCACGCCCAACATTGAAATTGTATCACAGAATTCCAGTGAGTTTTAATTTTCTATTTGCATTATAATATAACTACAATTTCAATAGTGTACCTATTTATTTACATTTTTATCTTTCTTAAGTAAAAAAAATTGGGGGAGGGGCTTAACGTAAACACTTTGCCTAGGGCCCCATATGTCCTTAATCCGGCAGTCCCTATGCGTGGGTATACTTATATTAATTTACATCAAGCAAGAAAAAGTATCTTCTTTTATAATTATGTTCTTAAAAAATTAATTCTAAATAATTTTAGCCTATTATATAGAGCCTTTTGAAACATATTCACTCATCTTGGATTTTAAGAAATTGATGAAATTTTCCGAGGGGTGAACCGCGACCTAAAATCGTGTACACATACTTCCACTTTCATTTCGAAGTATAAGACAATGGATGACAATAGATTATCTAATGAATTTTAAAGTAATTCCAAATAATTCCAAAGACGGTGTACACCTAATTCCAATCGCGGTTCACCCCTCGAAATTTTCAATTCGATAATTTAAATTAAATTTGGAAAAATGTTGTGCATTTATTACCCATTACAGTAACAGTTATTAGTTCTTCAGGAGAGAATTTCCATTCTTTCTATCAGGCCACAATTTTTTTTTTTTGAAAGAACCGCAAAAGTTAATGTTTAATGCACACCCAGAAAACGTAAATAAATTTTTATCATATACTAATAAGTTTAATATTATATTAAAATATATTTGGTAAAAAAAATAATTAATATATAAAGATTATTAATGTTTAATGAAGAGTGTATTATTTTAAACGCTTCTTTGACCCGGTTCAAAAATATATTACCTATTTTATTAAATGCTTGAAATCAATAATTGCCAAACGTCAAAATTTAGACTTGTGTGATTTAGAATTTTAATCAAATTTCTATTTCTTTTATTAAAATTATGGCTGTTCCAATATTTTCACTCAATTTAAAACAATCCATTTTACCTAGACTTGTTTCTATTGGCAAATATGATGGAAATTATTGTTGTTTGACAGCTGCTACAGCAGCTGATAAGGTAATATTATTTATATAATCTCATTTACTTATGTTTAATAATCCATATTTTATTAATATTATCATTATTATTATTTATTCCATTTATACAAAAGTACATCCCCATTTTGGGTCTGGCATAAATTATACAGACAGTTTTATTAAAACAATCTAATTCCTCTTTTCTTTCGCGACCTCCATCGAATATTTCATTTCTTTGTTCTTCAGGAATTCCATTATTTCTCTCGCCATCGTTCCCTTAAGTCCTCAGTTGAACTTCCAACCCCTTCCAAGTGTCTTCCTTTCTTCTATCATCTTCTTCTTCTCCTCTTTCATTATTCCTTCCCAATCTTCCAATATTATATGTGTTGCTCTTTACCATATCTTTATCTCACTCTCTTTCACATTCTTCCACTCAAAGTAATTCTCTCTTCCGATTTCTTCTTTGATTTTTTTGTATATTGGAAAACACGAAGAGTTTTCTATTTTCGTCCAGTCCTCCTGTATCTCTTATTCTATGCCTTTCTTTATACCTTTTTCCATAGTATCTCTTGTCCTCTCAGCTTCCAAGCTCATCACTTTTGTAGATATTTCTGGTTCTCCCCATTCCTCCCATCTTCTTCTAAAATTGGCACCCCATCTTGAGTCATGGAGTCCAGAAAATACTGCTCGGCAGTGTTCCTGGACGTAACCCAGGCCTTCGATAAGGTTTGGCACGACGGACTACTATACAAACTAAAAAGAGACCTACCATACCACTACTACTTAATCATAAAATCCTACCTGAAAGACAAGACACTTCTACGTCAAATATGGGACTGACTTCTCTAAACTATATACGATCCACTCAGGCGTGCCCCAAGGTAGCGCGCTTGGCCCGCTTCTTTAGCTTTAATACACAGCTGACTTACCCACTTCAAACTTGACCACCATTGCAACCGTTGCTGACGATACGGCCATCCTTTCATCCCACAAAGACCCAGAATTAGCCTCGCTCCAACTACAAAAAAGCCTCATTGAAGTCGAAAAGTGGCTCACCACTTGGAGAATCAACGTCAATGAGACTAAATCAGCTCATGTACCTTCACCCTAAAAAAAGCCTCTTGTCCCACGATCAAAATCTTCAATAAACCTATTCCTCAAACTAGCCACGCAAAGTACCTTGGGATGCACCTAACCTAAACAGAAGACTGACCTGGCAAAAGCACATCAAGACGAAACGCAAACAACTGGGTCTTAAACTTAAAAAATCATACTGGCTAATTGGTAGACGCTCACAAATGACTAAAACCAACAAAATACTCATCTAGAAAACAATAATAAAATCAATATGGACATATGGCATACAACTCTGGGGTTCAGCAGCTGAATCCAACATAGAAATTATTCAAAGATTCCAAAACAAAGCGCTGAGAGCAATCTCTGATGCCCCCACAGAGGTACCAAACACTATACTATACTAAAAGACATAGAAATAACTTCCGTCAAAGACGAAATAAGAGAACACAGCCACAAGTATCTAAACAAACTAACTCACCACCCAAATGAGTACGCTCAAGACATAATAAATACATTACCACCAACAAGATTAAAAAGACACAGACCAATCAACCTACCACAACGCTTCACGTGAACATGCCAAACCCTCTTGAAACCAATAAATCCCACCTTAATGATAAGTCAATGAAAACATCACTAAAATCATTGTAAATCATGTCATTTTTCATTAAACCTTTAAAGAAGCCTATTGCCCTCTAGGGCAGATTGCTGATGTACTCTTGGAGACTAATAAAAAAAAATCTTAGTCATTCTTGTTGTTGATGTTTCTTACTATTTCCCTTAGGCATACCCTTGGCCATCTGCTGTCTTCCATTTCTCTTATGTTTAGTAAATAGTTGCCTAGTCTTTTCGCCTGGTACGTTCTTAGCTTGATTCTTCCGATCTCTCTGCTCCATATGTAGTCCGTGTGTTCTCTTCACCCCGATTATTAATTTAAGGAATTCTCCTTGTATCTTTTCTATTTCTTTTTTCTCCTCCCATCCCCAGTTTTCTACTCCATACATTATAATTGATTTAATTAGTGACTCAAATAAGTAAATTTTCTTATTTAAATCTCTTAGCCTTGCTCTCTTTATTACGCTCCAAGTTGTATATAATATTATTTTTTTGCCTTCTTTATTTGCGTGTCTATGTGTTTATTGTGGTTGTTATTTTCGTTAAACAAATATCCCAAATATTTTATATTATTTACTTGGTCTATTTTTTCTTTGTTTATATACCAATCAATATTTTTATTTTTTCTTCCTCTATTCCTAAAGCACATTATTTTTGTTTTTTTGCAATTAATTGATAGTTCATTGTTTTGGGTGTATTTTTCTAATTCTTTAATCTTATCTCTCATTCCATCTTCTATATCTGCCACTATAGCCACATCGTCCACGTATTTTAAACAGAATATCTTCTCTGATCCAATCACTGTCCCTCCTGATTTTTTCTTTGCCATCCCTCTTCTAAATCGCTGGTAATCCATATTTTATTAATATACTTTATTTTTTTTAGATACTAATTTACAATCCCCATAATCGTTTATTTTTGGGAAACCTCACTGAAGACTCTAGTAAAGAAGTTAATACATTAAATGTAAATCAAACCGTGACATCCCTTTGTTGTGGAAAACTGAAGCCTTCAGAAGATCGAGATATTTTGCTTATTGGAATAGGAAGCAATTTGTGGGGATTTGATATTGAAACAAACAGTGATCTGTTTTATAAAGAGGTAAAAACCATTTGCTCTCTCCACAATACACGAAAAATCACTTTTTATCCACATTATATTATTTCAATTATTGAAGTTCTAGATAGTAATTTGAAATATTTATCTTTAGGTTAAACTACTAAATTTATTAAAATTTTCTATAATTTGCTTATGAGGTTGAGCCCATGATCTAAAAGCCCTCTTCATGTGATGTTAAATAAACCTGCAGTGACACAAGTCTTAAGCAGGTCTTTATTCCCGGACCCCTTTCTAGCCGGTTCAAACATTAATAATACCTATATGATTATGCTACCATATATTAACTAGTTCATCCTAAAGTTTTCAAGAATACATGACTTTCTTTACTTTGGATCCTTAGTAAAATGAAATCGAATGTTAGTGTCTCTGAATGCAAGGGGCCATTCAAAAAATACGTCACTCAAAATTTCGCCTTTTTCAACCCCCCCCCCCCCCCTTCGTCACGCTGCCTCACATTTTCTGGAACCCCCTAACAAATATAACGTCACAAAAGCTAGACCCCCACACCTATAAACGGTTTGTTGCTGACAAGTTAAGAATAAATTAAAATGAAATTTATGAACTACGAACGTCACGTTTCCTTAGACCCCCTCCCCCCTTGTCACATATCATCACGCTAAACAATACCCCTGCCTGCCCCCTGTTTTCGAACATATTTGATGAATGGCCCCTAAGAGAACCTTAACTTTTCTAAATCCAACATCAGCCAGGCCGTGCAGCTCGATGCAAAGATCAATGACAAAAAAACCAAGTCATTCGCCTCCTTTTCGCCACTAATTCCACTTTACATGACAAAGAGCTTAACCCGCCATCTTATTCCCCCCAAACTAACCTCATGACAAAAATAATTTTTCAGGCCACAAGTAATTAAAAAAGCTATTAAATAATTAATGTCCGATTTCGCAGCTGGCCCCGTTGACAGCCCACCCATTCTTATCAAAAAATTCGCCCCCGACTTCACCCATTTTATCTAAGCTATTCCAACACTGGAGGCGCCTGTGGGTAAGCGGTCAGAGTGTTGGGCCGCTGTCCTGAAGTATGTTGGTTCGAGACTGATTCTCGTCAGATATTTGGTGTCGCCTCCTCTTGGAGAGCTACCAAGAGTATAATTGCCTAGTCAACCTCTCCAAACTAGCCGTTCGGAACAGGCGTTAAAAAGTAGGTCCCGTATATCTGTGTAAAAGAGCTAAATACACTCAGCACAGGTATATGTGGAGTGGTGCCGAAACGTCAGGGAGACCTGATATGGCACTTAAAGAAGAAGATTCCAACTCTCCTATGATTGTCCTATGTCCACCGTCACTTAGAAACAAACCAATAAAATAATTCACTTCATTCGCCAAAATGTTTGTCCCCATGACTTAAAGGAAGTGGAACTCTCTTCCGACCTCAATATTTCCCGACACCTATAACCATCAAACCTTCAAAACTCAGGTGCATAAACACCTATGCCTCCTTTCGCTTCAATATCGCCTTCTTTTTGGTAATGCAAGGGTCTTTCGAGATCCATCTTCCTGGTGCGCTCCTTCTTGCATTCTTCTTCTTCTTCTTCATCATCTTCTTTATAGGAAAGCCTGTTCTTCCAATAAGAATTGCATTGGTCGTTGTCCGTGTAAATCCGTCCGGCTTTTTCTTATTGGTGCTATGAGCTTTCGGTTTTTTTTACTCAAATTTAGGGAACGCGGTGTTGCTTTATAGTGAAACATTGTTAAAATTAAATTAGGTTGGAGTTGCGGTGTTTCACACCACCAACTCCAGCCTAATTTAGTTTTTTTTACTGGTGCGGGCTGATAACCCAACTCCCAAACCCCCAACCTGGAGCACCAGGGTTTTTCTTAGTCTGGCTCCTTTTATTTGGCCCGCCCGGCTTGGGAGGCCCTACCAGTAGCTACGCTATACTCATTGAAGCACACAAGCCCCCCACCACGATAAGGTGAAAAACCATGGGGGCATTCGATTGCATAAAAAAAATTCAAATCAAATATCATTTCAAATCCATTTCAAAAATAGGCTCTGGAACGTTTTGAGAATTCTAGAAAATTCATTTCATTTATTCCCAAGGGAAGACTAAAATAAAAAAAAAACTTCCAGAACATCAATCTGACCAACTAATTTAATCTCTACTTTGAAACTGTGAATAGGTTTTCATTATTAAAAAAAATATGATAATACAAAGTTTTTCAGGTACCTGACGGTACATCTTCTATTATTGTTGGACGTTTAGGAAAATCTGAAATTCCGATGGCTATTGTTGGAGGAAATTGTTCCTTACAAGGATTTGATTCCACTGGAACTAGTATCTATTGGACAGTCACAGGGGATAATGTGTCATCTTTAGCACTATTAGATTATGATCAAGACGGATATAATGAAGTAAGCAATTTACTTAAATCATTGAAATAAAATATTAATTAATGAGAATTTCATAGTTGATAGTTGGTTCAGAAGATTATGAGATTCGTGTATTTAAAGACGATAATATCCTAAATGAAATTAGAGAAACGGAAGCTGTCACTTCTCTTGCTGCTCTTCGAGGAAATTGTTTTGCTTATGGACTTGAAAACTGTACAGTTGGGGTTTATGAAAAACAACAACGTCTTTGGAGAGTTAAGGTAACATATTTTTCTAATTTTATTAGAAATTTGGTGTTTGATGAGGCTCTTGAAAACCTTGGAAACAGGTGGAATGTCTTCGTTAGGAAAAAGAAATACAAGATTTCCTTATAATCTAACCATTTATTCTCCAGAAAAACTTTTGAGACGTTTCAGCGGATATTCTCACGCCATCCTCAGTCCTGGCTTTTCACAACATAGTACATTTTTCTATGCAGAAATTCATTCCTTTTCCACAGTTAATATGACCTCATATTAATAATAATTTTAACTTAAGAAAACTCACCAGCTATGGTTAAAATACATATTATAATGTGTTAACTGTGGAAAAGGAATGAATTTTTGCATAGAAAAATGTACTATGTTGTGAAAAGCCAGGACTGAGGATGGCGTGAGAATATCCGCTGAAACGTCTCAAAAATTTTTCTGGGGAATAAATGGTTAGACTATAAGGAAATCTTGTATTTCTTTTTCCTAACGAACATTCCACCTGTTTCCAAGGTTTTCAAAGAGCCTCATCAAACACCAAATTTCTAATTTAAAACATTAATAGTACCCTATCTAATTCTAATTTTATGTTTGTAACTGCATTATAATAACTTTATTATGTCTATTGTAGTCTAAAAATAAAGCAATGGCAATATTAAGCTATGATTTAGATGGGGATGGTGTTGAAGAACTTATAACTGGATGGTCCAATGGAAAACTAGATGCTAGATCTAGTCGAACTGGTGAAGTTCTTCTTAAAGATTATCTTGGAGCTTGTATTGCTGGACTTGTCGAAGGAGATTATCGTGAGATTGGTAAAAATGATCTTATTTGCTGTTCAGTCGATGGAGAAAGTAAGTAAAATTGATTTAATTTCTTTCATGAAAATTGTTTTTAACAAAATATTTATATTTCAGTTCATTGGCTATAATTTATCACGACAAATGAATGTTCGAGAAAATAATAAAAATCGTTTTGATCAACGCAGAGATCAAGATGTTATCCGTGAATTACTTATTAAAAAACAAGCTCTTCTTTTAGAATTTAAAAATTATGAAGAAAATGGAAAATATGCTAGTAGTACTGTTGATGAAATTCGACCTGAATTAGCTCCAAGTTCTTCAAGAATTGGCATTATTCCGGTACTTATGATATTTCTTTTTTTATTTTATAAATATACTAGGCCTCTGAGAGCAGCTTTTTGCAGTTCCCATTAAAACTTAAAGATCCTATATTTCTTCACCCTACCAAAATGTCGACATGGCCGCAGGCCGGATTTCATCTTACCCAGGGAGCTCCTTTTTAAAGAAGCTGTTTTAATATGAAGTACCTGGAGCACCGAGCGATGCTCGCAACTTTTTGCCTCTAAATAGCTTAAGTTTCAAATTTCAAGGCTCTGCGACTTACCGAAGACGATATATGAATGATTAAAATATTTATTTTACGACACTCCTAATTTACACCCCTTCCTTTATTTCAATCAGATTAAAACCTATACACGACCAATAACTCATGACACTTGATAAGTACACTAATTTAAAAAAAAAATCGCTTGTGCCGTTTTTGAGAAAATAAAAAAAAACGAAAAATCTTTCATGTAAATGTCAACTTGCAGTGTTCCAATTTCAAGCAAAAGCTTGCTCTACTCTTTCTAGCCTATATCGAGCTTAAGTTTCGAATTTCGTAGCTCTGAGATTTATGGTTGCGAAACGCAGGAGGGGGGGGGTACATTCTTACGTACGTAATCATCAACTTCCAGTACTTCTATTTTAGCCAAAATCTTGTGGTACTTCTTGTAGCATCTAGATAATTTAAGTTTCAAATTTCAAGGCTCTGCGACTTACCGAAGACGAGAAATAAACGATTAAAATATTTATTTTGCGACATGACTAATTTACACCCCCTTCCTTTATTTCAATCGGATTAAAATTTATTCACGACTAATAGCTCATGATTCTTGATAAGTACACCAATTTTTAACGAAATCGTTAGAGCCATTTTCGAGAAACGATTCTATATATACATATATACAAGAATTGCTCGTTTAATATAATAAGATAAAATTTTGTTGCATTTATGCTCCCTGCTTGGGTGCCTGAGAAGTTAGTGTAATAAAATATAGTCTTTTTTGAGTTAAAAATGTTTGTACTTACACCCTAAAAAATTGTATTTATTACTATAGATTTTCCTTCGTTTGATTAATTAAATTATGTTTTAGAAAACAATGTCCATATTTAATTTGAAATCAAACTATTCATCTCTTAATAACTTTTGCGATTTTCATTACTGTGATAAATGTTATCTTATTTATCTCTCATTTCCATTCTAGGCTAAGACACGTCTCCAAACCGGAATTAGTGTTAGCTCCGGAGACGAACATACAAAGGTAAAAATATATTCACTAATAAGAATTATTTTTATTTACTCTTAAAAAAATGTATAATTTACAAAAATGTATTAATTCATTAATTTTTAGCCTCATGTTGTTGTTGCATTGGCAACAAATAATGATACTCTAGTACGTGTTGTTCTCGTCTTTGCTGAAGGCATTTTTGAAGGCGAAACTTATGTTGCTCATCCAACAGATGATGCTTGTTCATCAAATTTAGATGTAGCTCTAAACCCACCACATGATGTTACAGTTGATATACATATTAAAGTACATTTTATAATAATTTTACTTAGTGTACACATTATTTTAATTGTTGATTCACAATGGGAAGAAAAAATGCACCACACTCACGAAGAACTAGCATATATATTTTCACTCTTTGGTAAAAATAATAGTTTCTTTTTATTTATTATTTTATTTTATTTATTTTTTAAAGATTATCTTTAATTTTTGCTTTTTTTCAATTAATTTGATAGTTTTTCCTTGACTTCCGTAATATTAAATACTTTTTACTCGATACGCCTTCTAAGCGGGCTTCTCTTACCTACTGGACGGCCCTAGTATTAAATCCACTCAAAAAATAAATAAATAATAATGCTCAACTTCATCTGAAACGTGAATAAATTTTTTTTTAACTGTTTATGTGTCAACCTGTCTGGGATCTTAAAACTACCTAATTCAAGAACGGAAAGTTGTAGAAATTTCGTTCTGTTGCCAAAATATTTATATTTCTAATGCGAAGAACTCATTAGATTTTAGGCTCTCTAGCTTTAGAACTTCCGGATAAAAAATGCAAAAAACATAAGTTTTTCATTAATTTTATTAAGATTTTAAGGCGTTGTGCTGATATAGGCATAAATAAACAGATGTTTTTTCAATTTCAATTAATTAAATAATCATATTACTTATTTTAAAACACACTAATAACTTATTACAAATAAATGATATATTAAAATTAATTAACAAAATGAAAATAAATTTTTAATAGTTTATTATATTTATTTATTTATTTTTAATTACTAGGGCGGTTCTAACCAGAGGGCGTACTAAGTTCAATAGGTTTTAACTTTTTAAATTTAAAAAAAAATTCTTGCCGAGAGTAGCAAAGTGGTTGATTTTCTAAAGGAAATCAATGAGGATGTCCTCTGCTTGATACAAATAAACATATACCCATATATAAATGAATATCTATTATTTGATAGAGACTATGGTTTCAAAGGCCTGAACTTTATCTTCAGTCTTTCTTATAAATGTTATTGTATTTGTTTTCTGACCCTGAGTACCTTTGCATGGAATGGTTCATTCACATTTTAAAATATAACAGATCGAGGCACATTAGGCCTTTCATTTTTATCTCTTCTCTTCCCAGGCGCATTGAGACTATGAGTAATGACATTTTCTCAACATTCCATTGTCCAGTGTCTTTTTAAATTTTCGAGGAGAATTTTAATAATGAACTCCTGGATTGCTCGACTTGAGATTTCTAAGGAAATTCAAGAAAGATAGCAACCCTTCTGACATGTAGCAAAAATAATCCATTACAGCTCAAAATCAATAGATGACACTCTTTCGTGATTTTCTATTGAAATCTTAATTTCATTTTTCCTTTTTTGTAATCCATAATTGTTTAAAAAAAATTAAGGGGTCTCATTTAGAAACGAAACATTCCACTTTTGGAAAATAAATTGTTTTATTTAAAAAACAATTCCGAATTCTCAGACACTTATATTTATATTTTTTATACATCAAGCATATGACACACTTTTTGATTTTTTTCCTTATGACAAATTTTACAACTCTGCTAATTTCAGCAAACAATCTTTTTAATTTTAATGACATCGATCTAATATGGCTTCTCTGGCAGGATTCATCTGTAGCGCAGTTGGTTAGCGCAGCCTCGGCTATAGAGGAAGACGCAGGTTCGAATCCTGCCAGATGCTAAATTTCATTTTTCCTTTTCAAAACAAAAATAATGAAATGATTTATGAACTGCAAAAAATTCGCAGGCTGAATCATGGAAATTATTCAAATTTACGCGGTTCAATTAATTTAATTAATTTCAAAATAAAAATGGAACTGAGTTCGTTAAAAATAAAAATGTTTATACAAAATCAAAAGTCACTAGACTAGTCTAGAAGATAACCGCCAAAAGGAAAAATGACATCGATCTAATATGGCTTCTCTGGCAGGATTCATCTGTAGCGCAGTTGGTTAGCGCAGCCTCGGCTATAGAGGAAGACGCAGGTTCGAATCCTGCCAGATGCTAAATTTCATTTTTCCTTTTCAAAACAAAAATAATGAAATGATTTATGAACTGCAAAAAATTCGCAGGCTGAATCATGGAAATTATTCAAATTTACGCGGTTCAATTAATTTAATTAATTTCAAAATAAAAATGGAACTGAGTTCGTTAAAAATAAAAATGTTTATACAAAATCAAAAGTCACTAGACTAGTCTAGAAGATAACCGCCAAAAGGAAAAATGACATCGATCTAATATGGCTTCTCTGGCAGGATTCATCTGTAGCGCAGTTGGTTAGCGCAGCCTCGGCTATAGAGGAAGACGCAGGTTCGAATCCTGCCAGATGCTAAATTTCATTTTTCCTTTTCAAAACAAAAATAATGAAATGATTTATGAACTGCAAAAAATTCGCAGGCTGAATCATGGAAATTATTCAAATTTACGCGGTTCAATTAATTTAATTAATTTCAAAATAAAAATGGAACTGAGTTCGTTAAAAATAAAAATGTTTATACAAAATCAAAAGTCACTAGACTAGTCTAGAAGATAACCGCCAAAAGGAAAAATGACATCGATCTAATATGGCTTCTCTGGCAGGATTCATCTGTAGCGCAGTTGGTTAGCGCAGCCTCGGCTATAGAGGAAGACGCAGGTTCGAATCCTGCCAGATGCTAAATTTCATTTTTCCTTTTCAAAACAAAAATAATGAAATGATTTATGAACTGCAAAAAATTCGCAGGCTGAATCATGGAAATTATTCAAATTTACGCGGTTCAATTAATTTAATTAATTTCAAAATAAAAATGGAACTGAGTTCGTTAAAAATAAAAATGTTTATACAAAATCAAAAGTCACTAGACTAGTCTAGAAGATAACCGCCAAAAGGAAAAATGACATCGATCTAATATGGCTTCTCTGGCAGGATTCATCTGTAGCGCAGTTGGTTAGCGCAGCCTCGGCTATAGAGGAAGACGCAGGTTCGAATCCTGCCAGATGCTAAATTTCATTTTTCCTTTTCAAAACAAAAATAATGAAATGATTTATGAACTGCAAAAAATTCGCAGGCTGAATCATGGAAATTATTCAAATTTACGCGGTTCAATTAATTTAATTAATTTTAATAATGACATATTTTGACTTAATTTTGAAGGCACTTGTTGGCTATCGTGGAAGTGAACATTATCATGTATTTGAGCTCACAAGACAATTACCACGTTTCTCAATGTATATTGTTATTCCAAATGAAGAAATTGATCCTCTTACATTACCGGGACTATCTATTCACTTAAATGAAAGGATTCAACGCGTAAGATATATAATTATTTTTTTAATTTTTTTGTTACAGTGTAATATGTGTTATTCATTCAATGATTAATTGAAAAATAAAAGAAAGAACAGCATTCAATTGATTTATTATATTTTAGTATTAACTAAAATAAATTTTTTATAATAAATATTTGGTGGTCTTTTGTTGGATGATGATTTGGAACGTTCTTTCTGTTTAGATCTGTATTTTAAATAAATAAAGTGGCTACTAAGGGCCAGTTGTATGTCGGTTGGTAAACTCTTTTTAAACGTTGACAAGGGGTAAAACATTACAATTCACCTTGTGCCCGGTGGGATGGCCAATCAGATGACAGGCACCTTCATCTGATTGGCCATCCCACCGGGCACAATGTGAATTCTAATGTTTTACCCCTTGTCAACGTTTAAAAAGAGTTTACCAACCGACATACAACTGGCGCTAAGTTTGCTAGAATTTATTCATAGTAGTTTAAAATATTAAAATATATTCTGTCTTGTTTGACTGAATCCATTCATCCGCTCGGAGTAAATAAAAAATTCAATATCAATTCTTAGAATTCGACCTAAATGATTACTAATTACAATTTTTACTTTCACATTTATATTCTATAGAATATAATGGGGAAGAAACGAAATTTTCTCTGGAGAGAGACGGACTGGTAGAAATTTTAATTGAATGTAATGGAAGGCAGCCCAGAGGTAGTGAGGAAAGAAAAAATTAACACAAATAAAATAAGGTGTAATTTATTGGAATCCTTCCTCCTTTCCTTTCAAAACGACGTTTCGGAGGATTTTTCCTCCTTCTTCAGGGTTTCAAAGGGTCAATGAATGAAACAAATAAAATGTTTCTTCTTCTCTCCACAGTAGTGTTCAAAAACTTTCTTCATTTTTAACAAAGGCATAGAAAAACAAATTTAATTCTAATTTTGATAATTATAAAGTGTATAGACTATTAGAATTCTAATTAAGAAAAGGAGGAAAAAAAAATTTGTTTTTCTATGCCTTTGTTAAAAATGAAGAAAGTTTTTGAACACTACTGTGGAGAGAAGAAGGAAACATTTTATTTGTTTCATTCATTGACCCTTTGAAACCCTGAAGAAGGAGGGAAAAATCCTCCTGGGCTGCCTTCCATTACATTCAATTATAATGGGGAAGTATTGCGATAGCCTGCCTGGGTTTATTTTGGTTTTATTTTGGTGCTAGAACTTTTCTAAGTTATGTTACTCTAATGGGTGACTAACAAAAATTAATTAATCTATAATTATAAATAGAAGGCTCCCCAACTCAACTTGCTAACGCCGTTGGTTCTAGTTAAAAGTCTATACTCTTTATAATTATCAAAAAATACTCTAATTTTATAAGTAATCATTTATTGATATTAAGGGCCAGTTGTATGTCGGTTGGTAAACTCTTTTTAAACGTTGACAAAGGGTAAAGCCTTAGAATTCACCTTGTGCCTGGCGAGATGGCCAATCAGGTGAAGTGCCTGTCATCTGATTGGCCATCCCACCGGGCACAATATGAATTTTAAGGGTTTTACCCTTTGTCAACGTTTAAAAAGAGTTTACCAACCGACATACAACTGGCCCTAAGTATACTATATACAATTACCACCTCTTTTTTTACTTAAAATTACATATTTTATTGACATGTCAATAATTTTTTACAAATTTTCTCTAATTGTTATATCTTTCGACACTTCTCGAATGTAAGGATTCCTAATATCTTCCAGTCGATTTTATCACTGAATTGGAAATTTAAAGGCGCTTCATCAATATGATGTTTGTCAGCAGCGACATCAATAGTCCATACATCTACTATATATATATAAAATTAAGGTTTTGTCTGTACATTGCTCCAAATCACTCCAAATTTTGGTTGCACACGTTTCAAGCAAAGTTATGAACGAAAACACCCTCAACAAATTCCTGTCTGTCTGTCTGTCTGCATGTTTCCGTCGTTTCCGAAAAGTTGCTCACGATTCACGTAAAAACGACTGAAGGGATTATTATGAAATTTCATATTTACAACAGATGTCTTCTAACTTACGTTTTTAGCTATATAACGTTTTGATATTTTGACCCCAGAAGGGGGTTGGGGGTGGGGGCGCACGAATGAAAATTATCAAATAACTCCTAAACTATTAATTCTACCGCAAATTTTATTATGAGCAAAGTTGTAGGGGGTGTGATTTCTTCTTTGACAACTTTTGTTTAAAAAAATTCCCCCAAAAACCACCCAAAAAGGGGGGGAGGGTCAAAATATGAAAATTCTTGCTCTTTGACCATACTCAACCAAATTTTGTATACATAATCTGTGGGTCATTAGAAGACTAGAAATGCAAAAACTAACCACCCAAACTGGGGGGGGGGGATCAAAAATGAAAATTTTTACCCTTAGAGCAAACTTAACCGATTTTGTATACATAATCTGTGGGTCACTAGAAGGCTAGAAATGAAAAAACTGTGGGTGGAGGGTGGGGGGTGCAGGGTGGAGTGGAGGGTCTAGGTGAGGGTCCAGAAGTGTAACGGGAGGGGGGCTCAGGTGAGGGTCCAGAGGCGTAGTGGGGTGGTCCAGGGTGGGTGCGGGGTGGTGGTGGTCTGGGGCGGGGTGGTGCAGTGGGGAGTGAGGGTTCAGGTGAGGATCCAGAGGCTTAGTGGGATGGGGCGCGGCGGTGGGGTCCGGGATGGGGTGGTGCAGGGTGGAGTGGTGGGTTCAGGTGAGGGTCCAGAGGCGTGGTGGGGTGGGGGCGGGAGGTGATGGGTGGGGTTCGGAGGGTGTGGTGGGTAGGGGTGGGGGTCCAGGGGGTGTGTCCCTTGGCTAGCGAGAGGGCCGCCGAAGGCGGGCCTTGCAGCTAGTATTAAATAAATAAGTAATAAAAGTGTCTTTTAGAATAGAGTGAGGTTCTTAATACACTATATCTTCATAAAATAAATGTCTTAACCAAAAAGGACCACCCCCAGCAAAGTAATGAGACAAAATGACTAAGAAGAAGAAATTATTTTTTTACAGATTTTAATGTGGATTAATCAAAATTTTATATTATCTGATGATTTATCAGTAACAAATGATCTTATAGTAACATTTTTATCGCTTCGGGATAATACGAAATTAAACATAATTATGTCTATGTCTGGAGAATTATATATACTAACTTCAAATATTGTATTAGCCGGCGATCTCATTCAATCTCTTGTTGAATTTTTGAATCTTTCTCAACTTCAGGTATGATTTAATTTATTTTAACTTCAATTATTTGTTACTTAAATACTCTACTTGTTTATGCTTTTCTATTATCTTCTTTCCTTATATCTTTCAATTACTTTAAAGCATATTGGTCATTATTATAATAATTATTATTATTTATTAAATAGTCATTTGAAATTTAATTTATATTTTAAATAGGTAAAAGCAAATTTTCCAATTGAAGAACAAAGAATATGCCAATTACTTGAACAAGTCAATGATCTTCAAGAAGTGAAAATTAGACTTAATGCAGAAATGGCTGACTATTCAGGATTAATTCCAAAATATCTCTTACGCGCCGAAGATTCAAGACTACTTAGAGATGTGTAAATATAATAATTCAAAAAATACTTTTAAGAACTTTTTGAAATATGTAATATTAAATCAATCAAAAATATTTATTTGCAAATGTAATTATACTAAGTCATAACTTCTCTTCTTTAATACACAAAGTAATGCTTAGAGGCAAAAAACGAAAAAAGAAAATTAGTGTGGTAATGATCTTAAGAGGAGAAATAGAAAATTCAGTGGCTTAGAACAATTAAATTTGGAAATAAATACCTTTATCTTACTTACATTCTTACTTACTTGATAAATGTCTAGTACTATTTTATTTTTATTCATTTTTTTTATCAAATAATGATTAATTTTAATCTTTTAAAGAAATTATCTGAATTCCCTGTATATACCTACATCATCCGTATTGTATAATGAATACTTTAATAGAACACAGGAATTATTTGACGGATTATAGTGGTGCTTCACAAAGAGGAAATAAAATTAAAGAAATTAAAAGGAATTTTCTTTAATAGCTGTTTCTAGAATCCTTTATAAATAAATTTCGACCATAGACATCTTACCTGAAATCTTCAAAATATAATTTAAAATTTTTTTTAAATTTTTTTAATTTTATTTCCTCTTTGTGAAACACCACTATAATCCGTCAAATAATTCCCGTGTTTAATATGTTTCACTATAAACCAACACTGCTTTCCCTAAACGTTACTTTAAGAGAAGCCTAAGATGCAATCTTTATTAATAATCAATTTATTCTTTTATAGGGAAAATGTGCGTAAATGGTATAATGATTTAAGTGAAATAAATAAAGATCTTATTATGAGTTATAATATTAGATATAATAATCATACAGAAATAATGAATGTATTAAAAGAAATAAATGTCATTATTCAAAGGTGTGCGAGATTGAGAGGTAAGATATAATTAATATCTATAAACTATTTTACCTAATAATTTATTACATTTATTAACTATAAATTATTTTAAATAAATTAATTTTCAGCTGGAAAATACAAGACTCATATTGTAAATTTATCTCGACAAGCACTAAAAAGTAAAAATGTAAATTCATTAATTTCAATAATGAAAAATGGAGAAATATGAATATCTTATTTCCATATTAATTAATCACAATACATAACTTATTTTGTTCTGAAGTGTAATCTAGGTATATGCAATTATTTTTATGGAACTTGAAATGTTTAAAAATATACAAGATTCTAGGCCTAGTTTGAGTCAACTCTGCCCCATCGATGTTCTCATTTATATGAAATTTTTGTAAAAGCTAACTTGTGGGTCCCCTTTTTTAAGCGCCAATTTCGTTGTCAAAAGGGTTCTCCCACCTCCCACTCTGTGCACCTCTTCCTCCCCTATTTTAGTTACTTGAGCGCTCCCAGGGCGCAGCACTACATGAATATTTACCTGGTGATTTTAAAATATAATTTGATTCCGTCTAATCGGTTTTTAATTAAAAGTGCAGTAGATCAATATTAATATAATTATTAATATAATAATATAATAAATATTATTAATATTATTTACAATATTTTTATTAAATCAAACCACGTAATAGAACCGAATATGTGCAAATCGACTCCGGTTCGGTTAGAATATATTCAGTTCGGCTCGGTTGGGTTCGTATAGCTCCTTTTCGGGCCGGTTTTTAGACGGTTCGGTTAGCACCGAGCCGAAGTGAATATATACTAACCAAACCTCCGAAAGTTTAGTCCGGGCGGGGTGTGTTTCGAGCTCCCATTTTTTCCTAATCAAACACACATTGAAAAACCGAACAGCCAATCGTCGGATATAAATAATAGTGAAAAAAGCACCTTGGACTCTTGTATTTCAGTGAAGAAAAAAAATGAGAGCATCTGATTTTCGGTTCAGCCACAAGTATTGCTGTATATCTTATAAAAACAGTGTCAATTGAAAAAGTATGTTTAATGAGACTCCTTTTATATGATCTATATATTTTCAAATGAGCGATTTGAATTCCCGCTCTCTTTCATTATATATATTAAAATAATGATTTATGGCCAAGTTCACACACATTAAATCCGGGCGACAAGGGATAACTGTGCGCTACTGGTGGGGAACACTGATGACAGCGAACCTGGCGGTGAGAAAACATAACACCACTCGGACTCACATCTTTACTTGATTCCAATAGTTCCGGGCGACAAGGGGTAACTGTGCGCTACTGGTGGGGGAACACTGATGACAGTGAACCTGGCGGTGAGAGAACATAACACCACTAGGACCCACATCTTTGCTTGATTCGAAATTTTGGCTCAGACAAAGCTGTATGTCTGAGTGATGTTATGTTTTCTCACCGCCAGGCTCGCTGTCATCAGTGTTTCCCCACCAGTGGCGCACCATTACCCCTTGTCGCGCTGAACTAATGAATGTCAACTTGGCGATAAATCATTATTTTTATATATATTATAATAAAAGAGAGCGGGAATTAAAATCGCTCATTTGAAAATATATAGTTCATATAAGGGGAGTCTCATTAAACATACTTTTTCAATTGACACTGTTTTTATACAGCAATACTTTTGGCTGAACCGAAAATCAGATGCCTTCATTTTTTTTCTTCACTGAAATATAAGAGTCCAAGGTGCTTTTTTCACTATTATTTATATCCGACGATTGGCTGTTCGGTTTTCAATGTATGTTTGATTAGGAAAAAATTGGAGCCCCAAACACACCCCGCCCGACGATTGCCGGTTCGGTTTTCAATGTGTGTTTGATTAGAAAAAAAAATGGGAGTCCAAAACACACGTCGTCCGGACTTAACATTCGGAGGTTCGGTGAATATATATTAACCGAACCGGAGTCGTTTGCACATGTTCGGTTCTAGTGCGTGGTTTGATTTAATAAAAATATTGTAAATAATATTTATTATATTATTATAATATTAATAATTACATTATTATTGATCTACTGCACTTTAACCGATAATTATATTTTTAAATCCCCGGGTCAATATTCGTTGAGTGCTGCTCCCTGGGAGCCGTCAAATAACTAAGATAGGGGAGGAAGGAGTTGGCAGAGTGGGGGAACCGTTTTGACCTTAGACCATATAAGATATGGTCTAAGGTTTTGACAACGGAATTGGCGCTTGAAATAACAGACCATAGAGTATATATAGAGGAAAGCTTGCGTATATTGAAAAAGCGCTCTCTAGCGAGTCATACCCAAACTCTTAGTCCTTAAGAGCCATTCCAGGGGGTGTTCACTCCTCACTGGCCACCATTAATTTTTTTTTAATTAAAAAACAATCTATCGAGTTTTTTTAATCAATTAAATAAATAATAAATAATAATTTAATTTTAAAATTAAAAAATCAATTAATAAATAAAAGATAATTGAAAAAAATGTAAACAAACTTTTTTATTGAGATTTTCTTCTATAAATAATTACTTTAATTAAGAAAAGATCAATTAAGATGAGATTTGTCGAGGTCCAGACCTAGCCAGATCGCTTTCTAATCCTCAAAACTTGTTAATAGAGTTTGTTTCATCAAAATCGGTAGAACCTTTTTGAAAATAGAACAAAGATACAAATCTTATATTATTAAATGAGTATTGCTCGATGGCCAGGTACTAAATATATATACAAACAAATATATATATACAATTTGTGCTCGTTTAATAAGAGTAGTTAGATACATATAATTAAGTTTTTCATCTCATGTTTAGAAAAATCAAACTTAATTGAATTGAATATTAAATTTTCATTTCAATATAAGTATTATAGCATTTGTAAATAATTTTGTGTTATATAAAGTATTTCTTGAGGCATCCGAAGACGTATTAGAAGTTATTATCAAATCTTATATATTTAATAATATTTCACTAATAGTCGAATGGTTAAAGTATATGACTCGTAATCAAGCTAGCCCGGGTTCAAGTCCCACTATCGGCAATCCTATTTTAGTCTGATCCCTACATATTTGAAAATAAACTAAAATATATAGTGTCGCTAATGGTTGAATCTGATAAAGCAAAAAAAAAAAAACATTTCACCAAGCTGATTTTTTTTAAATTCATCCACTTATTTATTTTTAATATTCTCTTCTAAAACAAAATCAAATTGAGCGCGCTTCTGCCTCTCGACATTTTTTACCCAAGATAAATTATTTTGAATCATCCGCTGTGGGACGTCACCAAAATTTGCCTGGATGAGAACGGTTCCCGCCATTTTGCTTCAGTATACGAACCGCCAGAGACTCGTATACCCTAAAATACATAGGGCCCTTATGGAGCCTTCCTCTCTATATAATCTATGTAACAGACTATCAGCTTTGCTGTTACCGAAATTTTTTATTGTTGTGTCCTTTAAACATATATAATTTTTAAACATTTAACAAAAATGTAAATAACAATTAAATTGTTAAGTATCAAAATAATATAATTATTAATAAAAAAAATTGAATAGTAATAAGTAAGTAATAATTATTTCTAGTACTATTTCTTTACCCGAACCTCTCTCTAATCTAGCTATACATTGAAAAGATTTAGTTTGCCGAGAATAGCAGAGTTGAATATTTATAAGGAGAAATTATTTTGATTGTCTTCTGCTTGATACAAATAAACATATAATATATTTTACTGCTATAAGCCAAAAAAAACACTTTTTTCATAATTGACGAACAACTTTTTCCTATGTTCCTATTTAATAATAAATTGTATATATTAGGTGTACCAATAGGTTTTGATGGTTTTACAAAAGATGACGTAACTAGCATTAAATCCCATCAGATGATCATCTTGTAACTATATTCATGTTAAAATGTCATCATATCCATTTCAAAATCCGTTTCTATCATTTTGCTGTTTAACCAACATACTTTCTTTGTGCTCTAACCATACTCTAACCTTTGTGCCAACAAAACTCAATTTGCGGGAAGCGCTGTTTTTTGTTTTCATTTGAAAAAAGTGCAGATGATGGACATCGATTGGTGTGTGAAGCATATGGGAAACATGCTCCATCAATAAAAACATGCGAGTACTGATTCCGGTGTTTTAAAAGTGTCGATTTTGACACCAGCGACAAAGGACGCGAAGGGAGGCCATTAAAGTTTGAAGACGCTGTGTTGGAGGTGTTATTGGATCAAGATTCATGCCAAACTCAAGAGGAGCTCGCTGAAACCTTGGAAGTGACTCAACAAGCGATTTCGAATCGTCATGGGTATGGTGCAAAAACAAGGAAATTGGGTTCCGTATGAACTCAAGCCAACAGACGTCGAACGCCGTTTTTTCACGTGCGAACAACTGCTTCTAAGGCAAAATCGGAAGGGTTTTTTGCATCGAATCGTGACGGGGGACGAAAAGTGGATCCACTACAACAACCCAAAGCGCAGAAAATCGTGGGGTAAGCCCGGCCATTCATCAACTTCAAGGGCCAAACCGAATATTCATGGCAAGAAGCTAATCCACTACAACAACCCAAAGCGCAGAAAATCGTGGGGTAAGCCCGGCCATGCATCAACTTCAAGGGCCAAACCGAATATTCATGCCAAGAAGCTAATGCTGTGCATCTGGTGGGATCAGCTCGGAGTGATCTACTATGAGCTACTCCAGCCTAACGAAACCATTACTTGGGAACGTTACCAACAACAATTGATGCAATTGAGCCGAGCATTGAAGCTCAAACGCCCGCAATATGCCAAAAGACATGACAAAGTGATCTTTCAGCACGACAACGCTCGGCCACATGTTGCAAAAGTCATCAAGGAAACTTTGGAGGCGCTTCAATGGGATGTCCTACCCCACCCGCCGTATTCACCAGACATTGCTCCTTCCGACTACCACTTGTTACGGTCGATGACTCATGGCCTGGCCGAGCAGCACTTCACTTCTTATGAAGAAGTCAAAAATTGGGTCGATTCTTGGATCGACTCAAAAGACGAGGAATTTTTTCTAACGCGGAATCCGTATGCTTCCAATTTCTCTGAATAAAGCTTCAAAGGTACAAAAAAAACCCTCAAAACTTATTTGTAGACCTAATATATATAATTTATTTGTTAGAGACTATAGTTTCGAAGGTTTGACATCCATCAGTCTTTTAAGTTAGAAATAAACGTGTTGAGTGACCAGGATACTAATACAACATTACGAAATTACCTACATCCAATAGAGGTTATTTCAACCCAAGAAAAAAAAAGTTAAAATATTTCTAATTAAAAAAAAACTGATGATGAAGATCATACTGTCGAAAATATAGTCACTAACAAAAATTGAATGTGCGATTTCGAAAAGGGCACATGTCTGAAAATTGAAAATGTTCGGGAATGAAAAAAAATTAATTATTTTCTAAAATAGTGCAAAATTTATAAAATTTATTTTGGGGGTAGTAAAATTAATAGCATAGTAGGTGCAGGGAAGCTCTTAGATTACATTTATATGAAAAAGTGTATTTTTTAAAATATGCAAGTTGTGCCCTTTTCGAAATTGCATATTCAATTATATTATATCTCTCTATATATAATTCTTTGCCCCATAGCCGATGCACTCACTCATCATCAAAACAGCCAGAACCAGTGGACATAGAAACATGACATTTGGAGAGCATATTACTTCTATGACAGGGGCTCAATAAGAAAGGATTTTTTGAAATTCGACCCCTAAGAGGGTCAAAGGGGTAAAAGTGTGTTTTCGCTGATTCTGAAATATCTCTTTAAGGTAGTTGTTCCGCCAAATGGGTTTCCTTAGGATTTTTTTGAAATTTAGATAGCTTATTATTTAAATACTTCTGCATCGATTGAAGGCAAAACGAAATTTATCAACAATATAATTCCGGAGATATAAAATTTCAAAAATAGATTTTTTCAGACTCTTATACATTGCACTATACGGGATATCGGAAAGTTTACATACATATTTAATTATAATTAAGAAACCCTTCTTACCATTTTTATAAAAAACTAAACCAACATTAAAAACAATAACCAATACATATTTTAAGACAATTTTGATTCATAGTTACAACACAGTTTCTGAGATAATAATGAATAAATAATGAAAAATGTATAAAAAAATTTACACTAAAAACAATTTGGTAAAAGCGCATTTATTTAACCAGCGAAAGATGTACAAAGCGCACATGCGCTAGATTTTTTCAAAATTATAATTTTAATAAGGTGTAACGTAGGCGTTGATTACATTTGTTAAAAAATATCAAAATGATTTTTATAGAAATTTTTTAACTTTTAAAATATATTTTATCTGTCATTTTAATATAAAAATATTCAATCTCTTACAATGGTGCCAGATTTGTCAAACGAGAACGGTATTGGCTAGAATCGGTACATAAACAGCAAAAAGTTTTGGGCTTATGAATTATAAATCCTTATTGTCTGTTCTATATATTCTAGCATTAACTTTTTGCTAGTATTCTCGCCAAACAACTACCTTAAGGACGATAAGATATCCACTTGCTTTTTACTTATAAAAATACTAAATAAAAATATCGAAAAAGTAATTTCAGGATTTTTTGAAATTCGACCCTAAGGGGGCCAAAAGAGAAAAATGTTTTTACAATGGATTTACAATGATTTATGCATTATCTTTTAAGAACGATAAGATATCTACTTGATTTTTACTTAAAAAAATTCTACATACAAATATCTAAAAATTCCTCTCTGGATTTTTTGAATTCGACTCTAAGAAGGTCTAAAGGCGATATGCAATGTGTTTACACTGATTATCAGTTGGGTCTTTGCAAATTTAGCACTGCGGGAGCGCTGAAATTCTTTAACCCCTAGTATAAATAGATAAAATAAAAAAACTCCGAACCATGACACCCCTTCTGATTATACACTATCTATTAAGAAGAGAGGGATTTTTACATGCTTTTCTCTTAATAAAATTCTACATACAGATAACTAAAAAGTAATTTCACGATCAATTGAAATTCCACCCCTAATAGGGTCAAAAGGGAAAATGTTTTTATAACGGGCTACGATGATTATGTTATTAAGAACGTTAAAATATCTACTTACTTTTTACTTTAAAAAAATTATTATCCAAATATCTAATAAGTAATTTCAGGAATTTATGAAATTGCACCCCCAACTACCCAAAATGTGAGTGGAGGCAAAAAATTAAAACTCTCTCCCATCTTGATAAATTGTGTAGAGTTGGCCTTTAGGACTATAGGAATCTTATCTGTAAAAACTTATTACCCAAAATGAGGGTGTGGGGACGAAAGTGGCTGCAAAATATTAAAATTCTAAACACTTTATTCGATCTTGACCAAATTTAGTACAGTTATTCTTTAGAAAACTGTGAATTTATTTATGCAAATACAAACTTCCCAATATGAGTGCGTGGGTTCGAAAGAGGTGGTCATTAACCCAATAATCCCTACAAAGACTTCATTTGCGCGAAATACACGATTCAACACCATTACGCCCTTAAATATTTGCATTTCTAATGGTAGTATTGTTAGGGCTCTCGTGAGGTGAGTGCTGTGTGGTGCTTTGTGCGCCCCCCATCAAGTCGATGGGGTCCTAACAATCTGTTGAGTGCAGGTTGTAGGTTGCGTGTTCATATAGGGTGTGTGCAGGGGAGGGGCTGCTGGTTGGCGTTTGGCCCCTCCAGATTCGAATGGTCCGAATCCGTTCGATTCCCCAGTCGAATCGAGGCTGCTTTAATTATAGCATGGGTGATAATATTTCACTCATGCAAAAACGACGCAACGATCCGACTGAGTCATCTAGCGGCCGTGTCTCGAGCTCGTCGCCATGAGCAAGAGCGGGCCACACAGGTAGTTTATTTAAAGCTTAATTTGAAAAAACGCTAACTCTTTGAAATAATTTTTAAAAATAAAAAATTAATAGATATTATAAAACAATTAATTAATAATAACTAGTTTAAATTTTGAACCCCCCAAAACGGTCTAAAAAACGATGTTAAAATAACCATTTTAAAATTAAACTCCATGTCACAAGTCAACGTTTCGTTTCATTTGAACTTATTAACTTTTTCCAAAGGCTATTTTTAAGGACGAAATTTTTCTCATGTTTTTAAAAATATCGTTTTTAGCCGGTTTTCGACTATTTTCTCAAAAAGTACTCAATCAATTTCGTTCAAAATTGAATATAATTATTAATAATTGATTGTTTTATAAAATCTATTAATTTCATATTTTTAAAAATTATTTAAAAGGAGTTATTAGCTTTTTTTAAAATTAGGATTTAAATAAAAAAAAATTTTTGAATGCAAATATTCTAATAAAAATTATTTGCTATAAAAAATAAAAATAAAATAACACACAGATATGAAATTTCAATAGATTTGATGAATTTGTATTGAGGAAAAAGAAAACTTTTTGATATTTCTAGTTGATCTTCGCTCCCGTAGGGAAGAAATTGAATCTTTCATATAATTTCTTTTAAACTTCAAATTTCTTAATCAAAATGCTATTTTCTTATATTAAAAAGGTACTATGCTCCTCCTCAATCAGCTTAGCAAACAGGAAGTTGCTATTGAAGACATATGTATGGAGCATAGCCATGTACGGGTGTGAAACCTGGACAATTGGAAAAGCGGAGAGAAAGAGATTGGAGGCTTTCGAAATGTGGTGCTACAGAAGAATGATGAATATCAAATGGATGGATAAAATTACAAATGAAGAAGTTCTTGGAAGAATCGGAGAAAGAAGAACCTTGTGGAAGAGTCTGAAGAAGAGAAGAGGTCAGATGATGGGGCACACACTGAGACATGGGGGACTGCTTAGGGATATCTTGGAGGGGAGGTGGGAAAGAAAAGGGGAAGGGAAGACCCAGATTAGAATATTTCAACCAAATAATTGAGGATATGGGATGCCAGACATTTAGAGAGGTTAAACAGCTGGCGGGGGACAGAGTCGAGTGGAGACGGATTGTTGCATCAAACCAGTCTTAGGACTGTATACTCAATGATGATGATGAAAAGGTACTGTGAGCCTCCAGATAGATGAGTGTGCCACTGTATTTATGTGTTTATTTGTATCAAGCAGAGGACATCCTCATTGATTTATTCTCATATTTATGTACTATTTTTTCTGGGAATATATTTTCAAATGAGTTGTGAAACTCATAATTTTCTCGTTAAATATTTTAAATACAATTTTCCATCAATTATAATGAATGTTTATTAATACATATATACGAGTATATATAATATATATCTAACAACAATTCGTTAAATTATTTAGTTTCACAATTTAATTGCAAGAAACTACCTATTTATCAATGTGGAAATAGCTACTAAAGGCCTTTATCCGGAGGGCCCCTGAATTGTATGTTAGTAAATTTATAAAAAGAAATATTTTTATATTTACGAGCCGTTCAAGTATTTCCTGAGCACAAGATGGCATAAGATGTCAGGATTTTTACCCAAAATATGTTTATTTTTTATTAGCTTCACTTGTATGTAACAGTTCTAGATGTAAGGGATTCTAGAAAAGTCTATTTTAGCCTATATCTAATTGTCGTATCTGGGGACACGGCATTGCCCCAGCCAAGTCCGATTGACCAGTTTTCTGGAAAAAATCTCAGGCATGTAGAGGTTTCCATTACGAAGCTACAAAGGCGTCAAAATGGCCTGAGTTGTTTCCTGTAAAGGGTAGTCTGGCAGTGCACACATCCGCGCTCGAATCGAACTTGGCTGGCACTGCCGTGCCCCCAGATACGACAATTAGATATAGGCTAAAATAGACTTTCTAGAATCCCTTACATCTAGAACTGTTACATACAAGTGAAGCTAATAAAAAATGCGTAAAAGCCAAGTTTTATGAAAATAATTTCAACTAAAAATTTGAAATCAATAAAAAATATAGAGGGACATGTGAAATGAAAAACATGCGTTTTAATTGAAGTTACTAATATATTCTCGACTCATTTAATTAATTGATGATGTTGAACTTGGCAGCACATTAGATCTCACTACTTTTTTTGGCAAACGGATTTTATTAATCGAACTTGGCCTTTTTTTACACAAGTGTTTTTGTTGAGATCGATTTGAAACTTTGGAAGTATATATATGTAATTCAGGTGACAATACAAAAATTTTGTACAATCGAACTATTCGGATCCCTTATACATTAATTGTTTCCTAATTATCCATTAAATTCTCTTACATATGCATTCGAATTTACATTGGTGCATTTTAGAAGCCTAACCTACAGGGGCTTTAAAAATATAAAGTATGGAACAAATAGCCTCCTTTGGACCAAACTCAACCAAAATTTGTATACATCTGTGGGCACTCAGAATGGTAAAAATCCAAAAATTAACCGGGCAGAGGGTGAAATTTGGAATTTATAGACCCCTTTGATCCAAACTCAACCAAAATTTGTATACATCTGTGGCCTCCAGAATGGTAAAAATCCAAAAATTAACCGGCAGGGGCAAAAATTTGGAATTTATAGACCCCTTTGATTCAAACTCAACCAAAATTTGTATACATTATCTGTGGGCCCCCAGTAGGGTAAAAATATAAAAATTAACTGTTGAGGGGGAGGGGGCGAAATTGGGAAAAATATACAAAACTCTTGTCGAATTTAGTCCTCGTATAGCCATGTACGCATAGAATTATACCCATTTTAAGGCTAAAAAGTTAAAAAAAAAATTATAGTTTAAAAAAACGCTTTTGTCCGTAACGTACTAAAAAATATAATTTTTTTTTATTTTTTGTGTAGATCCCCATTTCTCAGAAATTAAACAAAACAGACTTCCTACCTTTCTCCTCCCTAATTTTAAATATTTACCTTTTTGTTATTTAAAAATAAATTTTACCATTGACTTGTATTAAAATTCAACTTATTCAGGTCAGTTACTTTCTGTTGCTCCTGAAGATGGGTTAGCCACCCGAAATATATATATCGAGATTAAAGTCTCTCCAAACATAAATTCGTTTTATTTTTATATCTTAATGTGAAACCTACCAAGTATTTTTTATCCAATAAATAAATACAAATAAATCTTCAAATTTGTATTTATTTTTATATAGAGCCTGATGAAGCCATAATTCATTGGCGAAACGTTGCAATTGATCGATTGTTTTAACACTGTTTAATTGTTCCTATTTTCCTCTGATTTGTCAAATCTAATATTTAAAATAAACATTTTTTTCTTTTTTCCCTCCCCGCGATGGCCTCGATCCAGAGAGATCATTTTGGCCAGACTATTGTTATGTATATATGTATATATATGCAGTGCTGGATTTCCGCCTAGGCCCACAAGGCCCGGGCCTAGGGGCCCAGCCGGCATGAGGGCCCTGATTGCGGAGTCTTTTTTCAACCTAAAAAGATCATAAAAGGGATCTACAACAGGCATTACAAATATCATACAAGTATGCATCCACAATCTCTGGCTAAACAAATATCGCTTAACATTCTCATTAAAATTACTAAGAGTTGTCATTTTTTAGTTTTATTCTTTTCTCTATATTCAGTATATTTATTGTTTTTGTTCCATATAATTGTTGTTTCCCTTTTTAATTTTTTTTTCTTATCTGTTTTATCATATTGTTTATTTTCTTTGTAATTAAATTGGCCTAATATTGTACATTAAAAAGGCTAGATGACCCTACAAATACAATGTTCTTGAAAAAAAAAATGTTCTGTACTAATGCATTTAATTTGCTAAATTTCCAAAATAGCTTCGAGATGGTGGGGGGGGGGGGGGCAAATGTAGGGTGTCTAGGGGCCCTGGGTCTCTTAAATCGGCCCCTGCCTGTATATATGTATGTTTTTTTTTGTTTGTTTTTTATAATGATATTGATACAAGAAGAAGTTGCACCAAGAAGGTACAACCTCTGAAGTCCGTGGTGGACCCTTGTAACGTGAAGATAAGGGGAGATTTAGGGATTGGGTAGCAGTCGAAGGTATCTGTGGATGCTGGTCTTGAAAGTTTGAAGGTTATAAGTAGCTGGAAAGACGGTCGGGGGTAGAGAGTTCCAGTCTCTAGATGTCATAGGGATAAATGAATTGGCGAATGCGTTTGTTCGATTAGTATCTAGTTTAAGCGCGTAGGGGTGTTGAATTTTAGAAAATCGTGTATTTCGAGCAAATGAAGCCTTTGGTGGGATTATCGATTTTATTTCGTCAGAACAAAAGCCATGGTAATATCTATAAAAAAGGGAAAGGGCGGAGACAGATCTACGATGGGCTAGGGAGTCGAGAGTGTCAGTTAATGTAGGATCGCCTATCAGTCTGATAGCTCGCCTCTGAATTGCATCTAAGGTATTAAGAGAATACTTGGAGGCTCCTCTCCACAAATGCGAGCAATATTCAAGACAGGGGCGAATTTGAGCCTTGTATAATATAAGGAGTTGAGTGGGGGTGAAAAATCGTTTGGTTCGGAAAAGAAAGCCAAGCTTACATGCTGCAGCTTTTGCTACTGAGATAATATGGTCATTCCAAGAGAGGTCAGAACCTAAGGTGACACCTAACATTGATATTTTATTACGGAATTCCAATGAGCTCGAATCAAAGGAAATGTCCGGAAGGTTCCTATCTGCGCGCCTAGAAATTAGGCAGCATTGTGTTTTGCTAGCATTAAAGTTTACCAAATTGTGAGATCCCCATTTTTTAAGCATGCTTAAATCTGAATTTATTGAGGAGGCTATGTTTGCGCGATTGTCTAGTAAGGATTGAGCGTTGTGGAGGGTGCTATCGTCAGCGTAACAATGTATTGGATTGGAGGGCAGATTTAATAGGTCATTAATATAGATAATAAAGAGCGTGGGAGAGATGACTGAGCCCTGAGGAACTCCAGCATTAGTATTAAAGGACGAGGATGATATTCCGTCAACCTCGACTTTAATAGAGCGGTTTGAGAGAAAGCTCTCAAGCAACTTGCAGAGGCTCGGGGGAGGCCAAATGCAGGTAATTTGGCAAGAAGATTTTTGTGCCAGACTTGATCGAAGGCCTTTGAAATGTCTAAGCCTATTACGAAAGTCTCTTTACCAGTCTCTAGTGCTTTATTCCAAATATGAGTTATATATGCTAAAATATCGCCGGTGGACCGAAATTGTCTAAAGCCGTATTGACTATCATGGATTAGTTTATTAGATTCTAAATGGTGAAGAACTTGCTCATTAATGATTTTTTCCATGATTTTAGAAAGAACCGAAGTTATGGCGATCGGACGATAATTGGCTACATTTGAAGAATCTCCTTTTTTTTTAATTGGTTGAATTCTTGCTGTTTTCCAGCTCTCCGGAAATGAGCCAGTGGTATATGAAAGTTTGAAAATTTTTGAGAGAATAGGAGCAAGTTCAGGCGCGCAATTTTTGATTATACTGTTGGGAATGTTGTCTGGGCCAGCGGCTGAATTAACATTTAGGTTTTTTATTACTTTTAATATTTTTGGTATTCTGAATTTAATATCCGACATAATATTGGTGCTAGGGGTATAGGGCAGGGGTCAAGTCCCTTGTCGTCTAGGGTGGCATTGGTCGCGAAGAATGAAGCTTCAGCTTTAGAGAGGGCGTCAGTGGCTGTTGAGCCGCTGGCAAGATTAGGGGAGAGGGGACGAAGATTTGGAGGAGTTGGTAGTTAATTTCCTCGTGAGATGCCAGAATCGATTTTTATTAGCTGGGCATGCTGATAATCGGTCAGCCCATTTTTCGCCTAGAGACTTCTTGGTTTCATTAATAATTTTGTTACACTGGTTACGAGATGAGATTTTGAAAAAGCAATTCATTTGATGTCCGTTTGGCAGGAAAGCCATTCATTGAATGCTTTATTTTTTTCACGAACAGCTTCGGCGTATTACTAAGTTAAATTTTGTTGATAGCTATTATGTGTTGCATCATTTGCGAAGCATCTATATATATAAAATTAAGGTTTTGTCTGTACATTGCTCCTAATCACGCCACATTTTTGGTTGCAATCGTTTCAAGCAAAGTTATGAACGAAAACACCCTAAACAAAATTCCTGTCTGTATGTCTGTATGTTTCCGTCGTTTCCGAAAAGTTGCTCACGATTCACGTAAAAAAGGCTGAAGGGATTATTATGAAATTTCATATTTACAACAGATGTCTTCTAACTTACGTTTTTAGCTATATAACGTTTTGATATTTTGCGGTGGTTCGGCACGGGTGCATGGTGCGGGAGGGGGGGAGATGCTGGGGGGTGGTTCGTGGGTCGAGGGTCAAGGGGCCGCCGAAGGCGGGCCTTGCAGCTATGGTGAAAGAATTAAAAAATCTGATTTAACTAATTTCACGAGTCATTCATTTATTAGGAAATCACTTTTGAGAGGGAGGGTCAGATTTTGTTTATTTTTGTTAACAAAAGAGATTAAGAGGGGGGACTCAACAAATTCCTATTATGTTGTATTACTAAACAGGAAATCTGCAAATTTACACATAAAAAACTTTCTTAAGGTAGTTCTTTCACAAATGCAAAAATTCAAGAAGTCTTTGAAACTTGGAATTTAAGTCATTAAAAGCATAATAGAGACACTCTTAAAATTTGAAGACGATTTGCCACACCAAACATTAAATAATTGCAATTAAAAATGAAATTTTTTACATAGGGTGGATAGGGAAAGGGTGGGGATATGATCATTATTTTATTTTTTTCATGAAGGACTTTCACCATCTTGATGAAAAACTAATAAATATTTGTGAGAATAATATATTCGGAGTAAAAAAATAGAAATTATTGTGGTTTTGATAACAAAAAAACATATTTGGGCGATTATTTTTAGTGGAGGGGATATAAGCACAATGGCTTGGAAACGATCCGGTAGTATGTGTGTATCCATATAAAGATTTCGTAGCGTGAGTGGACACTCACGTTAAAAAAACATAACCTAAAATTTTAGTTCCGTTCATATTTATAGTGGTTACGAGGCTAAAACTTTTTGTGTAGATTGTCGCGAAAGAACCTCCTTAAATAAGTATAACCACTTGTGTGTAGCTGTAAGGGGGGGGGAGGGGGAGGAAGAATTAATGAACACAAGATTGCAACTATTTAAAGAATGTAATCAACGATCGTTACTTTTCTTAACTTCTAATTCATTAATTAGTATACTAGCTGCAAGGCCTTCGGCGGCTCTCTTGTTAGCCAGGGGCACGCCCCCTGGACCCTTAATCCATGCCCCCCACCCCCACCCAGCACCTCTCACCCCCGCACCCGTGCCCAACCACCGCCCCCCACACCACCACCCCGCACCCCAGCCCCCGCTCCACCCCACTACGCCTCTGGACCCTCACCTGAACCCCCGACTCCACCCTCCACCATCCCCAGAATCTCACTCCCGCGCCCTACACCCGGAGCCCCATCCTACTAATCCTCTGGATCCTCACTGCGCCACTCCCACCCCCGTGCCCTCCACCCAGCCCCACACCACCACCCCGCACCCACCCACCCCGAACCCCACTGCGCACCACCCCACTAAGCCTCAGGACCCTCACCTGAGCCCTCCCATTACGCCGCTGGACCCTCACCTAAACCCTCCACTCCACCCTGCACCCCCCGGACCCCACCCCGTGCCCTCCACCTCCGCACTCAGTTTTTTCATTTCTAGCCTTCTAGTGACCCACAGATTATGTATACAAAATTTGGTTGAGTTTGGTCAAAGAGCAAGAATTTTCATATTTTGACCCTCCCCCCTTTTTGGGTGGTTTTTGGTGGAATTTTTTTTAAACAACAGTTGTCAGGAATCACATCCCCTACAACTTTGCTCATAATAAAATTTGCCGTAGAGTTAATATGTTTAGGATTTATTTGATAATTTTCATTCGTGCTCTCGCCCCAAACCCCTTCTAGTGTCAAAATATCAAAACATTATATAGCTAAAAATGTAAGTTAGAAGACATCTGATGTAAATATGAAATTTAATAATAATCCCTTCAGCCGTTTTTACCTGAATCGTGAGCAACTTTTGGAAACGACGGAAACATATAGACATACAGACAGGAATTTTGTTGAGGGTGTTTTCGTTCATAACTTTGCTTGAAACGTGTGCAACCAATGTGTTTTGGAGCAATGTACAGACAAAACCTTAATTTTATATATATATAGATTCTTCCTCCCCCCCCCCTACCTGAGTGTAGATCCTCATTCCTCAGAAGGCTATTCAAAATTAAACAAAATAGACTTCCTACCTTTCTCCCTCCACTAATTTTAAATATTTACCCTTTTGTTATTTAAAAATAAATTTTACCATTGACTTGTATTCAAATTCAACTTTCAGGTCAGTTACTTTCTGTTGCTCCTGAAGATGATGGGGCTAGCCACCCGAAATATATATATCGAGATTAAAGTCTCTTCAAAAATAAATTCGTTTTATTTTTATTTCTTAATGTGAAACCTACCAAGTATTTTTTATCCAATAATTTTAAAAATGTTTCACCAAGTACCAACACCAAATTCCTTAAAAACTATTGTATTTATTTTTTGTATAGAGCCTGATGAAGCCATAATAATTTGGCGAAACGTTGCAATTGATCGAATGTTTTAACACTGTTTAATTGTTCCTATTTTCCTCTGATTTGTCAAATCTAATATTTAAATAATGGAACTGATAAATAATAATAATAAGTTCATTTTAAAGTTTGTTTTTAAATTTTCCCTCTTATCAGTTTCCATGACAACATAATTATATATCATAGTCAATATATGATCCTAAAAATTTTTAGCCCTAAAATTCATCTAAACAATTGAATAGAAATCAATATTTTATTTTTTCTTAAACATATTTATAATTTTACGTGAATATTTATAATTTATTTTTTTGTGTTGGAACTTATTTTTTGAAGAACCATGAAGGGAGTTGATTTGAATTGGATTTCAGTATAAAAAGTAGTTCGTCTCCATTTTATTGTCTTGCTATATTTCGATCTAATTGCAATTTTGGAAAATCTTTTTTTCCATGCAAATGGTTTTAATTATTTTGGGAAAGTGTTAAATAAAGTGGCTGATTTGGAATAGTGATTTTGGTTTTGAAGTGAACGGGTTAGTGTATCCCTCCGCGTCAAGTCCGACAGAGCTCGACAAGGCGAACAAGCAATCAGCAACAGCATGCCATGCAAGAACAATTCTTCGTTTGTTTTTCAAATTGAATCCATCTAACTAGCAGTATCTAGCAATGAACGAGTATTTTCCTAATCGGAGAAGTGTATTGCTTGTCTCTCGACGCTTAAGTGTCGCTTTCGTGGATGCCAGTGGGAAGGAAAACGGTGCGTTCGGCAATTGCAATTGGATGGGTGTTTGTTCGGTGTGTAGGCCAAGGGCCTACCTGTGACAAGAGCTCGCAGGAGCAGCACCAGCCGCAGCAGCAGCCTTCATTCAGCCAAGTTTGCTAGCTAGTTGGGCCAGGAGAAAATGCAGAAGCGGGACGGCAAGGAGCCTAGCAGCAGGGAAGAGGCGAAGCGGCAGTCGAGGGTGGCTGCCGGGGGGGCAGGCAATCGGACCTCAATGCCGACCACAAGGCACACCGTGTCCTCGAGCTCAGGGGTGCTCATGGTTGGACCTAACTTTCGAGTCGGAAAAAAAATCGGCTGCGGAAATTTTGGCGAATTACGATTAGGTAAGTCAAACTCTACTCCATTCCAATTTCAACTTTCGTTTCCTTCCCATTTGACATTGACCTAGACCCGCATTTCATTCAATTTCATCTTTCTATTGATTTTTCTCAATAAATTCACTGTTAAATATTGTCGAAAATCAACTTTTCCAAGCAAACCATGTCTTGTCTTGAGCTGATCAAATAAGATTTATCACGTGAGCCTGCCTGGTGGCATTTTCAACTGCGAGCTGCTTAAATAAATGTCTGTTGTCTCTTTTGACCGAACTCCACATTCAAACCGTTCACCTCACAACTTGACGTTATTTCTTGGCATCTTAGCATTCATCCTACACTCCAATTAACCAGCTTTATTTTAACACTCAATTGATTAATTACTAATATCAATATTTCGTATTTTCCCTAGTAAATTATTTTTCTGCTATTTTGGGGTTAGAAATTACAATCATTCCATTTAATCATTAATACAAGGAATTTCGATTCCTTTTCTAGCAAAATATCAATCATATTATTTGCTTTCTCTACATTTCAGATTAATAAAACGAACAATTTTAATCAAAATTAAACCCAATTTTGAATTAATCGGAAATATCAAAATCGGTAATTCCAAAAAAAGTTGAATCA
>JALMQS010000085.1:15567832-15666326 GCA_024734495.1 Forficula auricularia
TTTAAGGTATCAAAATACTAAATTCAAATTAACTAAGTCTATCTATTATAGGTATATGGACCTTTTATTTTGAAAGGGGTCTAAGTCCATTTTCTGTTGTTTCGAGAAAATTAAAGGTTAGCATATTAGTCAATTAAAAAATATAGGTTAATTATATCAAGTCTAGGAATGTTTCTATTAATTATCACTATGTAATTTGATTATATAAATTTCTTTTAGGCGAACTAAAATAAAATATATTTACGGGCTATAAATGGACTTAGACCCCTTTCTTAATTAGTCAATTCTAAAAATCATTTAATTTCAATTATGAAAAATTAAATATCACTTAAAATATATTTTTATTAATTCAATTTTGTTTATAAATAATAACAAGAAATAAAAAAGGAGTAGTATTTTTTATTTTGAACGTTAATTATATTTATTTATCGTTAAACTTAACTTAAGTTATTGTTATTATTTATTTCTCTCTTTATGTAGCAGCGAGGGGTGAACCGCGACCTAATATCGTGTACACCTACTTCCACTTTCATTTCCAAGTAGAATACAATAGATGAAGGGACATTATCTAATGAATTCCAAAATAATTCCACATAATTCCAAAGACGTGTACACCTAATTCCAATCGCGGTTCACTCCTCGTGTGGCAGTGTTTTGAAATATCAATGATGCATAGGAGATATAAAGCTATGGCTGCTCCATATCCTTATATTTTTCGTATATAATAGGTCTGGCATTGTTATACAAAGGCGCTAGGGCGATTCTTTCAAATTTTGCCGGTCTTCCCCGAAATGTAGGTGATAAATCTTCGTAGGAAAAAAATTTGTGTGGAAGAATAAAAAAGTTACGGAAAAAGTTCATCTAAACATCTAAACAAGCTACGTTTCAACAGTGAATTTGAGGTGTTTTCGAAAGAAATCATTTTTCTTGATTTTATTAATTTTTATCGAGAAATCAGAGCACGAATGCCTTTTAATTTTTGTACCCGGTGCCGTCAATACTTAAAGAGAGAGTACCTAAAATTTCAACGGATTTGCATTGTTATTAAATACACTGAAGTGCAAAAAATCGACCACCAATAAAAACTTTATTAAATAGTAAATCATTTTTAATTTTTTTACAAAGAACCATACATTATTGAAATTATTGCTTATTCCAAGTTTAATTGCCACTTGTTGTTGACTAGCCCTTGGTTAATTAGGCACACAATTTGAACTGCTTGAACTTCAGAAATATCCATTTTGTATATTTTATCTTTCTATCAATGATGCTTAATTCAAAATTATTCATTTTATTGATATTTTAAATGGAATTTGATCTTTAATTAAAATTTTATTTAAATTAAAGTGATATTGAAAAAGTATGATAATTTATAATTGTATCTTTTAATTCAATTTCACTTATTTTTTTATAAAATTCAAAAATTATCAACAATATTTATTGAATATGTTAGTTTAAGAGTTAATGGAACAAATTATATGAATATTTGTAAAAATTTTAAAAGTAATTTGCTATTTAATAAAGTTTTTATTAGATTTTTTTTGCACCGTAGTATATAATTTTTTATAATTCGATCACTATAAGTCGAAATATACTAATATCCCATAAGGATATGTGTTAATTTATAAATTGATTATATCCGGAAGGAGCGCTCAGAATTTCATGAAATTTTGCAACGATTTTTTTTATAAATATTTATCAATTTCCAAGGTTTAAAAAAATTTGATTGTAATCGTTTAGGGGTCAACGTTCCCTTAAACTGAGTCAGAAGGATTTTCGTCTCTTACCGTCTCATCAACTAACCGAAATGCAAGTTTGGCACTTGGGTTCGACTTCTAAGAGAGCATAGCCTTCTGACGCTTTAATCAAGTATATCTACTAAGATCCAAGATTAAAATTAGCCTTAGATTCTTCTTATTCTATATTCATAAATCAATAATGTGACGATTAAGCATCTATATGATGTTGAAATTTTAAAAAATTTAATCCATTTTCAAAAAATTCACACACCTGTTTGCATAATTAATAGATATATTAGGAATAAATCAAACCATATAATTATCTGCTTGATATATATGTATTTACTTGAGCCTACAGTTTTGAAGGCTTTTCCTTCATCTTCAAGCTAATATCAATATTTTTCACGGCTATTTTAATGGTTTTTTCTTTTTAATTGAATTGACTTCATGAGTAAGCTAGAAAGTTTATCCTTGAAATTATTTAAACCAAGCAGAATACAAGATCAATATTATAATTTAAATTTAAAATTAATAATACACAAACTGAATAATTTTTTTAAAGATTTTGTTAAAAAAAATATTGTTAATACTAAACATAGTTAAAAAAGTTAATAAATTATTTTAGCAAACCTTATAAATAATTTTTATAAAAACAAATTACTACAATATACAATTTTGGAAATTTTGACGTATCTTAAAAAAACTTTAATTATCAAAATACGTTAATTTTATTAATAAAAACTTGAGAACTGATATGCACGCAGCACACGTTTTGCCGACTCCCAACACTCTTTCGCGGTCAAATTAGAAAAGTGCCGGACCACTTCATTCGCGAATTCATATATCCCCATGACTTCAAGGAACTGGAACTCTCTCCCAGCCTCTATCTTTCCCAGCACCTATGATCTTCAAACCTTCAAAACCAGGGTGCATAGACACCTACGTCTACACCCTCTCACTTAAACAACTTTCCCTTCTCTTCGGTAATGCAAGGGTCTTTCGAGATCCATAGGGGCTACATCTTTACTGGTGCACCCCTTCTTGCATTCGATTGCATTAAAAAAAAAAAAAAAATTATATGTTTTTTTATTAAACTTCTCTTCAACGACACGTACACAATTGAAAAAGTAATATTTTTTAATAAGTTTTTATTTATGAGTGAGTAGGATTGAGAGTCATGGTAAAAAAATTTCTGCAGTTTACATAAAAAAACCAATAGAATTATCGAAATTCAAATTCATCTATCTTCATATCTTAGTTTTTAAGGAATTTGGGGTTGGTACTTGGTGAAACATTTTTTAAAATTATTAGATAAAAAATGTAGAAAATCAGGGAAAAATCGAATCAATTGAAATATTGAAAATATTTATTTTGCCGAGAGTAGTAATTTGCTGATCCATAAGCAGAAATCATTAAGGTTTTCCTCTGCTTGATGCAAATAAACATACCTATATAATATAATGAATATATGGTATATATACAAATTTTTAAACGTTTAATAAAACCCAAACGTTTCTATTGAATTTCTCCCTTTATTAATGCAATTTTCAAATCGTTAAAAAAGAAAAAAGTTGCTTTTTTAACATTTTTAAAATTTCATTAATAAAGGGAGAAATTCTCCTGAAATGTTTGGGTTTTTATTAAACGTTTGAAGATTGTTTTTTAAAGACTGTAAAAGATCTGTATTTATTTTAATTGCAAAACAATCAATAATTATATATAGGTATATGTATAATTTATTTGTAAGATAGCTTGCTTCAAGCAGAGGACAACCTCGGTGATTTCTCTTAAAAATTTGGGAGCTAGAGAACGATTTAATTCTGATGAGATGAAATTTGGCTTAAAAGTTCCTATTAATAAGTAAGCCGCCCAAAAGCACCTTTGTGCCATTTTCAACTTTTCAACTCAAACTATACGAAGACATAAATTCCTAAAAGGGACCGTATCTCGTCATATCCTAAGCAGAGGCATTTGCAAAAATTTCAACCTTTTAGCTCCATGGGTTAGGTTTGAGAGTTGATATCTCAAGTGCCAGTTGCATGACAGTTTGTAACCATTTTGTTAATTTGACAAATGGTAGATCTAGACACCCGGCAGTGTTCCAAGTTCGTAAAAACGGGCGACCACCGGGCATGTGTATATTTACACGAACAATTTCGAGCTACTTTCGACCCCCCACCATAGCTCGAAAACTATAGACCTACACTCTTGCAATTTTGCTTGTCTTATAAGGTCCACTAGAACACCTAGAATACCAAATTCCATGAATAAACCTATTTTAGTTATTGAGTTATTAAGGTCTGAAAAGTGCCTTTTTTAATACTGACTGACTCACATATCAAAAACCTAGAGTGCTTCCGCTGATCCTAGAATGCTGAAATTTGGCATTCTGGTAGAGTTTGGGCTGCAATTAAAGGAAAAAATCTAAAAAGTGAAACTTTCCTTTTTTCAGAACCTAAAATGAAGGGGTGGAATTTATTAAAGGCTTAATTAACATATAGTGGAAATATAATTAAGCTAGAATTCTGAAATTTGGCATACTGATAGAGCTTGGTACATTAATAAAGGATGAAATCGAAAAACCGAAGCTTTCCCTTCTTTAGGACATAAAATGAAGAGGTGAAATTTAACTGCTATGTATTAAATCCATTTGCACGCATTAAATACATTTTATTTAGATAAATAAAAGGATAAAACTTTAATAATAATAATAAAAATTAATAACATTTAGAGAAAGCGGTGTTGGTTTATAGTGAAACATATTAAACACAGGAGTTTTTTGACTGGTGAAACACCACTATAACCCGTCAAAAAAGACCTGTTTTCAAAAATTAATGATATCTGACCAAAAACATAAATGTGAAAAAGGGACCAAGTTGGGTACAAACGACTTTCGAGGTTGTCGGCGTCGACGAAGTTGAGGTCTAAACAGGTACCAAGTTCCATAGCAGTTGCTTAAATCATAGCTATAGGAATGTACAACGTTCTTCAATTGATTTAAAAGACAATTTGTTACGTTTTTTGATATTGAATTT
The DNA here is from genome assembly GCA_024734495.1 of Forficula auricularia. NCBI lineage: Eukaryota > Metazoa > Arthropoda > Insecta > Dermaptera > Forficulidae > Forficula > Forficula auricularia. Next base: position 15,572,607 of record JALMQS010000085.1, read on the forward strand.
ATAATTTGACAAGCTTTTTATATCCAACTAAATTGTTTGTAGTATAAAATAGAACAACTAGCAAAGCTAAATTTTAAGCTTGTATTAAATACCATTACGTTAAAAGTAATTTATTGACTATTATAACTTGCCAAGTTATAAATTCAATATCAAAGAACGTAACAAATTTCTTTTAAATCAATAAAACGTTTTACATTCCTATAGCTATGCTTTGAGCAACTGCTATGGAACTTAGTACCCGTTTAGATCTCAATTCTTTTGTCGGCGACGCCCACAAGCTCGAACGTCGTTTGTACCGAACTTGGCCTCTTTTTCACATTTATGTTTTTGGTCAGATATAGTATACTTACTGACTTGTAAACAACATATGAGCTGTACTTTGTACAAGGTAAAAATTAACCTCTAGTAAGACAAGTTTTTAGGATGGCAATGTAAAAATCCCTAAAACTTCATTAAATTGTTTATTTTTTCAAGTGTTTCAAGTCATGGCTTTCAATATAGTGACATTTTTAAAAAACATATTTTACAATCTAACCTCAACTGAGACATCTGAATTTTATTTATCTTCAAAATAAACAATGATACATTAATTAAATTATTCGAAGTTTGAGAAGATTTACAAAAGAATCATGTCTTGATTTCCCATTTTGGCACTTAATTATATCTCTTTTTTAACCCACTTCAAAAGAACGAGGAGGTTATAAATATGACTATTTTATTGAAAATAACACCTTTCTTTCATTTTAGTTTGAAAATTTTCTAATTTTAAATTATTTTTGAACCCCCTCCTCTCTTTTTTGTCCCCATCAACTTCACATAACACACATAGTGAGTCATTTTCAAAAGGCATTATAGGGTGCATATGCGAAATTTCGCACAATGATTTAACTAGTTTTAATAAATTATAATTTTGTGCACCAAAAACTTAATTTCTATTAAATAATAATATCTAATTTTCAGTTTTTTTTCGACAGATATGAAAATAGATTTTATTTTCTACTCTTTATATAATATTCTAAAAAAATACAAATCTTTTATAAAACAACCTTCAAAATCTTTATTTTAAATCCAAACGTTTCGGGAGAAATTCTCTCTCTCTATTTAATTAATTAAACGCTTTAAATTAGCTTCACTTGCATGTAACAGGTCTAGATGTAAGGGATTTTAGAAAGTCGATTTTATCCTACTTCTAATTGTCGTATAGATTTAAAACTTTGGAAGTATATGTAATTCAGGAGACAATACAATAATTTTGTAGATAATCTGATCCATTATGCATTAATTATTTCCTAATTATCCATTAAATCCTCTAGCATATGCAATCGAATTTACATTGGCGCATTTTAGAAGACTACCTTACGGGGGCTTAAAAAATATAAAGTATGGAATAAATGCCCTCTTTGCTTCAAACTCAACCAAAATTTGAATACATCATCTCTGTACCCCCGGAAAGGTAAAAATATTAATATCTTCATTAAAAGTTATTTTTAAATTATATTCAAATTATATTATTTGACTATATTTGACTTGAATTAGTTTCTTCGCCTTTTACGGCATCCTGTTTCCATAAGTTAGTTCTCGGAGCTAATAGATCAATATTATTGAACGAAATCAGTTGAAATTGGAACGTGAGATTGATACTTCATTAAAATTAAAATCGTTCGATTTCTTAACAAACTGACTGAAATGTGTTTTTATTATATACATCTTGCTCTCTTTTTTAAATATTCAATTTTTCGTTTACCTTGCATTTAAAGGATTCCTACAGGACTATAGAGGTTGTACCTTTTTACTGCAACTTCTTGTATCAATATCATTATATAAAAAAATTCCTTGCCTCGATGATATTTAGATTCAGAGTTTTTACAATATTGACCAGGCATAAATAATTGCAAAAAAATTAACTCCCTCGTTTCTGATTTTCACTTTATCGAAGTTTCATTTTAGAAAAGACCTTCACATAGAGTTAAAGGCTACCGTATATCGAAAAGCGCTCTCTATCTACTGCAGGACGAAAATTGTTAGTTCTTAAGAACTATCCAAAGATCATAAAACATTGAAAGCCTTTTTTCTTTTATATATAGGTATACGATATATATATATATATATATATTTCTTACTCTATGATACAAACCTCTTGGTCCCAATCAAAGTCAAAAATTGTAGTATTCAAATTAGGTTGAATTTTAGGAACTGATAATTATAAATAAAGTTAGTCCAATTTCAAGGTAGCTTACACCAAAAAATAAAACAAATATATATTTTGAGTTTATATCTCGTTTTTAAGTCAACTCCTGATGATGGGCTCAAAACTCGAAATATATGTGTCATTCCATGTCAATTCAACGACGTTTTGTCGGCGACCCTCTTCGATTTTTTTGATTTTCTTTTTCTTTTATGTTATTATATAATTATGTAGAAAGAAGTATCCACGTAAATGTTTAGTTTTCTATCTTAACCCATAACGAAATTTCGATTTTTAAAGAAAATAGATCAAAGTATTATTAAAATATTCATAACTTTGACAAGAATAAAGATATTATAACTTAATAGGGGAGGGGTCTTTTTTCGTTTTTTAATGTACTTACTATTTGAAAAAAAAATCAAAAATTAAAAAAAAAAAATTTTTAAGGCTTTTTTTGCCTATTTTACCCAAAAATTGTATTTTCTTTCACACCTTCGATTTTTTTTTAAAAAGTCCCAAAATTAAACTTTAAAAAACAAAATTTTTGAGCTATTAACGAAGATAAGATTCACATAACTTTTCTAATTAAAAAAAGTATTTCGATTTTTTTCCTAATTTCGTTTTTTCTTTTGTTTTTAGATCACGGTTTAAATAACTTAAAAATAAATAATTGTATCCCTTCAAAGTACTTGTACTGTAAAATACAATAATTTACACCAAAATTTTCATTCAAATAGTCTTTGCATTTTATTCAATCATTTCATATCCATTTTGGTGTAAATAATTATATTTTACAGTGTAAGTATTTCAAAGGGATAAAATTCTTTATTTTTACGTTATTTAAATCAACTATCGTGATCTCAGAACAAAAAACAAAAAACCGAAATAGAAAAAAAATCGGTTGTCTGTAAAGTCGGTTTACTGACGATAGTTGAACGTGACAACGTTATAAGAAAATACTGATGGAATGGTATTTTCTTATGACGTTGTCACGTTCAACTATCGTCAGTAAACCGACTTTACAGACAACCGATTTTTTTCATAAAATTCTTCGTTCAGAAAATCATTTTAAATTTACAAAATACTTGAATAAAATTCATTGTTTAAATTTCTACTCGACTGTTAAAATTTAATTTTTGATTTTATTATTTTATAATAATAAATTTTGTATTGACATTATTTCTTTCAGCAAGTAAACTGAATAAAAGTTGTTGTTCAATTAGTTACTTAATTATTTTTGCAAATTTAATTGTAATTTGTTGTAAAAAGTAATAATTTTGAATAATTTATTATAAGAATAAACTGTGATTAAATTATTGTTCATAAATCTTAAATTTAAAATTTAAAATTTGGAAACATCATTAAAATTTTTGTAACTGTAGCTTTTAAAAAGCCCGCCTCAATCTTTGTCGCTCGTTCCGCGCTCTCGCTTGCACTTCAAGCCTTAAATGGAACGCCTCAGAGCGAGGTAACGCCGCATGAGTCATGTTTTTTTCGTGCGTGCAGCCGGCTCCATCGAATTATAAGACGTTGTCACGTCAAAAATCGATTTTCTTCGTTAATAGCTCAATAATTTTGTTTTTTAACGTTGAATTTTGTTAATTTTTTTGAAGAATATCGAAGGTCTCCCATCGAAAGTAATCCAATTTTGTGAGTTAAAAAAGGCAAAAAAATCATTAAAAAAAAATTTCTCATTTTTTTTAAATTTTTTTTCAAAAACTACATTAAAAAAACAGACCCCCATACTAAATTAGAATATCTTTATTCTTGTCAAAGTTATGAATATTTAAATAATACTTTGATCTATTTTCTTCAAAAATCGAAATTTCGTTATGGGTTAAAGATAGAAAGCTAAAAATTTACCTGAATACTTCTTTCTACATATATAATAACATAGAAATAAAAAAAAATCGAAGAGGGTCATCGACAAAACTTTGTTGAATTGACATGACCCATATTTTTTTTTTTTTTTTAATAATAATGATGAGAGAAGGAGTTACACCAAAAAGGTGCAACCCCTAAAGGCCTCGGTTGGCCCCTCCATCGTGAAAAGAAGAAGAAAGAATTTTATGGGTTGGGCGGAGGTCGAAGGTATCTGTGGATACGGGTCTTAAATAGCTTAAGGTTATAAGTCGCGGGAAAGATGGTGGCAGGGAGCGAGTTCCAGTCTCTGGAGGTCATAGGAATAAAAGAGTTGGCGAAAGCGCTTGTTCGACTTTATCCAATTTGACAGCGAAGGGGTGCTGAGCGTTAGAAAACCGCGTGTTTCTCGTAAAGAGGGCATTAGGGGGGATAAGAGATTTCAGCTCGACTGAACAGACACCGTGATAGTATCTGTAGTACAGGGAAAGGGCAGAAACGGTTCTTCGGTGAGCCAGGGAGTCGAGTGAGTTGGTTAGAGCCGGGTCTCCTATTAGTTTAATTGCTCGCTTCTGAATTGCATCCAGTGTAGCAAGAGAATGCTTGGATGCACCCCTCCACAGATGAGAGCCATATTCGAGACAGGGACGAATTTGAGCCTTATACAGCATAAGAAGTTGACTGGGAGTATAACAGCGTCTAGACCTAAATAGGAGACCAAGCTTGCGCGCTGCAGCTTTAGCAGTGGTTGAGATATGGTCATTCCATGAAAGGTCAGACCCTAGAGTTACGCCTAGCATTGAAATTTTATCCCTGAATTCTAGTGAGTTTGAGTCGAATGATATGTTTGGGAGGTTTCTGTCGACGCGCCTAGAAATAAGGCAACACTGAGTTTTCCCTGCATTGAAGTTAACTAAGTTTTTGGGATCCCCAGTTTTTAAGTTTGCACAAGTCTAAATTAATTGAAGAGGCAATGTCTGCACGGTTTTTATGCGATGCAGGGGCGTTATGTAGGGTGCTGTCATCTGCGTAACAATGTACCGGATTGGAGGGCAAGTTTAGAAGGTCGTTGATATAGATAAGAAAAAGCGTAGGGAGATAACCGATCCCTGAGGAACTCCAGCGTTGGTGTGGAAGGGGAAGATGATATTCCATCGATGACAACCTTAATACTACGGTCTGAAAGAAAACTTTCGAGCAACTTACAGAGTTTCGGTGCAAGGCCGACGGAGGTCAATTTGGCAAGAAGATTTTTGTGCCAGACCATATCGAAGGCTTTTGAAATGTCTAAAGCTACCGCGAGGGTTTCATTCCCGGCCTCCAGGGTTTTGTTCCAGATATATATAGTATATCGAGATATATATAGTATATCGAGATAATAACTCAAAAACATATATTTGTTTTATTTTTGTGAAACTTACCTTGAAATTTTACTAACTTTATTTATTATTAAAATGTTTCACCTTGAACCCACAACTAACTCTTTAAAAATTACTGATAATTAAATAATTCCGGATCTCGCCCAGAGCCCCCAAAAGTGCGATTTTTCATCTGAATGTAGATACTGTATCCTGTATCTATCGATGAATCGGTGAATCCAGTTTTTTCCTCTACGATTTTTTTTCACCTCGTTCAACCTATTGAAATTAAATAAAGTTGTTACTATTATTTTATCAAAATGAAGCCCTGATTAGTTTTTGGTACATATCGACAAACATTAGTATTTATATACCAAAAAGTTACTTTTTTCTAAATATCTTGATAATTGTCTTTATTATAGAATTGAAAATCCTCTTTAGCTACCTCGAGTACCCCAAAAAAGGTTATATCTATATTTTTTTTCTGTAAAATTACATTTAAGGTAGTTCTTTCACAAATGCAAAAATTCAAGAAGTTTTCGAAACTTGGAATATAAGTCATTAAATGCATAATAAACACACTGTTAAAATTTGAAGACGATTTACCACACTAAACATGAAATAATTGCAATTAAAAATGAAATTTTTTACATATGGTAGATTGGGAAAGGGTGGGGATATGATCATTATTTTATTTTTTTCATTGAAGGACTTTCACCATCTTGATGAAAAACTAAAATTTGTTAGAATAATATATTTGGAGTAACTTAAAAAAAAAATTGAAATTATTTACCTCGTAGTTTTGATAAAAAAAAAAAAAAACATATTTGGGCGATTATTTTTAGTGGAGCGGATATATGATCAATGGCTTGGAGACGATCCATTCATAAAGAGAATATAGTAGTGTAAAAAGTACAGTCACGTTAAAAAACATTACCTAAAATTTTAGCACCGTTCATATTTATAGTGGTTACGAGGATAAAACTTTTTGTGTGGATTGTCGCGAAAGAACCTCCTTAAAAGTACTTTATTCTTGTAAGTTAGTACTTTCATTTTATTTAGTTTAATTTAGCCCATAATCCAGGGCCGTGCGTTACCATGTTACAGAGAGGCGGCCGTATCATGCGCCACCATAAAGGAGGATCACAAGCAGCGATATCAAAATACAATTTGAACCAATTTAAAAAAAAAATCTTTACCCTACGACTTTTGATCTAACAGAGCGAAGATATTATTTTTGTTTGTAATATACCAGGCGGACGCCCCTAGAGGCTGGGGTGGCATTTATCACATAGGCCAATTTATACAATTTTACGTGTTAATAGTTTTGAGCTTACAATTATTGACAATATTTGAATTTAATGTTAGTTTGCCTCGACAGGTGACAAGTGTCTGTGCTGTATTTAAATCAGTAATTCACATATATAATATCAGTATAATTTGCATTTATACTAATTCAGTTTTTGTGTTTTAAATGTAGATCAGGTATAAGAGAATTATTTTTTTTTTACAGCAATTGTAGTTACTTATTATCAATCAAAATTTTTATGTTATGATACAGAGGCGTACCAATCGCGGAAATGGCGCCTAGGGCGATCATTAAAGTTGCGCCCTTTCGTAAATTATCTAAATATAAAATAAACATATATTAAAAGTCATAGCTTTTACAAAACATTTCTGATGTCGATAAAATGATTATTTTTCTTGAACTCTTTAATTAGTAATTTATATTTTTTTACTTTTATCAAGTCATGGCTAAAAATGAGAAATTTCTGATCGAAATTAAAATTTATTTGAATTGTTATACTGATATTAATCAATTGTAACCTGTATCCGGTAGCAGGTAGATCTGTAGTTCTCTGCTATTAAGTGCAAATACAGAGCTACTTCAGGGATGTCCCTGCTCTCGCGAGCTTCTAATTTTACAAATTCATGTATTATTAATATTATTATTATAAAGAATTTGTATTCTAAGTCTTCTGGTTTGATATGTAAAAAATAAATATTATTTTAAAATTAAATAAATACCCTCTGAGAAAATTCATGAAATATAAATAATAGATTATTATTTAAATATTGATAAAATAATTTTTCATACATCTGGATAGCTGATTTGAAATTAAAGAAAGTAAAATTGAATAAGAATAGACGCCATTTTGGGGCCGCCATTTTAAAAATGATGCGTTCTTTTGAATTAAATTGGTTAATGTAGTTGTTTCGCGATAATACTAGCAAAAAAGTTAATGTTAGATTATATAGAACAGACAATAAGGATTCATAATTCATAACCCTAAAACTTTTTGCTGTTTATGTACGACTACTAGCCAATCCCGTGCTCGTTTGACAAATTTGGCAACACTGTCCGAGCTTGTATATATTTTATCATAGAAATTTCAGATAAAGTACATTATAAAGGGAGATTTATAAAACAAAACGTTCTTAATAAGCGATTGAAAGCTGTTGCGACGATGGCTGAAGGGAAAAATCGTAAAAAAAGTACTAAAGTTAATCCACTTTTTAGGTTAAATATATGCGTTGTTGCCAGCTTGTTTTTAGTCTAAATTTTTCATTATACATTTTTCATTATTTATTAATTTAATTTAGCCCATAATCCAGCCGTAACTGTGTTGTAACTATGAATTAAAATTTTCTTAAAAAATGTATTAATTATTGTTTAATGTTGGTTTAGTTTTTTATAACAATGGTAAGAAGAGTTTCTTAATTAAAATTAAATAATTATGTAAACTTTCCGATATCCCGTATAGTGCAATGCGAGGGGTGAACCGCGACCTAAAATCGTGTACACCTACTTCCACTTCCACTTTCATTTCCAAGTAGAAGACAATAGATTATCTAATGAATTCCAAAGTAATTCTAAATAATTCCAAAGACAGTGTACACCTAATTCCAATCTCGGTTCACCCCTCGGTGCAATGTATAAGAGTCTAAAAAACTATTTTTGGAATTTAATATCTCCGGAACTATATTGTTCATAAATTTCGTTTTGCCACCAATCGATGCAGAAGTATTTAAATAATAATCTGTCTGAATTTCAAAAAAATCATAAGAAAACCCATACGGTGAAACAACTACCTTAAACATTTTTAACGTATTAAGCCCAACTCTTTTGAAAATAAATGCATAAATTAATAATATCGTATCGATAAATAAATGTCACCAGTTTAAAAAAGATAGAAGCCCTCTGCTTCATTTTTTTCGCAAAGAAATAAATAGTTGTCTTTACAGTTCTAACTAACATCCATTGTGAAAATATATTTTTCCAATTTTTAAAAATAAATAAATAAATCCTTATTACTATTAATCTTAATCTTTATTTATTTATAACTTTAAAGGCAAATATTTAAATGAATACACTATTTTTAAAACAATAATAATAATAAATTTTAAATTTAGGGAACGAAGGAAAGATTATTTTTATTATAGACAAAAGGATCAGCCGGGGCTCGAACCCGGGATCTTGCATGTGTACCGCAATGCTTTGTCATAAGAGCTTTAGCTCCTATATCCACTAAGCTACTGATCCCTGAACCCAAACTAATACCTATTGTCTATATGAATTATGGAATTTCTTTTTTAATCCTCTCCTCGTTCATTTTTCGCAGCGTAGGCCTTGATTCATTAATTAAACAATTAAATATTCCAGTGCCTCCCAATCGATCACAGACCTCAAAGATCGAAAATAATTTTCTCTTCACCCGGGACGCGACCACAACGAGGCCGTGTAAAGACAATTAATAACAAATTTTAAATTTAGGGAACGAAGGAAAGATTATTTTTTATTACAGACAAAAGGATCAGCCGGGGCTCGAACCCGGGATCTTTGCATGTGTACTGCAATGCTTTGTCATTGTGGTTGCGCCCCGAGGTGAAGAGAAAATTATTTTCGATCTTTGGGGTCTGCGATCGATTGGGAGGCGCTGGAATATTTAATTGTTTAATAATAATAACATTTGATAATAATAATATAAACGTTTCTCTATGAGAATAGGGATATTCGTTATCTAATTATTATGTTCTGTTACCTACAAATCTGCAAGCTTTGCAACTCATTTCTATCCTATTTTTAATAAGCATCATCATATTTTATTTAATCATTTTCAATGACACTCCCCAGTGGCGTACCGGGGGTTGGGGGGGGGGGCTCTATCAGGGGGTCTCCGAGGAATCTTAAGTTTTTAAGTCTATGTACAATTGTACAATGTACATATATGTAGGAATATAAAAAAGGGATTTCGTATTCTGGGAGGTAAACATACGGTACGATAATCACCCGTTCTGTATTTCAGTAGCCTGTCCCCGGAATTTTTATCTGACTACGGCGAAGCAAAAAGGAGGGTTATGATTTCAGCCCGTATGTATGTATGTATGTATGTTCATCTGTTCCCTCGTAACCTCTAAACTACTTATCATAATTTGACAAACGAGGTATCGTTAGAAGCGTCTTGATCGTCCGCTGGTTAAATTCTATGTGGCGTCACACTAAATTCAATATGCCGCCCTCTAGAGGACATAAAGTCATGAATTAAAAAAAATTCTGAAAGGTGCCGTGTTGGGTATCAAATGAAAGGACTTAATTAGCACATTTCAAAAATATATAAATATTACTAGCTGTTGCTTGCTGCTTTGCTTGCATTCACTCGATAATTGTTTATAAAATCACGTCTCAGATGTGAGCCAAATATTTTTTCTCCAAACCTACCCAAAATACATATTATATGAAAATTAGAAAATAAAACACCAAAATAATTTAAATAAAAAATAAGTTTAAAAACTAAAACCCAACTACGGAAAAATCGCGCTCTGAAAAACAAGAAAATATCTGACATTCTTATCTACAAACTATTCAATATTTATCATCTAATAAGTAGACAACTTACATATATCTTTTAATTTAATACATAGACATAGTGATGTTCAGAGGATAGCTGTTGTCGTATGCCACCTTATCTAAGAGCCTGATGTATGTCGCAAAGTAAATGCTTTTTACAAGTGACAAAGGGTAGATGGTATTTACGACATACAACTGGCCCTAAGAGTTGCTTACACAACAATACATTATAACAGTAGTAAGCGACCCTTACGGCAAGATGGCATATGACTACGGCTATCCTCTGAACATTTTCATTTTTCTTATTTTAAGAAATACAAATCTTCTGTATTTATTTTTTAGTCCCGTATTTGCATATTATTTTTTTCTTTAATAGGTATTGTTTTATAGTCCGAATGTCTTTTCATTCTTTAAATAAACAATTTATGAAATAATCCAATACAAGAGTTTTGTTAATTTTTGCTGTTTGTCTGTTATAATTGCCACTTTTTTTATTTTTGCTGCCAAAAATATGGTACCGTACATATAAATGTGCCGTGTTAGGTTTAAAACTTTATGTTAGAAGCGCTGATGCTATAATTTTATAAGATACGAGTGTCAGTCAGATTTCCATCCCTCTAAGATTTTTCTATTTTCCAAATCATTTTATCTATTTAATTTTTGCTTAAGATTCAATGTCATCGTGTTCCTGCTAACAAAAAGAAAATCTATTAAACGATATATAGTCCTATCACACATATCTCCAAAATTCTATCTCGATATTGTAACTTCAGTTTTCAAATGAAATTTTTTTTAATTGTTAGAAACTATATAATTTCGAAAAATAAACTATTAAAATTTTGTTTACTGCTTTCTATAATTTTTATTAAAAATTAAGTTTGATGAAAATTGCTGCTAATGAGATTGAAAAGAATCATAAAAGCAGTACAAAATCTCCTCCAGAAACGGAAGTTAGTGCAAGAAGGAAAAAGAGTTAATTTAATAACCCTTTATTCTTTTTAATCATCACAATCGAAGATTATTTTAAAGAAAAAACATTTAAGGAACGGCATTTCTAAAACTTTGATCATACTGAGAAAATCTACCTCACGACCCTGTCATAAACTATTTACTATAGATTTAAACTATTAAAGCTTACTTCGAGGAATATAAATATAGGCTTTCTATGTGTACATGCATTTTTTAAGTTTTGCCCCTCATGATAACTAGGGCTCGGATTTATAGGCACTAAAAATCTTTAAAATAGGCAGGCAACTAAGCACTAAAAATAACTAAAATAGGCACTTATATAGGCATTTTAAGTGAAAATAGGCACTTAAAAAGCCATTTTAAGAACAAAGAGACTCTTGAAAATAAAAGTAAAATATTGAGTGAAATTAATATATACCTATAAAAATTTTGGTCAAAAAAAAAATATGTTAAATAGAAATATTCAACAATTTTTATGCTGTGGGGTAAACAAAAATGTACTTATAGGCATGTTTGTTTATTAAAATATTTGGCATTACAATTAATTATTATGTATTATTCAAGATTCTCATTGGTAAAAGAGGCCCTATTATCTGAAATAATTGTTTTATAAATTGAAAACGTGCGTTCCACTTCACAAGATGTTAATAAACAAAATTTCAAATAAGCCATTTCGAATGGTGTTAAATTTTCTTCTTCTGGACTACTATCCTCCTAAATCCCTGGATATTCTCTCAATTATTGCCCAACCAAAATTCCGCTTCCAGTAGTTTGTCCATTTTTTGATTGAGAAGCAATAGGACCAGGTTTTTTTTTATATTTTTCTTGAAAACTCTGGAATATTTTTATGGACTCTATCAAAGAGAGTCTCTTGCTTCTAGTGCTGTAATGGTTACAGGTAGATTACTAAAATTACACTTTATATATGGTAAATCAGCCTCAAGAGTAATAGAAGATAAAGCATTCTTAGCCTCCCTTATATCATCTTTATTGATTGTTTCTATGAGCTAAATTAATAAATAAATAGAATTACAGAACAATATTTAAAAAAATAAATTTAAAATGTAGATACCTTTTGAATTTAATCCAAATGGTCAGCATAATATATAGCTGCTAGGATCCAGGTACTCCATCTTGTTAACATAGGCTTAGGTGGAAGGGGTGAATTTGGCAATTTTTCTTTTAAAATTCCTATTTGTAAAGGAGCTTTTAAAAATACTTTTTTAATTGAGGAAATTACAGCATCAATATTTGGGAACTTAACTCAAATATGTTCTGCCATTCTATGAATAGCGTGTACAAGTCACGTTACATGTATCATTTTATTGAAAAACGCTTTTAAAAGTTCCCCAACTTTCAACATATAGTATATGAAGCATTGTCTTTCAGTAATACCAAATTTTTTTTCATTATTATTTTCTTCATGCCACAAAATATCTGTACAAGTATAATGCAAATTCCCATTAAAAAAAGACAATACATAATATTTTTAGTTGACCCTTCCGCCGCCTAGCAGCTCAATAAATAATTTTTTCGGAATATTTTCTTAATTATTCAAAAAAACTTATATTTAGAAAATGTATACTAGTAGATCGTAAAAAAATGGAAATTGCCAATTTTAGTTAAAATAGGCACTAAAAAGGCATTTATAGATGAAATAGGCACTAACACCCAGAATAGGGCAAAATAGCCATTAGGTATAGGCACTAAAATTACCTCTTATTTTATTCAGAATTTCGTGAAACGCATAGATATCACATTTTTAAATTTTAAGCCATAAATAAAATAAAAAGGCAAATAGGGCGAAATCCGAGCCCTAATGTAGGTATAACCATTGCTGAAGACATTGAGGAATAACTTAAGATAAATCATTTTTTTAAGAAATAAATTTAACAAACTTTAAAAATACAATGTTGGATGCTTGTTCCTATAGTGATATGATGGCTATTTTAATGAAAAATAGCAAAACAACAACAATTTTCAAGTAAATAGGTACTTCCTGTTTTTCGAAATCAACCATAATTTAGGGATATTTATTATTTTAGCCTCTAAAAAGCTTAAGTTTCAATAACATTCACTTGCAATGATTACTTCTCACAAATTCGAAATTTCTTTAAAATTTACCTGTAGCAACTTATTTATTTTTACATGAACAATGTTTAAAAAATCGTAACTTTATAAAATAATTTATGGGCTATGTTAAACAAACTGAATAAAAAATTACTAGCTTTCATGGGTTAATTACGACTGGACGAGACTATTTTTGGCAAATTTATCAGTTCCTTAAATTCTACCTAAATGAATACTTCAATTTTTGACTTAGCATGATGGGTCAAAAGAAACATTTAACTTTATGATTATTTGATCAGCCCTTGGCGAAAGACAGAAAATAATACTATACGTCGCTTATCTTACAAAACTTCCTAAGTCTTAAATTCATTCTTTGCCAGAAAACAAGAAAAACCATTTTAAACAACAATACATATCTACGAATACAATGCAATATTTATTATTTGTACGTAGCGCAAAATTAAATTGGAATAGAATAATAAGGTTTCAATAGACAGATGCGCCGTGAAAAGTTGGTCGGTATAAACGTATAATACGTATTTGACCAAAATTCGGACTTACGAGGGTTTGTAAGATCAGCGACGTATAGCTCAGTGTTCTTCAACCTTTGTCATCCTGCGGAACCCTTTTTTGAGATATTTTTTTATGGAACGCTTCGTTTAGTATCACACCCAGATTTAATTTTAAGGGGGGCACCATCGTATCACGTATATCGTCATTTCGTCACCCCATTGCAAGAACTAGCTAACTCCAAAAAATTCATTTTTGAGATAGCTGGCTATTTCATAGCTAAAATCATTTACAATTGTTTTTCTTAACTGTAAAAATAATGTCTAGTCATATTAAGCATTTTATTCAGATAAACACTTTAGGTAAAACGTTTTTCGTCCATTTCTCAAGAACTTGAAAAATCAAGTTACTTAGTTCTTGCAATGGGGTGACGATATTACATGTTATGAGCAAGGTGCGTCCCTGCCTTTGTTAAAAGCTTTTTATATAACATAAATTTTCATTTATTCAAACAAAAAGATAAATATTCCATATAAAATATAAGGTATTTGTATTATACATCGAATTTTATCATTGAGTCACGGAACCCCTAAAGCGTTGAGTGGAACCCTACTGTTCCGCGGAACACAAGTTGAGGAAAACTGCTATAGCTCATAGAGAGCTTCGCTATGCTAGGCTAGGGGCCGTCCATAAATTACGTCACACAGGAAGGGTGGAGGGGCCATCTCAGATTTGTGACAAAATGTGACAGAAGGGCCCGGGGATATTAAAAATTGTGATGTCACAAAAGTCATATTAAAATTTTTTTCAAATATATTTTTTCGATTTCGCGTTATTATTATTCCAACCTGAAAATGTTGCTAAAATAATAATTTTTAGAAAAAAAACTGACTTCAAAAAATTCAATGCAACAAATAAAATGCACTAAAAGGTATAAAATAAGTATCTAATTTAGTTACAACTAAACGACGAAGTTTTTACATGAAATCACTTTTTGAAGTCGGTGCTAAACATATACATTTTATGAATCGCACTCTGGCCGATCGTTTGGCGGATAATGAAGACAAAGATCGCGTAAGCTCGCTTATATAGTTTGTTTAGCACCGACTTCAAAAAGTGATTTCATGTAAAAATTTCGTCGTTTAGTTGTAACTAAATTAGATAATTATTTTATACCTTTTAGTGCATTTTATTTGATTTTTCAGTTGTATTATTTTATTTGTTGCATTTAATTTTTTGAAGTCGGTTTATTTTTCTCTAAAAATTATTTTTATTTTTCTCTTTTTAGTGATGTTGACAATAGTGAGACTTAAGATAATACCTTGCATGAATCTCGTATGAGAAAGATTCGTGCGAATGAATCAGAAAATGATAATAAAATTCAATTTATAAATAGAGGAATTCTCTCGAAACGTTAGCGGGTTTTAAATGAACGTTTTAAGATTGTTTTTTATATAAAAGATTTTTTTATCATAATTTCGATTATTTGCTCATATGAATTGGAGATTTCCGCTATTTTGTCATTGATCATATCATCAGAACTTGACCAAATTAATATGGTACCAATCGTAAACTATACTGAACCCAATGCAAAAAAAAATCATCAAAATCAGTTCAGAATTGGCGAAGAAATCGAGTAACATAGACACAAAAAAAAATTCAGTCGAATTAAGAACCTCCTCCTTTTTTTCGAAGTCGGTTAAAAATCAAGACAAAAAATTGTAAGCAAGCAATAAGGGTATAAAAGTGATAGTGTGACGTCACAATACAGGGAGGTCTTAATAAGAATGTGACACAATGGGGGTCTAAAAATCTTGAAATTTGTGTGACTTAATTTATGGACGGCCCCCTTAGGATAAAGTAAAAATTTAATTGAAATCTTTTATATCTTTTTTTCTTTTAACATTATTCATTATAATTAGACATTTTTAATTTACTGTAAATTGAGAAAAAAATCAACTTTATCTTTTCACTTTTCTTATTATCTACGGTATCATTTAGCAAGAAATCTGTAAGAAAAATTGGGCTTGGACGAATATATAATTTTATTCAATCTTCTTTTGATAATTCTTTATAAAAATTTGGTTACATTTTCATTGAGTCTTTTTTAAAAGGAACCTTTTGGATTGATGAAAGTTGTATCTTAAAACGAAACAGATTTAGTGCTTGATAGATTAATTAGTTTTGATGGTATATTATTCTCTTAAATTCTTATTTTATTTGCTCTTACGACTAATCTTATCTCCTTTGCAATATCTTATCACAATAGGATCTTCAAATTAAATTGTAATGTAATTATTTCTCAAATTAAATACATTAAAAATAATTTGCATAAGAACTTGTAAAATTCCACTTTAGAACAAGTTCTAACGAACACCTCATTTATAATATTATTACAGAAAATATGATAGTTTTAAGTTTTCTATATTTGAACCTCATTTCATTTTAGTCTTCATTTAGAAAAGGGTGAATAATTCCCCCAGTGTGGTCTGTTTAATCCCCCTGCGCAGGTACTAACTCAGATGACTTGATGAATCACTCGGACCGTTACCTGTGTCATGTGTTGTTCCACTTCCTTCACTTCGGGGCCGAGTCTAGGAAAAACGAAAAATTTCATTTACTCACACACTTCCTTAATATTTTTAAACCTGATAGTTTTATTTTCGTTAGTAAACGATTTTACTAAGTGATAATCTATCGTTTCAGATAATTTTGACTAGAATTTTATACGAAATAAATGTTATTACTCGGGACGGCTAGACTTAATATTGAATTCACTCTTTTTCTTTTTTTTTTCAATTCGCTCATTGCTAAACATGAAGAAAAGTTAATTTCAAACGTGATTTTCTCTGACTATGTGTCTAGATTCCGATACCAACGATAATGCAATGACCGGAAGTCGTAAAAACTTCGTTCTGGTATTTGAATTTTCATCGCGGACAACAGATTTGATTTTGAGCTCCTTACCTTTAGAACTACATGTTCAAAAATGTGTAAAATATCGTTTTTTCTCAAGTTAATTAAAATAAAATGTACATTTCTAATAGTTTTTTAATATTTAAGCTTATTACTAGCGCGGCTCTAACTGACGAACGTACCGAGTCTTGAAAAAGTCTTAACTTTTTCCTCTATTTTTCAATTTAAATTCCAGATAAAAAAAACTTAAATTAAAATTAACTTAAAATTTTTAATTATTTTTTGATAGTTTCATTGTTTATAATATATATTTAAATGCAAGCTGTCAATAAAATCTTCAATAGATAAAATTAACTTTTCACTAAAGAAATACCTATCAATTAATCTCATCTTCATCTGATACAATCGCATTTCAGCAGACTTGATATCCGTTGTCGCTTCTTAACCTCCAGTTGACTCCTCTCCATTGAAATGCATTTTTTTCGTGCGAATTGGCAGATGGCTTTCTGCAATTGGGTCACTTTTCAGCTTAGCATGGGAGCAACTATGTCCGCTACTCATTTAATGCTTGAATCCATTACTTTAAGTAGAAATATAAAATACGAGATTCACTATTTAATTATTTAAAAAAAATAAAATAAAAAATAATTATATCCACACGCCTCCCACTCGATCGCGAACCCAAAGGTCGAAAATAATTTTATTCTTCACTCCAGGGCGCAACCACAATGAGGCCTCGTCGAAAGACAATTATAAATTAAATTAGGGAACGAAGAAAAGATTTTTTAAATTATAGACAAAATCCCGGCTGATCCTTTTATCTATAATTTAAAAAAATCTTTTCTTCGTTCCCTAATAAAAAATAATTTTTCCTACACTTTATTTTCATTTGGGATTCTGACACGATCTAGTTTCATTTATAGAGCTCTGGCTAAATGTGCAAGTCTTTCCTTCTATTTACCACCAAATAATTTTAATTTTTGTTTCATTTATGATATTCTCTATATGTATATATAATTGTTTACCTGATACACTTACTCACTCATCATCAAAACAGCCAGAACCGGTGGATATAGAAACATGCAATTTGGAGAGCATATTTCTTTTAAGACATAGGGGCTCACTAAGAAAAGGATTTTTCGAAAGTGGGTTAAAGGGGGGCAAAGTGTGTTTTAACTGATTATGAAATATCTCTTAAAGACGATAAGATATCTATTTGATTTTTACTTAAAAAATTTCTACATATAAATATCTAAAAAGTCATTTCTGGATTTTTTTGAAATTCGACTTCTAAGAGGGTCTAAAGGCGATATGCAATGTGTTTACACAGATTATACATTATCTATTAAGAAGGGAGGGATTTCTACGTGCTTTTCTCTTAAAAAAATTCTACATACAAATAACTAAAAAGTAATTCCACTTCCAAGAGGGTGAAAATGGGAAAATGTGTTTACAATGGGCTTACACTTAACCTATATTATTTATTAAGAAGGGTAAAATATCTACTTAATTTTTATTTAACAAAAGTTAACATACAAATATCTAAAAAGTAATTTCGGAATTTATGAAATTGTACCCCTAACTACCCAAAATGTGAGTTTTATATAAGTATTTCAAAACTCAGATCCACAAGTATCCTTAACTCCGACACAATCACTGAAATTTCTTTCTATTTCCCATCTTCTTTTCACAATAGTTGGTCTACCCCAAGCTACAGGGGTTGTACCTTCTTTGTACATCAACTTCTTACTTCTAATAGTATATAAAAGAAAAAACTTAATTATTTTATATAGTAGATATAAACTAATCATTTGGATTTCTAAACTAAGAAATTCTTATAATATATATTATTAATATATATTTTTATATTTCTTTTTCAGGCAAAAATCTCTATAACAACGAGCATGTTGCTATCAAAATGGTAAGTTACTATAAAATAGCCATTTTGTTATTTACTTGAATTTACTAGCTGTGATGCCCGCCTTCTGCGACCCCCTTGATGTCTTAGGGCCGGTTGTATGTCGCAAAGTAAATGCTTTTTACCACTAGCACAGGGTAGATGGTAAATGGAGGGATTAGGATGGCCAATTCCTCCATTTACCATCTACTCTGTGTTAGTGGTAAAAAGCATTTACTTTGCGACATACAACCGGCCCTAAGTCAGAACGTTTGACTCCTGGCCCATTGTTGTTAAGTCCTCCTTCAAGGGCTTTTCGTTTCCCAAAGGCAAAAAATCCCCCTTAACACTCACTCCACAAAAAAGCCCAAAAGCTACTTTACTATTTTTAGTGTAATCGATTAACTCTTAATAATGCACGTTATTTCCTATTAATGTATCCTATGTATATCAATAGTGCTAATTATAACATTTTTAGTTGCCACATTATTTTTATTTAGTTAATTTAATATAGCTCCCTAACTATTTAATATACCATACGTATCAATGTTTTTTTTTATTTTATTTTTAAATATTTTAAACCCCTCTCGATAAACTTTAGCAACCTCCGTTGCCACTTTATTTCTTTAATTTCTTTAATATAGTTTTATTTTTATTTCTTTATTTGCAATCAAATGCAAGAAGGGCTACACTAAAAAAATGCAGCCTCAAATTAATTTTCAAACCTTCAAGATCCTAGTGCACAGACACCTACGTCTCCGCCCTTTCGCTTGATCACTTTCTCCTCTTCGGTAATCCAAGGTCTTTCAAGATCTATAATGGCTCTATATTCTTGCTGGGCCCCTTCTTGCATTAAATATCATTGAAAAAAAAAATCCGCACTTCTTCAATTAATTGCAAAGGAGTGTTAGGAGTCGACGAATCGCTTGTTAATAAGGCTAGTTTTTTATTTTAACTCATCGAAGCGTAAACTCAGCCACCAAAAGTTCTTTACCAAAAAATAATTTCCTTTTATAAATTTTAAGTCGATTCCTCCATGTATATCTTTGGCAATGACTACCAATAATAATCGAAAAGTCACATATGCAATGTAGAATGATTATTCCTCAAGTACCATGAGAAGCGATGGCTATTTTTCATTTTCAATCGATTCCTCCAGATCTTCAGCAAAGGTAACGGATACGATAACACAGTTGCTAGGTCTACTTATAAAATTCCTCAAATTTAGCATTCTACAGAGAGAATCTGATCCATTCTTACTAAAACAAGGTTAAATGAGCTATAGTTTTTAAGGAATTTGGTGTTGATACTTGGTGAAACATTTTTTTAAATTATTGGATAAAAAATACTTGGTAGGTTTCACATTAAGATATAAAAAATAAAACGAATTTATTTAATTAATTAAAATACTTGGTAGGTTTCACATTAAGATATAAAAAATAAATTCGTTTTATTTTTTATATCTTAATGTGAAACCTACCAAGCATATTTTTATCCAATAATTTTAAATAGAGCTATATTGAACCAAATAAATAAATTTTAAAGAATTTTGAAAAAGTATTGTCTTACTGAAGAGCAGTGATCTTCAACGTGTGGGTCACGACCCCCCGGGAGGTCGCGAAGTGTATAAGGGAATGTAAAAAAAAAAAGCTTAAAATAATATTTTTATTAAGAAAATCTTAATTAAAGGACATTTGTAGGTTAACACAATTTATTATTAATCTACTATTGTCTTATCGCTTTTCCACGGAGGCGTTTGGCGATGTAATCGATGTAAAAATATGTCTGTTATAGGTACTTTTAATTGTGTATTTAACCGATATCTAATTATTTAAATTAATAAAAATGTTGTACGGATTTGATATTTGTAACATAATAAAATACAGGCAGGGGCTCTCGTAATGAAAAAGGTTGAAAAACACTGCTGTAGAGTAAAGCACTTTAAAAATGTAATTTAACTAAATTTGTTGTTTTCAAGGTATTTAGAAAAAACATAAAATATACCGAAATAAAGTACTAGTGTTTGTGGGCCGATATATACCAAAAACTAATCAGAGCTTAATTTTGTTAAAATAATGGTATGTTTTTCATTTCATTTAGTCGTGGAAAAATGTCGACGAAACAAAGAAATCCATCCATCCCCATACATTAATAAATCCCTGCCCACAAACTAAATGGAAAAATTGCTCTTTTTTGGGCTCTGGGCGAGACCTCTTGTAATTTTTGGCAAAATCGTCAGTTCCTAAATTGCAACCTTAATGAATAGGTACTACACAATTTGTGACTTTGTTGGACCTGATGACCCTTTAAAATACTTTACCCATGCTTCGCAATAGAGTAAAGTACTTTAAAATGTAATTTTACTAAAAACTTTATATACAATTTTGGGGCTCTCAAGGTACCTAAATTGAATATTAAATTTGATCAAAATTGGTTTACCCATTTTCAAAATACTTTGAAAAAACTAAAAATGTACTGGAATAAATTACTAATGTTTATGAGCCGAAATGTACCAAAAACTAATCAGCGCTTCAATTTGTTAAAGTAATGGTATGTTTTAAATTTCATTTCAATCGGTTGAACAGTCTTGAAAAAATCGTAGACGAAAAAAATGGAATCCATCCATCCATCTCATCAAAACTAAATGAAAACACTTTTTTGGCCTCTGGACGAGACTCCATGTAATTTTTGGCAAACCTTTCATTTTTTTTTACTTTATTTATTTATGCAATCGTATGCAAGAAGGGCTCACACCAGGAAGATGCGCCCCATATGAAACTCGAAAGATCCCTCCCTGTCAGGGTTGTTAACAAAAACACTTATTTGGATTTTGAATCTTCCAAAATTGGTTTTAACCACATTTTTACTTTCACATTTATATTCTATATAATATAGTAATGTGAAGTATTGCGATACCCTGTCTGGCTCCTGACTCTTTGAGAGCTTGTATCTCAGAGATGAAAAAAGTTAATTTCATTTTGTAACTTCAAGGTGGAAGGAATCGATGCCCTTAATAGTTGGAAACCGAATTTAGGACATAAAACAGGATATTGTGGTCCCCAGAGGCCAAAAAGGGGCCAAAAATCCATTGGTCAGTGCGTATGTACGTATGTACCCCCCTGCGTTTCGCAACCATAAATCTCAGAGCTACGAAATTCGAAACTTAGCTCAATATAGGCTAGAAGGAATAGATCAAGCTTGAAATCGGAAAACCGGATGTGGGCATTTACGTAAAAGATTTTTCGTTTTTTTTTTTTTTGATTTTCTCAAAAACGACTCCAACGATTTTTTTTTTAAATCAGTGTATTTATCAAGTGTCATGAGTTATTAATTGTGTCAAATTTTTAATCCGTTTCAAATAAAGGAAGGGGGTGTAAAGAAAGAGTGTCGCGATGATTTCAAATAAATGAAAATGTGAAAGTTGTGTCGTGACCACATTAATTGATTTTTTTTACTATTTTTCTCTTTATTTCTATATTTTATAGTTTCCTTTCATTTTATACTTTTATTCAGTCATAAAATATAAAATAATAATAGTTATGTGTGTATAAAAAGGAAGAAAGTGAAAGTTTTATTTCATCGAGTGTAGTTATAAATAATACATAAAGAGGAACAAAGATATTGTCCTCTCGCTTGATGCAAATAAACATAACACATATATATCAAATATATATATATATATGTGTATGTTTATTTGCATCAAGCTCTCTTTATGAATCAACAACTCTGCTATTCTCGGCAAAATAAAAACTTTTCAAATAAATAATACACCCACTTTTCTTAACACCCAAAATATGAAATAAATATGAAACTAAATAAATGTATTTTTGACAGCTCAATTAAATTTACAAATTACATGGTGTTAATGCAATTTTAGCAGATATAGTCCGAGAATATATTTTATTAGAAAAACCACATGAAAAATTAATCGCACAAAGAAAAATTGCATTACTCCCGCTCATTATTGCGCGTATTACATCCTACGTACATGGTAAAGATTTAAAGCCAAAAGAGGAAAAAGTAGCACGCTAATGGCTAGTGAATGAAATAAATGAAAATTTGTTGGTATTAATGATAAATTTTATGGCTCAAGAAAGTCCATTCCCAAAATCGTATTTTAGTTATAATGTTAGAAATAATGTTGGTCATCTCTAACAAGTGAAGATAATTAAAAAATAAATAAATAAATAAAACCGACTTCAAAAAAATTAAATAATAACTCAAAAATCAAATAAAATGCACCAAAAAGTATAAAATAATTATCTAATTTAGTTACAACTAAACGACCAAATATTAACATGAAATCACTTTTTGAAGTCGGTGCCAAAATATACATTTTATATGAATCGCACTCGACGGCACGTTTGGCGGGTACGCTCGCTTATATAGTTTGTTTAGCACCGACTTCAAAAAGTGATTTAATGTTAATATTTCGTCGTTTAGTTGTAATTAAATTAGATAATTATTTTATACTTTTTAGTGCATTTTATTTTATTTTTGAGTTATTATTCAATTTTTTTGAAATCGGTTTTATTTTTTATAAAAATTATTATCATTTTTCTCTTTTTAGTGATATTATTAATAGTGACTTAATATAATACCTTGCATGCATCTCGTAAGAGAAAGCGTCGGTCGAATGAATA
This sequence comes from Forficula auricularia, assembly GCA_024734495.1. Lineage (NCBI taxonomy): Eukaryota > Metazoa > Arthropoda > Insecta > Dermaptera > Forficulidae > Forficula > Forficula auricularia. The sequence goes on from JALMQS010000085.1 coordinate 15,595,864, forward strand.
ATAAAATTCAATTCATAAATATAGAAATTATCTAGAAACGTTTGCGGTTTTAAATGAATGTTTTAAGATTTTCTTTTATAAAAGATTTTATTTATTATAATTTCGATTATTTGCTCATAAGAATTGGAGATTTACGTTATTTCGTCATTGATCATATCTTCAGAACTTGACCAAATTAATATGGTACCCTCTTTCCAATAAAAAAAGAATCATTAAAATCGGTTCCTAAACAAAGAAGTTATGCCTGAACAAACATATCAAAAAAGGTCCAATACCAATGAAAAAATAAAGTAAAAAACGGGACCAATCGGAAACTAGACTGAACCCAATGCAAAAAAAATCATCAAAATCGGTTCACAATTGACGAAGATATGAGGTAACATAGACACACAAAAAAAAAATTCATTCGAATTGAGAACCTCCTCCTTTTTTGAAGTCGGTTAATAAAATAAAATATCTTTCATTTAAAAAAAAATAAAAAAAAAACTAATTGAAAATTGTGAATTTAATTAAATGTTTCTAGGAAACAAAATAGCTTCATATAATAATAAAAATTATATTGGCTGGCAAAATGGGTTAATACCCGAAGCCAATAAATAAATGAAAAAAAAAATAATAAAAATTGCGTAAAATTGCGAGGTAGGTTTCACAATTAAAAGAAATAAAACAAAAATGAGTTTTGTTTTATTTCTTTGCCGGCACAGATCTTGCTGCATCGCGAATAATTTCCGTATAATTGGAAATGACTTCTTCCTCGTTCAATTTTGATAAACAGTCATACTTTTCTATTTCAATTAGCCCATTTAAAATTTTTTTTTTCAAATTTTCTATTTTCTATTTCTGCTAGTTTATTTCAGTCAGGGAACAGGGCCCTTATCAAGTCAGGTCAAAATCGATCTAATGGTATCTCCTGTTTCTAGAGAAACAAATGGACAAAACGCTTTTTTCCCTCTCAAAAATTACTAAAATTGACTCAGTATAGAATTTTTCAATATTTAGAAGTAAAAAACGTAGTTTTGAGCTATAGCCATTTATATTTTGACAATTTTCAAGCAGACGAAAATAGGACATTTCTTCCATTCATGAGAAACTTCATACAAATAAATCACCATTTGTCAATTTTTCTAACTAAAATGGTAAACATTTTCTGAAAAGCATTTGGCAGGTAAATTTGGAAAACGAAATGAACCCTTATTCATTCATATATCTGAGAGTCTTCATTTGTATCAAGAAAAAGTATTTTGCCAATTTCCAATATTAAACTTGAAAAAAATTTCTGTTGAAAACAAAAAGAGGGAAATCCCGGAGTCGGAGTCGACAGATTTTCCCGACTCCGACTCCTCCGGCCAGAAATTCCTTCCGACTCCACGACTCCTACTCCACAGCCCTGATTACCGAAGAGAAAGAGGAATAGATCAAGAGAAAGAATGGAGAGGCGTAGGTGTTTGTGCACTCGGGTCTTGAATGTTTGAAAGTTATAAATGTCGGGAGAGAGTTCTCCAGTTCCTTGAAGTCATGGGAACAAACTAATTGGCGAATGAATTGGTCCGGCATTTTTCCAACTTAACCGCGAAAGACTTTTGGGAATCGGAAGAACACGTGTTTCGCTCAAAGTATGCTTTAGGAGGAATTAACGACTTTAACTCACCAGAGCACATGCCATGATAGTATCTATAAAATAGGGAAAGCGCGGAAACAGTTCTTCGATGAGCTAGCGGGTCGAGTCTGTGAGAGTCGAAACGTCAGACAGCTCGCTTCTGAATTGCATCCAGGGTGGCAAGAGAATGCTTGGAGGCCCCTCTCCACAGATACGAGCCGTATTCGTGACAGGTTCGGATTTGGGCCTTGTAGAGGGTGAGAAGCTGCAGCGGTGGGAAAAATCACCTGGATCTAAATAAGAAGCCAATTTTCCTTGCTGGAGATTTCGCCACAGAGGAGATGTGCTCATACCAAGACAGGTCAGATGCGACTAAGGGCCGGTTGTATGTCGCAAAGTAAATGCTTTTTACCACTAACCAAGGGTAGATGGTAAATGGAGGGCCATCCCAGTCCCTCCATTTACCATCTACCTTTGGTTAGTGGTAAAAAGCATTACTTTGCGACATACAGCCGGCCCTAAGACGCCCAATATGGACAGCTCGTCACACATCTCCACGGTATTCGATTCAAAGTGAATGTCAAGGAAATTTTTATTTTCACGCCTAGAAATTAGACGCTTGGCGCGTGACCGAACACAGTACTTTATCAATGCTTAGCTTTGGATAAAGTAAAAAATTAGATAATAATATATAAAATGCCATATATTTCGACTACACCATTTATATAAAAATAGGAATATATAGGTTCTTCATTCTTCAACAGATATTCAAAAAAAAAAAAAAAAAAAAAAAAAAATTGCAACTCCTCCATCGACCCCACAAATCACACCACAACTAGCAGGCGTGGTTTTTAACGACCAGTAACTCCATACCCAACATGGAGTTGGGCTCTGACTAAACGATTAAATGTGTTCTGTGATTAAGATATACGAATATGAAGCGGAAGTGATTTCCACAACCGGACCGAGCAGGCCACAAAAGATCTGCTAGTCAGCTCAGACTAGTGTGCAGGGATGCGAATGAGATTCCCATCACCTCAATGATCGATTATAGATTGATGAGCTAAGGGTTTACATATCCAAGATCTAAGCAGGTTGAAATGATGTGAAAACTCGAAGAATAAATTTGAAATATCTCGAAAGTGTTTTTAAATTCTTTCAAAATTTGATGCCTAAACCGAAAAATTGACAATTTTTGATTTTGGAACCTTAAATACGACATCGTATTTTCTATATTTTTTAAAGTTATTGAGATCATATTTGGAATATAGGTGTCTTTTTCAAATTACTGTTTAGAATCCTTTTTTAAATTCTACACTAGCGAGGGTGGGAATATTTGTGGGCTGGAGAGTAATCAGAGAAGGAGAGGAGAGCGTTCAGGGGTGGAAATAGGTTTGATAGGGTGAAGTGTGATCGAATTCGGGGGAGGGGATTCAGGGGACGTCATGGACCAATGACAGGCAGGGGGTCCAGGCCCGGAACAAGACGCTCCCCGTCAGGGGCAAGGTGACACAGGGCCGAAGACCCGGTCGTCAGCTAGTAAATAAATAAAAGAGAAAGAATTTAATTTTTAGGACACATTCTAAGATTTTAGTAGAAATATTACTAAATTGCGATATCAGAGGGGATTCATCCCCCCAGGAGTCGAACCTGAGAACTAACATGCTTTCTGGGCAGTCAGCTTACACCCTCGAGACAAAAAACCTCTCTCTGAACGCAATATAAGATATTTACTTATCAAGTAAGTAAGTAAATATCTTATATTGCATTGAGAGAGAGGTTTTTTGTCTCGAGGGTGTAAGTGACTGCCCAGAGCATGTTAGTTCTCAGGTTGACTCCTGGGGGATGAATCCCCTCTGATATTGCAATTGCTAGAGGTGGCGCGTGAATACAAAGTTCCATTGATCCTCACCTTCATCGCCTTTAAAAAGGCATTTGATACCATCGAGCACAACTTCTTATGGAAAGCCCTGAAAGAAAAAAAATATATATAAGATATAAACACATAAATTCTTTACCCCATTATTATATAATATAAATTCTCTGGTTCGACTCCTGGGGGGATGAATCCCCCTGATATCGCAATTTAATAATATTTCTCCTAAAAATTAAATTATTTCTCTTTTAATATATATTTGTTAATCTGAACCCGAGCTGATTTTTGAAAAACATTCCAACTATTTTCAAAAAGAAGATGCTCAAATCTTTATTTTTATAATAAATAAACCTAATTTGAATAAATTCTTTATGAGAATATACCTTTCCTGTTTCTTGTGTCGGAACCGGAAGGTAGTCTCGGAAATGGGGTTTACGCCTTCTGATTTCCTTCATAATGTTATTGACTTGAACTTGAAAACAAAACTAGAAACTTATTATACATTTATCCGATTTCCAATGAAACTTTTAAATAAATATTTATATCATATTTAGACTTTTTTTACTTTCACATATATATTCTATATCATGTAATGATATAGGTTAAGGAATATAATGTGAAGTGTTGTGATCGCCTCCCGGGGTTCTGACACTGAGAGCTTCTATCTCAGAGATGAAAAAAGTTAATTTTACTTTGTGATGTGTTCGATTATGGATACTCACCTAGATGAATTTTAACAGAAAATAAACTAATCTGGGGGGTGGATGCCAGGATTCGTAATGATATCTTCTGGTGTTGTGATGTGACCTCGTCTGGTGTGTGATAACATCATTACCGCCCTCTGTTGATTTCCTCCCTCACGCGAAGATGAGTGGATAGAGAAATAAAACAAAAATCTGAGCTCATATAGGCTATAACCATATTTGACGGTTATAGCTGAGACTATCACCAGTATAATTGTAAATTTTGTAAACTAGAGTTCTATGATAGAACTTCTGTAAGTGTACATTCTTTTTATTATTACTATCTTAAATATTTTCGAAAGTTCCATAGTAACTTCCGTTATTCTCGATTCTCGAAGTCTTTAGGGTTTTTGCCTCATTTTTTGTATTTTATATATATATATATATTCTTTGCCCGATACACTCACTCACTCACTCACTCATCATCGAAACAGCCAGAACCACTGGACATAGAAACATGAAATTTGGAGAGGATATTACATCATATGACATAGAGGCTCACTAAGAAAGGATTTTTTGAAATTCGACCCCTAAGGAGGTCAAAGGGGGCAAAGTGTGTTTTCACTGATTATGCGATATCTCTTAAGGACGATAAAATATCTACTTACTTTTTACTTATAAAAATACTAAATTAAAATATCTAAAAACTAATTTCAGGATTTTTTGAAATTCGACCCCTAAAGGGTCAAAAGGGGCAAAATATCTTTGCAATGTGTTTACACTAATTATGCATTTTCAATTAAGAACGATAAGATATCTACTTGATTTTTACTTAATAAAATTCTAAATACAAATATCTAAAAAGAAATTTCAGGATTTTTTGAAATTCGACTCCCAACTATCCAAAATGTGAGTTGGGGCAAAAATTAAAACTCTCTCCGATCTTGATCAAATTTTGTAGAGTTATTCTTTATTACTTTAAGAAACTATTCCTGTAAAAATCAACTATCAAAATTGACTGTATGGGGGCGAAAGGGGGGGGGGGCAAAATATAGAAATTTTTAGCTTTTTTGTACATTTACTCTTTAGAAAACTGAGAGTTATTTATTTGCAAATATCTAAAAAATAATTTCAACCTCCCAAAATGTGAGTGGGGGCAAAAAATTAATACTCTCTCCGATATAGATCAAATTTTGTAATGTTAGTTTTTAAGACTATATAAAATGTATGCTGTAAAAATCAATAGCCAAAATGAGTGCGTGGGGGCGAAAGAGGGGGCAAAATATTACAAATATATATTACAGACCTAATAATCAAATGCCGAGACGCTGCCCGCCAGGGCCACCTGCCCGGAGGGCCGAGGCTGTAAGAGGGCGTGCCGAAGGCTTGCTACAAGCCTGCTCGTATGTATATATATATATATATTTACTTTCTTGCTAGTAAATAATACATTTTATTTTTATTTTAAACACCTAAAAATCAATTAATCTTTTATATATATATATATATATATTGATCTAAAAGTAATTTCTACCAAATTTTAGCTCAATCGTACATCATTTATCTCTAGGGCTTGGGGCCTAAATTTTTGAATCCCAATTTTACGCTTTTCAAATCTCGCCTTCAAAATATATTATTAAAATATAATTATAATGAGAAAGAATTTAATTTTATGACAGATTCTAAGATATTAATAGAATCTGATATCGCAATTTAATAATATTTCTATTAAAATCTTAGAATCTGTCCTAAAAATTAAATTCTTTCTCTTTTTAAAAATTGATTTGTTAATCTGAACCCGAGCATATTTTTGAAAAACATTCCAACTATTTTCAAAAATAAGATGCTCAAATCTTTACTTTTATATTAAAATAGGAGGACTTGTATGAAAAACTTTTTTTCATTTTAAGCTAAATTTTTTAATTTCCGTTATATATTAATGGAGTGAAGAATTTCTATGCTTATATCAAATATTGCGATTCAGAGAGAGGTTTTTTGTCTCGAGGGTGTGAGCTGACTGCCCGGAAAGCATGTTAGTTCTCAGGGTCGACTCCTGGGGGATGAATCCCTCTGATATCGCAATTTAATAATATTTCTATTAATATCTTCGATATCTGTCCTAAAAATTAAATTCTTTCTCTGTTTAAAAATTGATTTGTTAATCTGAACCCGAGCATATTTTTGAAAAACATTCCAACTATTTTCAAAAATAAGATGCTCAAATCTTTACTTTATAATTATAATGTTTACTGTGACACGAAATTATTAAAAGAAATCAAAAAATAAAATTGAAGGAGACAATAAAATTTTATTTAATTATAACGAGACTATAGTTTCGAGGGCTTTGCCCTCTTCATCAGTCTATTACAATTGATTCACATGAATTAAATGTATAATTCCAGCAGAAGACACACTCTTTTATTGTCTCCTTCAATATATAAAAATTCTGCTACTCTCGGCACAAAAACTTTCAATTTAACAAAAAATAAAAAATTACATACATATACAGTGAAAATCGCTTAACACGAAACTGAGGGGACCGAAATATTTCTTCGTGTTAAAAGAATTTCGTGTTAGTGGAGCAGATATTGGTTCTGGGGCATAAATCCAGTATAGAATTTGTTATGATTTTCCATACTTAGAAACCAAGTGAAAATTAATGTTATAACACGATCTAATGCTCAAAAGATGGAAATACATTTAAGATTCTATAAAAATCCCTAATTCTACACTTTTGAAAAATAGGCTACAAGCGACACATCTAAATATTATTTAATTAGGCTAAAATTTGGCAGAGATCGTTGTTGGGCGAAAATAATATATGTATTTCGTTTTTCTGTTAACCCGCAATTATCCAAAGTTTCGTAAACCGCTGAAGCCATTTCGGTTCCTGTAGCAGCTTGTACACCTGGAACACCTAGTAATTGTTTCATATTGGTTTCGGTAGCAACAGTGACGTAGCCAGGGAGGCAACACCCGTCCCCGTCCCTATCTTTAGCGCCCCCTGCTCCCACTATTTACATCTAACCAAAATCAAAGGGAAATAAACTGCAACGGATCGTTGCTAAACTTTATCCAAATTCATTTGAAATATTAATATGTTTTGCTGGCTTGGTGTGTACTGGATATATTAATTATTTATCCTTCAACAATAAAAAATATTATGTTTATTCCTTTATTATTAATCAGATATCACTTGCAATTTACAGTTCATGTTGACTTTAATTCAAAAATAATGATCGATTCTCATTTAATAGTCGAGGAATAACCATTCTACATTGATCAAACTTGAGTTGTTTACCAAAAAAGAATTTAGTCTTTTGATTTTAAGTCGATTCTTCCACGTTTTCAGTAGAGGTTGCCATTAATAGTCGAAATATCAAAAATGGAATGCAATAAAGTGTTATTCCTCTAGTATTGGATGAATGAAATCGATCGTTATTTTTGATTTTAAGCCGATTCCTCCATGTCTTCAGCAATGGTTACCAATAATAATCGAAGCCACTACACTCTCACCATCCACAAGGCCCAAATCCGCCCCTGTCTCGAATACGGCTCTCATCTATGGAGAGGAGCCTCAAAATATTCTCTTGCTACCCTTGATGCAATTCAGAAACGAGCCGTCAGGCTAATTGGCGATTCTACCCTCACCGACTCCCTCGACTCGCTGGCTCATCGAAGAAATGTCTCTGCCCTTTCCCTTTTCTATAGATACTATCACGGCAGGTGCTCTGATGAGATAAAATCAATAATTCCCCCCAAAGCATGCTTTGCACGTAGCACGCGTTTTGCCGACTCCCAACACTCTTTCGCGGTCAAATTAGAAAAGTGCCGGACCACTTCATTCGCCAATACATATATCCCCATGACTTCAAGGAACTGGAACTCCCTCCCAGCCTCCATCTTTCCCAGCACTTATAATCTTCAAACCTTCAAAACCGGAGTGCATAGACACCTACGTCTACACCCTCTCACTTAATCAACTTTCCCTTCTCTTCGGTAATGCAAGGGTCTTTCGAGATCCATTGCGGCTGCATCATTTACTGGTACACCCCCTTCTTGCATTCGATTGCATTAAAAAAAAAAAAAAAAAGAATCGTCAAAAATCTAATGTAAAATTGTTATTCCTCGAGTATTATATGAGAATCGATGGCTATTTTTGATTTTAAGTCGATTCCTCCATGTCTACAGCAATGGTTACTAATAATAACCGAAATGTCAAAAATCCAATATAGAATGGTTATTCCTCAAGTACTAGATGAGAATCAATCGCTATTTTTGATTTTAAATCGATTCCTCTATGTCTTCAGCAATGGTTACCAATAAAAACCGAAACGTCAAAAATCCAATATAGAATGGTTATTCCTCAAGTACTAGATGAGAATCAATCGCTATTTTTGGTTTTAATTCGATTCCTCTATAAAGGTAACGGATAAGAAAAGAACGCAGTTGCTATGGTTACTTATAAACTTTCCTCCCAAATTTGTAGCATTTCACAGAGAAAAGCCTATCCACTCTTACTTAGTTAGGTTAAATGAGTCCTATATTAAACAGATAAAATGAATAAATTTTAAAGAATTTAAAAATCTTACTTTAGAGTAAAGTACTTTAAAATATAATTTTACTAAAAACTTTATTTAACCTTTTTTGTCGGCCCCAAGGTACTTAATTAGGATATTAAATTTCATCAAAATTGGTTAAGTCATTTTAAAGATATTTAGAAAAAACTAAAAAAGTACTGAAATAAATAATGTTGTATAATACTAATGTTTGTGGGCCGATATGTACCAAAAACTAATCAGCGCTTCATTTTGTTAAACTAATGGTAGGTTTTCAATTTCATTTCAATCGGTGCAAAGGTGTGGAAAAAATCGTGGACGAAAAAAACGATAACATCCATCCATCCATCCGCACGCACTTCCAAAAAAAATGGCACTTTTTGGCCTCTCGACGAGATTCCAGGTAATTTTTGGCAAAACCGTCACGTGCTAAAATTCAATCTCATTGAATACTTCAATTTGTGACCTTAATTGAGTCCATGGGTTCCGTAGTCTTTACCTGAGGACCCTTTGAAGTCGCGCTTGCCGCGCGACCGATTGCAATACTTTCTCCCATGCTTCGCATTGGATAAAGTAAAAACAAGAAACTTGAGGAAAATGAGTACCTTTTTAGATTTTGATATCTTATATGCTTGCTGGACCGCTCTCAATGATTTAACAAAAAAAAAAAAAAATAATAATAACGTATTTTATTAATTTTAATGCACACCGTGCCTACCCACACTGTTAAAAAATTGCTAAATCTACTATATATTTACAATACAAATAAATAGGAAATGTACAAGATTGCGTATAGTAAACAAATGTGTGAGCCTCATCCACATAAGCTCACGGGGGAAGTGAAACTTTAATTTTTAAAACCCACTAATAGCTCATGACAAATAAAATTTATTAAAATTAGTAAATTTAAGTCCATGGAGTCACGTAGTCGCCTGGCCAGCAAGATGCCCTTCAAGGCTTAGTCTCTTATTTCCCCTCTATTGGGTCATTTCTCCTTTATTGTAACAAAAAAATTCAAACAGATACGTCGCTAAAGAAGTTTCACTTCAAAAAAAATATATATATACTATATTATATTGGTAAAATCTCATATACTCATTGCAAAAATACAAAAATAAATTGTAACTTTACTTTTTTTTGTATTAATTAGATACGTATTACTAAAAAATATGTTGTAAGATTACAATACTGGTATGTAATATTATTAGAAAGTTTTGAGGCCGGACTTTCCATTTTTTATAGGAAAATTATATAAATTAATAAAGTAAAGGGAGTATAGTTTCACAGCGAAAAATTATATAAGAAATTTTTAACAGTGCAGAATAGGGAAAAAAATTCCTTAATTCAAATAATTTTATTCAGAGCAGTTTTGCCCCACCCGGTCCAAAAGTCTGGCTACGCCACTGGGTAGCCACTTTTATCTTGTAATAATTTCGTGTTCCAGTAAACATAAATTTTAATATACTTTGACGCTCGAGATTTAGAAAAAGCAAAATTGGCATTTTATATTAGGCCCCAAGCGTCACAGGTAAATGATGTTCGATTGAGCTAAAATTTGGTAGGAATCACTTTTAGATCCATTCGAACAAAATTCCGCCCGACACTCCTAAAATATAAGAAATTTATTTTAGGTTAAAAATAAAATAAAATGAGAGAGTCTTCTGTTTTTTAAATAAAATAATTTTTAATTATTTCTAGAGACTATAGTTTCGAAGGCATTGCCTTCATCATCAGTCTATCACAAATATTTCAAATTAGTTACAAATTAAGATTTATACATGAAAATTTTGAAAAATATATAATGTCTTTTCTTCATGTTTCTTCTTGAGGAGATTAGAATATAACTTCCCAAGAAGAAACATGAAAAAAAGACATTATATATTTTTCAAAATTTTCTATGTATAAATCTTAATTTGTAACTAATTTGAAATATTTGTGATAGATTGTATGAAGGCAATGCCTTCGAAAGCTATAGTCTCTAGAAATAATTAAAAATTATTTTATTTAAAAAACAGAAGACTCTCATTTTATTTTATTTTAACCTAAAATAAAAAACAATTCATGTTACCATCGACAGTGAAATCTTTTATTCAACTAATGAGAAATTTATTTTTACCTATATAAATAATATATATAAGTAATATCAGTGGCATGCGGTGACTTTTCATCCAAAATACAAACAATTAATTTTTTTTTTAATTTTATTTTATTCTTCGCTCATTTTTACAAAATCCATCGTTAACTGCATTAAGTATATAATTTTTACTTATTTTCAAATTTAAAATTAGGTTTTTTTTCAATTGATATTATGGCGAGAGCGAACAGTCTTATTTTCACTGCTTTTGGACAAGGTTCTAATTTTTTTTCTAAGTTAAAATTGATCGTTCAACCGACACGCTCGTGGAAACTATAGTGCAAATTAATTCCAAGTATTAAATCAAATACTTGTGCCAAAACGTTTCTTAGATCATCTTTCCCAATTATTTTTTTAAATGAAAGTCGGGCGTCGAGTACAGTAATTCACTTTCCAACCTGATAAAATCAAAGTATTTTCCATAATATAGGTGAAGTGATTTAAATAAGAAATCTGAAAAATTCTTTAAATTTGTTAACGATAAAAAGTTCTATATGAATTAAAAATCAACTGGTGTATACACCACACGACTTTCACAGTTTCATTTATTTGAAATCATCGCGACACTACTAATTTACACCCCTTCCTTTATTTCGTTTTTCTCAAAAACGGCTCTAACGATTTTTTTAAAAATTAGTGTATTTATCCAAGTGTCATGAGTTAATAGTTGTGTCGCCGCGACACTCCTACTTTACACCCCTTCCTTTATTTCAATCGGATTAAAAATTTGACACAACTAATAACTCGCAACACTTGATAAATACACCATTTTTAAAAAAATCGTTAGAGCCGTTTTGATAAATCAAAAAAAACGAAAAATCTTTCATGTAAATGTCCACTTCTGGTTTTCCGATTTCAACCAAAAGCTTGCTATACACCTTCTAGCCTATATCATGCTTAAAGCCCGGTTCACACCAGGCGTTTTCCGCTGATGGCAGCCTTGATGGCTTTCCTTGAAGGCTTGGCTGCCGCTAGATGTCGTGATAGATTTTTAGTTGTTGGCTTCACACTCTGCTATTTGCAGTAAGGCTGGATTTATTCTAAAAGGAGGATCAGATGCGTGCTCACACAATCGCTCAGCAATTGTCAAAAAAAAAATGGCTGACAATAATATAATTGGAGAGGTTATTAATCGTAGATGAACTGCAATTTTTATTAATTTGTGAAAAACGGCGAAAACAAAAACGTTTGAACAATCCGCCCAGACTATGGTGTCGTCCATGGTTATTCCGGCTTCCCGATTGGTTTACCATGCGCATGTCACCCACGTGATAAAATACTGCTTTCCGATTGGTTCTCTCCCTAATTTTCCAAGCAATCTATCAGGAGAAAATAGAACATGTTCTAATCACAAAATCCAACAAGCTAGCCAGCTACCCAACCCTCAGTGACGTCATTTTAAGCCTCTGGATCCATCCTAGCCAGCCATCTAGATTTCTATCAACAATAAACTGCAACGGATCGTTGCTAAACTTTATCCAAATTCATTTGAAATATTAATATGTTTGTTCCTTTATTATTAATCAGATATCACTTGCAATTTGTAGTTCATATTGACATTAATTCAAAAATAATTCTCATTTAAGAGTCGAGGAATAACCATTCCACATTGGATTTTTGACATTTCGGTTATTATTGTAACCATTGCTGAAGACATAGAGGAATCGACTTAAAATCAAAAATAGCCATCGATTCTCATCTAATACTCAAGCTTGAGTTGTTTACCAAAAAAGAATTTAGTCTTTTTGATTTTAAGTCGATTCTTCTACATTTTCAGTAGAGGTTTCCATTAATAGTCAAAACATCAAAAATGGAATGCAATAAGGTTATTCCTCTAGTATTAGATAAGAATCGATCGTTATTTTAGATTTTAAGTCGATTCCTCCATGTCTTCAGCAATGGTTACCAATAATAATCGAAACGTCAAATACCTAATGTAGAATTGTTATTCCTCAAGTATTAGATGAGAATCAATCGCTATTTTTGATTTTAAGTCGATTCCTCTATGTCTTCAGCAATGGTTACCAATAAAAACCGAAACGTCAAAAATCCAATATAGAATGATTATTCCTCAAGTACTAGATGAGAATCAATCGCTATTTTTTATTTTAAGTCGATTCCTCCATGTCTTCAGCAATGGTTACTAATAAAAACCGAAACGTCAAAAATCCAATATAGAATGATTATTCCTCAAGTACTAGATGAGAATAAATCGCTATTTTTGGTTTAAAGTCGATTTCTCTATGTCTTCAGCAATGGTTACTAATAAAAACCGAAACGTCAAAAATCCAATATAGAATGACTATTCCTCAAGTATTAGATGAGAATCAATCGCTATTTTTTATTTTAAGTCGATTCCTCTATGTCTTTAGCAATGGCTACCAATAAAAACCGAAACGTCAAAAATCCAATATAGAATGACTATTCCTCAAGTACTAGATGAGAATCAATCGCTATTTTTTATTTTAAGTCGATTCCTCTATGTCTTCAGCAATGGTTACCAATAAAAACCGAAACGTCAAAAATCCAATATAGAATGATTATTCCTCAAGTACTAGATGAGAATCAATCGCTATTTTTGATTTTAAGTCGATTCCTCTATGTCTTCAGCAATGGTTACTAATAAAAACCGAAACGTCAAAAATCCAATATAGAATGATTATTCCTCAAGTATTAGATGAGAATCAATCGCTATTTTTCGTTTAAAATCGATTTCTCTATGTCTTCAGCAATGGTTACTAATAAAAACCGAAACGTCAAAAATCCAATATAGAATGATTATTCCTCAAATACTAGATGAGAATCAATCGCTATTTTTGGTTTAAAATCGATTTCTCTGTCTTCAGCAAAGGTAACGGATAAGAAAACAACGCAGTTGCTATGGTTACTCATAAAAATTCCTCCCAAATTTTTAGCATTTCACAGAGAGAAGCCTATCCATTCTTACTTAAGCAAGGCTAAATGAGCAATATTAAAACTTTCAAATGAATAAATTTTAAAGAATTAAAAAAATTAAAAAAAGTACCATCTTACTCTAGAGTAAAGTACTTTAAAATATAATTTTACTAAAAACTTTATTTAACCTTTTTGTGGTCCCCAAGGTACTTAATTAGGATATTAAATTTCATCAAAATTGGTTAAGTCATTTTCAAGATATTTAGAAAAAACTAAAAAGTACTGTAATAAAGTACTAATGTTTGTGGGCCGATATGTACCAAAAACTAATCAGCGCTTCATTTTGTTAAAAGAATGCCAGGTTTTCAATTTCATTTCAATCGGTGCAACGGTGTGGAAAAAATCGTGGGCCAAAAAAACGATAACATACATCCATCCATCCATACATACATACATACATCCGCACGCACTAAATGAAAAAATCGCACTTTTTGGCCTCTCGACGAGACCCCTTGTAATTTTTGGCAAAACCGTCACGTGCTAAAATTCAACCTAATTGAATACTACAATTTGTGACTTGAATTGAGTCCATGGGTTCCGTAGTCTTTACCTGAGGACCCTTTGAAGCCACGCTTGCCCCGAGAGCGATTACAATACTTTACCCATGCTTTGCATTGGATAAAGTAAAAAACGCCTGGTGTGAACCGGGCTTAAGTTTCGAATTTCGTATCTCTGAGAGCTATGGTTGCGAAACGCAAAAAAGGGGGTACGTGTACTATGTACATACATACGTACGTACTGACCAATGGATTTTTGGCCTCTGGGGACCACAATATCCGGTTTCCAACTATTAAAGGCATCGATTCCTACCACCTAGAAGTTACAAAATGAATTTAACTTTTTTCATCTCTTAGATAGATACAAGCTCTCAAAGAGTCAGGACCCAGACAGGGCATCGCAATACTTCCACATTATATTCTATGAATATAAATGTGAAAGTAATAATATTAATATACATGGAGGTTCTTTCGTTGACTCTTTTAAATCCTGAAGGAGGCACGATCCTTCGAATTATCGGATTTTTAAAGAAAATGAAATTAATATTCTAATAAATTATTTTATAGAAAATAGGAAAATACCTTTAATTAGTTAAATTCCCTAATTTTAATATATAATAATATTTCTAATGATCTATTAGTGGAACTTAAAATAAAAAAAAAACAATTAATTTAAAAAAAAAATTTTTTTTTAAAATGTAATTATAAATTTTTATTTAAACAACCACCTGTCAATAATTATTTCAATTAACAAAAAAACACATCAAAAACAACTTAGCCCGAAGATGAGACCGTGACAGATCGAAATGCCACCCCAAAAACTCCTAACCCGTGAATTTCATCCAAATCGTTTACAACAATTAATATTAATATATCGTAATGTTTTTATACTCTGTATCAATCAGAAAAATTTTCTGAATTCATCAGTAAAATTTTCATCTCAATCGGAGCAGTAGTTTCACGAGTTAAAGCGCTGAAACTTAACAAACAGTCCCATAGCTAACATATGTATAAATTTAATCTTTTGTTATTTTTATTTAAGTTTTATGGCCGTGTCATAAAAATTCACTTTCTGAATAGAAATGAATGAAAGAGCAGAAAATAAATCATCAATTAGTCTATTGACCTAGAGAAGGAACATATTACACACACTGTTTATCAACATTTCGCAGAATTGACAAATTCTAGAAAAAATATCAAACAAAAACAATAACAATCCCATTGATCAAATCTTTCGATTCTTTTAAGTTGAATTATCTTCTAAACGGTTGGCCCAATCAAAAAATTCAAATAAACTTTTTTATAGAGACATTTAAGCTTTATAAATTTGATATGAAATTTTTTCTATCATCAATAGATAATGAGATATTTGCATAAAATTGATTTGTTAAACATTTTTCTTGCTCTAAATTTTTACATGTTATAAAGATTAAGATTTTTCCATATTAATCAGTAGTTATGGGTTTTTATTAATTCTAATAATTATACACAGGTGATTGCGTCAATAAGATATAATAATATTATAATTAGATTTTTATTCAATTTCCTTTTAATAATTAATTGTTTTTTAATTCTATATTCCACTCATTCAATTCATTACAAATTATTGTTTACATATTTATTTAAAAACTCGACTTTAGTGGAGAATAGAGGCCGTGACATTATATAAACAATAATTTGTAATGAAGAATGAGTGGAATATAGAATTAAAAAAACAATTAATTATTAAAAGGAAATTGAATAAAAATCTAATTATAATATTATTATATTCTTATTGACGCAATCACCTGTGTATACTTATTAGAATTAACAAAAAAACCCATAAAAAACATCTTACCGAAGATGACATATGAATGATTAAAATATTTATTTTACGACACTCCTAATTTACACTCCTTTACTTTATTTCAATCGGATTAAAATCAATACACGACTAATAACTCATGACACTTGATAAGTATACCAATTTAAAAAAAAAATTGTTAGTGCCGTTTTTGAGAAAATCAAAAAAAAAGAAAAATCTTTCATGTAAATGTCAACTTATGGTGTTCCGATTTCAAGAAAAAACTTCCTGTATCCCTTCTAGCCTATATCGAGCTTTAGTTTCGAATTTCGTAGCTCTGAGATTTATGGTTGCGAAACACAGGAGTGTACATTCTCACGTACGTAAACATCAACTTCCGGTTCTTTTATTTTAGCCAGTATTGTGGTACCTCTTGTAGCCTCTAGCTAGATAGCTTAAGTTTCAAATTTCAAGGCTCTGTGACTTACCGAAGACGAGATATGAACGATTCAAATATTTATTTTGCGACATGACTAATTTACACCCCCTTCCTTTATTTCAATCGGATTAAAATTTATACACGACTAATAACTCATGGGACTTGATAAGTACACCAATTTTTAGCGAAATCATTAGAGCCGTTTTCGAGAACCCGATTCTATATATATTAGTATATACAGGGTGGTGACTTGGCTGACGCAGCATAGCAATTACAATGTTAATTTTTGAATGTGCATTTATTTGCTCCCTAATTATTTTAGAGTTAAAGTTCTTATAGGTTTTTTGTAGAGAAAAAATACTGAATCCGAACATATTTTTGTTTTCAAATTTTTGAAATTTCAGAACCGTAATAATCAACATTATAAATAATTGTATTTTTACAAAAATCTCTGAGGCCATGGAATTATTAAAACAAACAAGGCATTTTCATTTGTTGTTTCTAAGTGACGTTTGTTATATTTCAACTTTTTAAAATCAGTTCTTATTAGAATTTATTGATTACCATAATGAGAAACTCGTTAAATTTGAATGGGCTGAGTTTTGTATTCGTCATTGATAAATAAAAATAGTAGATTCACGTAGATGAACTTTAGAACGAGCTTTTAAATTTTCACAAGAATAATCAACGAAATTATAAGCTTATAATTTTTTAACATAATTAACAAATTGCAATCATAAATTATAACAAAAAATATCAATAATAACATTATAACAATTATAACGTTATCGACAACAATAAAAGTTTTGAATTAAAATTTTTTAAATAAATATCTACATTTTTAAAATCGTTTTTTGTACTTTTAAATTATGAATTAGACAAAATCTGATGTAATTATCTTTTAGAATTTTAATTATGCTCAGTTTTTTGTATTCTAATTATGCTCTAAAATAATCACTAAAGATATCACCATTAAACGTCAAATTGAAACAACAAATGAAAATGCCTTGTTTGTTTTAATAATTCTATGGCCTCAGTGATTTTTGTAAAAATACAATTATTTATAATGTTGATTATTACGGTTCTAAAATTTCAAAATTTGAAAACAAAAATATGTTCGGATTCAGTATATTTTTCTCTACAAAAAACCTATAAGAACTTTAACTCTAAAATAATTAGGGGAGCAAATAAATTCACATTCAAAAATTAACATTGTAATCGCTATGCTGCGTCGGCCAAGTCACCACCCTGTATACCCCTACTATTGGAATCCATAAAGAACCTGAGAGCGCCAAGAGTCGGGTTTGCATGAAATTTGGATGGAAGTTCATTCCAAAGCCTTGCACCCGCCAATTTGAAGGAATGGAAGAAGTGTTTACTTTTATAGTGCAGCTGCACTAGCGTTGTTTTCCTGGTGGAGTGACCGACGACAAATGGATTTTCTAAGTAAGACGGGCAAATGAATTTATCAGGATTTAATAGCTTATAAATAATCACTATTATAATCGTTTAGGGGTCAACTCCTTTAAGGGGGATAAAGACCTCCTTTTTCCAAAGGGCTTCGTGAACTCATTGGTTCCAGGGCGGTAGAAAGGGGACACTAGCTCGAGAAAGTGTCTCCAGTTGACGTCACCAGCTGCCATTTTGCAAAGAGCGGAGTATTGAGAATATCCATAAGAGCAATGCTAATATTTATATAATTTATACAATATATGTTTGAATAAAAAGGTTTTTAAATAGAACAAATATATAAATAAATATCCAAAAAATATTATTTCATAGATTTGCCATGAATTTAAATAAATATATATATTTTTTTTAAATTAGATAAAACAACGATCGCATACTCGTACCTACTTTTCCTTTTTCTTGCGGGCACTTTTAAGATTAATTTAAATTATAAAGTATAAGAAAAAAAACAGAAAATAAGATTATTTAGTAAATATAATAATTGAAAACAATTTATTTACATATTTAAAAATTAATTATATATTTTAAATATAAATAAATTGACACGTTCTGATGTGGCCATCCACTTGACTTTAACATACACTTCTGGTTGAGTTTGGTACAAGGGCCTAGATTTTCATTTTTTGACCCCCTCCCCATTTTGGGTGGTTTGTTTTTGCATTTTTAGTGTTCTGGGGGCCCACTGATTATGTATACAAAATTTGGTTGAGTTTGCTCAAATGGCCTAGATTTTTATTTTTTGACTCCCCTCCCCCTAATTTTGGAGCCAGAAAAAATATTTTCGTTATTATAGGTTCATTTTATAGTATATTTTATTTTTCTTGTTTTTTTTAGTTTGAAAATATTATATTTTAAATTTTAATCCCCCCCCTCCCTTAATTTTGGGTCGATATGCACCAAAATCTAATCAGCTCTTAATCTCAATGCACCAAAACTACGTGTAAAATTTGGTTTTGATATTCACACTAGTTTTTTGAGCTAGCTCGTCCACAAAATTTGGTAACGCACAGAACTAACGAACAGACATTTTGACAAAACAATTATTATCTCGAAAAATATAATTTTTTCGATGTTCACTCATTAGAGCTTTTTTGTAGACCGAAATGCCATGGTTTCGCTCAATTTTTTTAATCAAAATAGTTTCAGCCGTTTTTGAAATATTTCGAAAAAAATACCTTTTTTCATGCACGATTACAATACTTGACCATATTCCTGTATAGTAAAGTAAAATGATACAAGACAAATGATCTCTTAACATTTTTACTTTACCATACAGAGAATGCTCCAGTATAGTATTCAAGCATGAAAAAAATGTATTTTTTCCTTCATTTTGTCGAAATATCTCAAAAAAGGCTGAAACTATTTAGAATTCAAAAACGAAGTTTCACATTTAGTTTTTATTTGTATTGAGATTAAGACCTGATTAGATTTTGGTTGAAATCGAACCCAAAATTAATGGGCGGAGAGGGATTGGATTTAAAAAAAATTAAAATTATAAAATTTTCAAACTAATGTTCCAAGTAAAAGGAATGTACTATTGAAGGGTTCTATAATAAAAAAAAAGAAAGTCATTAATTCGTTCGATGGCCAAAATGGGAGGGAGGGGATGTTCAATAAATAGAATTATCAATATGATTGATTTATACGAAATTCCCGATATACGACCTTATGAAAATGAGGGGGGGGGGGGCGGGGGGGGTTAAAAATTGAACAGCCGAAGAAAGCTAATGTTTGAAAGGAGATATTATTAACTGCTAATGAGCCTATGGCAAAATGGGGGGGGGGTAGTTCTTTGGCAAAAGATTATGTACGATTAGTGCATCCGTATTCTAAACATTACAAAATTAAATATTTATTTAAAAATGTTCACTTTGTTCTTGAAAGTTTTATATATAGTAATATTTTTGCTGAATTAATATTTGGAAATCGAAAAATACACTAAAAAGTCTATTAACCTAACTTGAAACTAATTTATTGTTTTTAAGGAAAATATAAAATATATGCTTACCTATACTGTCTAATTCTAATCCAAAACATAAACACTTTAAATAAATAAACTGCAACGGGTCGTTGCTAAACTTATCCAAATTCATTTGAAATATTAATATGTTTATTCCTTTATTAATCAGATATCACTTGCAATTTGCAGTTCATGTTGACTTTAATTCAAAATAATAATTGATTCTCATTTAATACTCGAGGAATAAACATTCTACATTGGATTTTTGATGTAGGGTTATTATAAGTAACCATTGCTGAAGATATGGAGGAATCGACTTAAAATAAAAAATAGCGATCGATTCTCATCTAATACTAGAGGAATAACCTTATTGCATTCCATTTTTGATGTTTTGACTATTAATGGCAACCTCTACTGAAAACGTGGAAGAATCGACTTAAAATCAAAAGACTTAATTCTTTGATGGCAAACAACTCAAGCTTGAGCATATAATTTTAATATTTTGATATTTTGACCCCAAAAGGGTGTTTTTTTTTGGGGGGGGGGGGATAATAGAAATTATAAAATAACCCATATACTCCCCTACGGCAAATTCTGCTAAAAGCAAAGTTATAGAGGATCTGATTTCTGAAAACTTTTATTTAAAGAAATCCCCCCCCCCCAAAAAAAAGGGGGGTCAAAAATGAAACTTCTAGCCCTTTGAACCAAATTTGACCAAAATCTGTATACATAATCTGTAGGCCCCCATATTAAAGGAGGCTAGCAAGAGACCCGCCTCGCCGTATTCACCCCGCCAACCCTATACATGTCCCCTGAACTCTCTTCCCTAACTCTGATCACCCTCCGAACTCCAAGAACCCGGGTGGAGGATTAAAATTTGTGGACCTCCACCCATTTAAAAGTACAAATGGACCCTTTATTTTGAAAGTGGTCTAAGTCCAATTTTAAAAAAAATGTGCTAATGTCAGTTTTAATTAGACATAAATGTCTTCTTTTCATATTTATAATATCCCAGTCAATGGGGCACAATATCCTCATGAATTTGTAAAAATAAAAATATCGAAATATATATAATATATGTATTTATAAAATATATGTATTTATAAAAATATACAAATATCCAAAAATAACATAAAATAGACTTAACACCACTTTCAAAATAAACGGTCAATATATCAATAGAAAAAGAATTAATTTTTCCCCGGACTTGTAAGGTTCGAAGTTGATCCGAGTTGCGAGGGGGAAAGAGGAGAGAGTCTAGAGGGCATTTAGAGGGTTGGTGGAATGGAGGGGGATTCAAGGCAGACGGACGGGCCCAGGGGACGAAGCCGCCTTGTTAGCAATAGGCCTGCCGAAGGCGGGCTTCGCAGCTAGTAAAAATAATGAAATTTCGTGCCGCCTCCAATAATATGAATGGTTATAAGATGGCAATCTAAATAGAATCGCTCTTGAAATGAGTTCGAGCTTGAGGGATTAATGAACAATGGGCGTTCAATTAGTTTAATCAAATACAAGAGCTTGTCAATTCACGTGGGGGACCCACACATTTTGACAGGTCCATCTAGTGTCTAGTGGAACTACTATGAAGTCTCGCACTAGGGTGGAACCGAGGGGTGACCCGCGATAGGAATTAGGTGTACACGTCTTTGGAATTATGTGAAATTATTTTGGAATTCATTAGATAATGCCCCTTCATCTATTGTCTTCTACTTGGAAATGTAAGTGGAAGTAGGTATACACGATATTAGGTCGCGATTCACCCCTCGGGTGGAACGAAAAATACAAATTTTGATTTCTTTGTAATAGCGTGGAAAAGTTGCCTTTTGTAGTAGAAAAGACGAAAACAAAATATAAAAGTCATTGGAGCATGTCTTGAGGTGCTGCAAGAACGATAAAGTTTCATAAATTAACAGATTTGGTTAGGTTCTTATGGTTTGTATGTAAAAACAATAAATTGTTATTGTAATAACACAAAATAAATGTTAATTGATGTAAAAAAAGGCATAAAAAATTTTGAGACAGTGATTATAGAATGTATTGAGGTGTCGCAAGAACTATACAATTTGATAAAATTGCAATTTTTTATTATTACTATATTTCGAAAAAAATTTCCAATAAGTTGCTATTTTGTAATATAAATAATTTCTATATGGTTTTCTTTTCTTACAACTACATTTTGTACAAATACTTGCAGAAGTTTAAAACATTAACAACATTTTTCAAAAAATAATTTTTTCAAAATTTTCAAATTTTTAACAATATTAAAGCTCTTTGCGGCACATGAAAATTTTGGCCAATATTACAAATACAAAATAAAAAAAATGACATTTTCGTTCCACCATACCTCGCACGTGGGACAATTTTTTTTTATTGATGCGAGAACGAATTACTCCAAGATGCAGCTCTTATAGGCCTCAATGGGCACCTGTTTCCTAAAAAGAAAAGGAGGAACCGATTTTATGAGCTGGCTTGTAGTCGAAGGTATCTGTGAATGGTGTCGTAATCATTTGAAGGTGGCAGAAAGTGAATTGCAGATTCTAAAGATCATAGGGAGAAACGTTTTGTTGAAAGCGTTGATTCTATTATCTTTAATATGAAAGATATTAATTTGCCGATGGTAATAGATTCAAATTTACTAGAAAATCATAAGATGGTGTCATCTATTAAATCCGATGAAATGGAATATTTTTAATTATATGTCAGAGGGGTTGTTTTTCACCCCCTCGGGAATCGAACCCGAGTGCCAGTAACAGCAATCCGGGCCACCTGGCTCACCTGCGGGATACAAACCTCTCTGACATATGCAAACGCGTAAAATACTTTACTCAAAGATTGCTATCTTAATTTGTAAAATTTCGCGATATAGTGATTCTAAATTTAAACATATAGCCATGCCATATAATTTAAATAAAGATGGTTGAGTGTTTCGAATTTTGAAAAAATTCAAAATTCGAAGGGCAATGGAATGACTTTTCCTAATTTAATATGAAAAGATATTAATTTGCCGATGGTAATAGATTCAAATTTACTAGAAAATCATAAGATGGTGTCATCTATTAAATCCGATGAAATGGAATATTTTTTAATTATATGTCAGAGGGGTTGTTTTTCACCCCCTCGGGAATCGAACCCGAGTGCCAGTAACAGCAATCCGGGCCACCTGGCTCACCTGCGGGATACAAACCTCTCTGACATATGCAAACGCGTAAAATACTTTACTCAAAGATTGTTATCTTAATTTGTAAAATTTCGCGATATAGTGATTCTAAATTTAAACATATAGCCATGCCATATAATTTAAATAAAGATGGTTGAGTGTGAGATGACACCATCTTATGATTTTCTAGTAAATTTGAATCTATTACCATCGGCAAATTAATATCTTTCATATTAAATTAGGAAAAGTCATTCCATTGCCCTTCGAATTTTGAATTTCTTCAAAATTCGAAACACTCAACCACCTTTATTTAAATTATATGGCATGGCTATATGTTTGAATTTAGAATCACTATATCGCGAAATTTTACAAATTAAGATAGCAATCTTTGAGTAAAGTATTTTACGCGTTTGCATATGTCAGAGAGGTTCGTATCCCGCAGGTGAGCCAGGTGGCCCGGATTGCTGTTACTGGCACTCGGGTTCGATTCCGAGGGGTGAAAAACAACCCCTCTGACATATAATTAAAAATATTCCATTTCATCGGATTTAATAGATGACACCATCTTATGATTTTCTAGATTCTATTATCATCCACTTTGACAGCGAAGGTGTGTTCCAGGGTTCGAAAACCCCTTGTTTCTTAAAAAATGAGACTTTAGGAGAGATTATTGACTTAAACTCTTCAGAACAACCACCATGATAGTTAGTACCTATAGTACATGAAAAGACGGAAACTGTTTTACGGGGA
The DNA here is from genome assembly GCA_024734495.1 of Forficula auricularia. Taxonomy (NCBI): domain Eukaryota; kingdom Metazoa; phylum Arthropoda; class Insecta; order Dermaptera; family Forficulidae; genus Forficula; species Forficula auricularia. The sequence goes on from JALMQS010000085.1 coordinate 15,619,724, forward strand.
GCCCAGGGAATCGACTGAGTGGGATAGACTAGTATAACCCGGTCTAATTTTATTGATCTTTTCTGAATTGCAATCAGAGTGGCAAGACAAATATTAGAGGCCCCTCTCCATAGATGAAATCCATATTCGAGACAGGGGCGAATTTGAGCCTTATAGAATAAGTTAATTGGCTCTGAGAATAATGGTTGACCTATTTCAACCAAAACTTTGTATTAATCTCTAGAGCCGATAACTATAGTAAGTTCTTACTGACTTAAAATAATAAATAGTCGCCCCGCGAGTTCAGGCTCTCATACGAGACTTCCGTACTATAATAAATCTTTCAAAATAGTTGAGGTATCAAGTTCGTTGATAAGTAGATTAAATTTGTATAATTTTTCTATAATTTTAAATTGCCTCTTCTGAACGAAGACAGGTAAAAAATCATCTATAAAGGCCACTTTAGAGCCCTCTCACCCCGTTATTAAAGTGAATTAAATATAAAAATACACTGATATGGCCATCCATATGACTTTACCATACACCTGGGTCCTCTCTTATATTTAATATTGAATTAAAATAATTTATAATTATTTACGAAAGAACCCGCTCTTAAATTTGGGTCTATTATCAATTTATTAATACCTATCTTCTTTTAATTATGAGACATTTTATAATTTACCCCCCCCCCTTTTTTTTTGGTCATTATCAATTTCACATAGTGATTTCATAAGGTTAAATAGGGTGCATATGCGAAATTTCGTACAAATCGATTAAAGGGTCTACAACTTATATTGATAGTTTTATTTTTTTCAACCCCCCCCCCCGATTTTGACCCCCGATGAAAATAATATCTCTCTTTTATATTATAGGTTCATTTTATAGTATATTTCATTTTTCTTGTTTTTTTAGTTTGAAAATCTTATAATTTTCCCCCGCCTCCCTTAATTTTGTGTTCGATTTCAACCAAAATCAAATCAGCTCTTAATCTCAATATACCAAAACTATATGTGAATTTTTTTTGATATTTACACTAGTTTTTGAGCTAGTGCGTCCACAAAAATTTGGTACGAGTAAAACTAATGTACTAACAGACATTTTGACAAAATAATTAATATCTCGAAAAATATAATTTTTTCGATGTTCACTTATTAGGGCTTTTTTGTAGACCGAAATGCCATGGTTTCGTCCAATTTTTTTAATCAAAATAGTTTCTGCCGTTTTTGAGATATTTCGAAAAAAAGAAGCAAAAAAAGCACTTTTTTCATGGACGATTACAATACTTGACCATACCCTATTTGGTAAAGTAAAGATTGAATCTATTTCAACTTAGGATTCTTTACTGGACACATTACTCCATCTAAAAAAACAAAAAATCTTCAACAAACAAAAAATAGACCAGCCAAAATAATATTATCTCTTACAATTTTAATACAATCTTTGATTTTGTGGAAAGTCTATATCTATACTTATTATAAAGCGATTAACGGACGACGGCGCCGGCGTGATCTTTCTGATTGGCCGTGCTTTGGCGTTAAATAAAATATACGATAAATATAATTCTGAAGTTATATATTACAGAAAATTAAATGAGATCCTATAAATTGAATAGGACACATTAAATTGTTTGGTCAGAATCATATTTAGTAAGGTCACTATTTATCTTTTTAATATTTTATAGTGTTATACATTTTCAAGTAAATTTTGAATGTAACTATGTAACTAATAACTGTACTCTAACTAGAAAAAGGTCTATTCAAACTATTATATTCGGCCTTCTTGTGAAATGGCCATAGTCAATGTGGCTTTTAGGACAAAATAGATTTGCCACCCGTTTTTTTTTTTTTTTTTACTTTACCATACAGGGTATGGTCAAGTATTGTAATCGTGCATGAAAAAAGTGTTTGTTTTCCTTCTTTTTCGAAATATCTCAAAAAACGGCTGAAACTATTTTGATTAAAAAATTGAGCGAAACCATGGCATTTCGGCTTTACAAAAGTTCTAATAAGTGAACATCGAAAAAATTATATTTTTCGAGATAATAATTGTTTTGTCAAAATGTCTGTTAGTTAGTTAGTTAGTCTGTGCGTTTACCAAATTTGTGGACGAGCTAGCTCAAAAACTAGTGTGAATATCGAAACCAAATTTCACACGCAGTTTCTGTCCATTGAGATTAAGAGCTTATTAGATTTTGGTGCATATCGACCCAAAATTAAGGGGGGTCGAGAGGGGGGTTAAATTAAAAATCTAGGCCATTTAAGCAAACTCAACCAAATTTTGTATACATAATCAGTGGGATCCCAGAAGTCTAAAAATGCAATAACTAACCGCCCAAAATGGGGGGGGGGGGGGGGGGGGGGTCAAAAAATGAAAATCTTGGCCATTTACCAAACTCAACCAAATTTTGTATACATAATTAGTGGGACCCGAGAAGTCTAAAAATGAAAAAAACTAACCGCCCAAAATGGGGGGAGGGAGTAGTGTAGGGTCAAAAATGAAAATCTTTGGCTATTTACCAAACTCAACCAATTTTTGTATACATAATCAGTGGGCCCCCAGGAGTCTAAAAATGCAAAAACTAACCCCCCTACATGATTATAAATAATTTTAATAAATATTAAATATAGAGTGAGGGGCCAGGTTGTATGGTAAAGTCAAGTGGATGGCCACATCAGAACACGTCAGCTTATTTTAAATTAATTCCTTGGCTCATCTCAAAACAATACTTTGAATGAATTTCTCATTTAGTTTAATATCCACAACTTTATTCTTAAATGGATAGTGAAAGTTATATTAAATTATAATCGTTAAAAATATCATAAAATTAAGATAGTTATTATCTAAAAAGCACTCGTCATTGTTCACTTCAAAAGAAACTATAATAAGATAATTCGATTTATACTTTTTATTAAATAAATATCATTAAGACTAATTCCAATTTCTTTTTTTTCAGGAGCCAATGAAATCCAAAGCACCACAATTGCACCTGGAGTACAGGTTTTACAAGTTGCTTGGTTCGACGGGTAAGTTGATTTTCACTTTAATGTAATTTATTCAATACATTATCTATATCTATATATATATATATATATATATATATATATATATTATAAATAAAATTTTAAATAGTTGAAATTCTCTTTTTCTAAAAATAAAATATTCGTAATTTTATTTTAAGGGTATCTCCTGCTCAGACCCTTTTTCTAAAACTCTCCAGCCTCTTTAAATTAAATGATCAAAAAAGAAAAAAATAATAATAATCTGATTTATTTTTTAAAAGGGTTAAATTAAAAATTCATTTTAACATGTATGCATTTCTAACATTTTTTTGCTTTATTCCTCCCTAATCTTTTTTCTTTTCCTTTTTATGGAAATCATTTTACTTTCACTTGCCTTATCTTCTATAGAGTAAGTGGAAGTATAGGCCCCAAAAATTGAACTTGATTTTTTTTTTCTCATTTTGACATTTTAGAATTTCCATTATAACAAATTTCGATTATTATCCTCTGTGTGACTTAATTTATCTCTAATAATATGAATTTATCGACATAAATATTTTCATTAATTATCTATTAAAACAGATTTTTATAATGCATTTGAACATTAACTTTTGATTATTTATATAAAAATAGAATTTATCTTGTTTTGGGTCTGGAGGTTATTTCAAAATCGTTTATTTTGCCTTATATTTATAAACAATACGACGTTTCTATTCTATTTCTTTTTTTAACTGAAACATATAATGTTGATAACAGAATCAATCAGAATGTGCTCATTGCCAGAATACGCAATATATAAATAAATAGCTTTTATCTAAATATATATATATATTAATATAATATTGATATTAATATCAAAAAAAGTAAAAATTATTTTCCGAAAAGTGATTATTAATTAATAATAAAAGATTTTCCGCTTACCAGCCATGATTAGATTTTTTGAATGAGCATCCCCGTAACATAAGTTTATTTGCCCTTCTGCTTGTAGAAGTGACATTATCGCAGGCAAACTGAGGGGCAAAAATCTTGTTCATTCATAAAACCTCTAATATTTAGATTTGATTCGATATCCCATATTTATAATATAATTAAATATAATAATCGCCAATCTAATTTACCTATATATTTAAAAAATCTTGGAGAAGTTGATAGGTTTTGTTTTTTCGTATTCGAAGCTTTACTGATTATATTGTGTAGAATTTTTTTTTATTATTTGGTCTCGGATTAACCTTTAATAAATTAATTAAATCTAAATTTACTTACATTTTCTTATTTTCTAGAGCTGTTTCAAGGATTTTTCTACATATAGTATTCCCTGGGTACTGGGATTAGAGAAAACCTTGTATTTTTTCTAAAGAAATGAGTATCTATTTAAAAAAGAAAGAGTGAATTTGTGATATATAATCAATTAATTTTACGAACATGAAATTAGGTCATTTATCAAAGATTTTAATAGATATGTTTATATTGCATGTAGGAGGGTCGTGTCCCCTCGGGATTCGAACCCAAGCACTAGTAAGTTTTCCGGACAACTAGTCATTCCAGTCTTGTATTTTTTGTTTCGCGTAACACTTGATAACAGCTTTAGAAATAGGAGGCGAAACGACGTGCATTTTTCTGAAAAATAATTACATTAAAATTAATTTTTCAGTTTATTTGATAGTAAGATTTATGCCAGTGGAGCTTTTTTATTGGTTTATTTAAAATATTTAATATTAGGTTCAAAATAAGGTGACCAGACTTTCACTTTGACGGGACAGTCCCGATTTCTATCAATCAGTCCCACTGTTGGCACATCTCTCAAAATATCACACTTTTGTTCAGAATTGACTATTTCAAACAGTTTTTTTAACGATAAATAAGCTATGGCCATCCAAAGAACTTAATTAAGCTTTAAATCAATGAAAGATATGTTTATTCTTGTAAGAATTTTTACTATGGTAATATCCACTAAGTCTAAGGGCCAGTTTCATAAACATAGGATTACCGTATGCTAGGGAAGAGCCTGGGGTTAACTCTCAAAATGTGTTCCATAAAAAAAGAGAGGGTGTTCTCAAACTTGATCCCCCTAAATTATTTTTTATTTAATTATTCCCGCTTCTACAGATAAATTCGTGTTTTTTTTCATAAAAAATAACTAAAATGGAGGGAATTTCGCGTTTCCAACCTATTTCTACCCTTGACTGAACTTATTCGACCCTATTATGTTTTGTGAAAAATATATAAAAAAAATTGGAAGAAAGAGTAAAAACACTTTTGAAAGACTTTTGCCAATTAGAGCTGCCCTATCAATAATTAAATATCATAAATTACTAGAAATATATCTTTTATTTTAAATATTTAGAGAAAATATTTTATTTTCTGAATTTTTGAACCTGAATTTCTAAATCTAGAGAGCCCAAAATCTAATGAGTTCTTCGCATTGGAAATACACACCTTTTGGCACCAGAAACAACTTCCTACGACTTTTTGTTCTTGAGTTATCGTGGGTAACAAAATATAGACAGGCACACCCATAGGAAAAAAATCATGTTGGAAAATGATTTTTCAGTTTCAAACATTTTTATACACAACGAGAAAGTAATACAAAAAAAAATTGTAATAAATTCAAACTTACGGCCCCCGGCAAGAAGTCATCCTCCCGGGCTTACCGAGTAATTTCATATAAGAATATAAGTAATGTAACTTGTAGATTTTTGCCATAAAAATTATAAAAATGCCCCGCTTTAACCTGATATCTGGTCACCTTAGTTTAAAATATTTCGCTATTTTTTGACGTTAGTTAACCAGAACCTTTGGTATCTAAATGGCTTAATTGATTAAAACTAGCAAACGGCTCAGGAAAGGTTTCAAACATTGTGATACTAATCTAAAATTTGAAATAATTTCATAATTTAAAATTCATTGAATTTTCTACCAGACAATTGATCTTTTTTTAAGTATTTTATTCCAGATTTTTTTCTTTGCTAAGATATTCTAGTATAATTTTTATGAAATTAACTTGCATGAAAATGGAAATTAAACCAAACAAAACACTCCTGATCAATGCTTGAGAATTAATGTTCTTCCTGGACTTGAATGAGCTTTTCGTAATCGCAAAATGATGACGAAGAGATGCCAAGTCGCTGGGTGAATTTATAGAAAAAAAAAAAAAAAACAATTGAATTGAGCCCCAATTGAGGTAACCTTCCTATGCGTTTAGCATAACGTTACCGCGTTCTAGAGGGGCTTCCCCGCGTATATCACTTTGGCACATGCGGCGGCAGATATAACGCGATGGTACTTGAGCTGCTCGGGCCCAGCCTCGAGGATCTCTTCGTGCTCTGTAATCGACAGTTTTCATTGAAAAGTGTTCTGATGATCGCCATACAGCTTGTAAGTCAGTCAGTCAGCCTCTCCCCCGCCTCTAGTCTTTTACTTTCACTTGGCTCATTTTCTTTCTATTTTTTCTCTTCTTTACTTTGTGCAGATTGTGACATTCAAATTTTCTGTGAAATCTTCCAATCTTCCTAGAATGACTGATTTTTTGAATAAAGACAACCATTTAATATTAGAGAAAATCCTGGGTTAATTTTCCTTTCGCTATAAAATAGTACGATCAATACTACAATATTTAACATATATCTATTCACTTTTTAAAATAACAAATTCAACTGCTTTGAATAAACAATGAATATTAACTTTTCAATTTTAATTCATAATTCCTACAAAAGTGATCATCATTACCTAAATTGTATAAATATTTCAAAATTGAAACTTTGCTGTCAAGTGTATGTTCTCACTGTATAATTTGTTTGGTATACATGGTATAATTAAATTATAAAAGAACAAAAGAAATCAAAATCATTAAATTTTATAAATTTTTCTTTTACCGATTCTGATAAATCATTTTTAATGAATTGTTTATTTTTAATGTTTCATTTATATTTATATCACTTATTTGATGTCTTTTATTCCTCCTTTTCCTTCATTAAAATTTGAGTTTCCACCAACTCTAGATAAACAATAACACTGGTGCTATTTTCACTAAATCCGCTTAAACTCTTTTAAGGCACGTAACCCAGAATTTTCTCTTTGATATCATAATGGTATTTCTATTCAAAAATCAGTCATAAATCGGTGTTTTCTCTGTGGCTATAGACATTAAGCTTCAACTCACCCGAGGCCTTGCTCCAAAAATAAGCATTCTCTTATATAACACTTAACATGAATTCTGGAATCTTCCTAACATTCGAAGAGGAGAGTTCCCTGGGGCTAGGGGCTGACGTGGCAGGCAAATTTCTTGGAAAATATGACATCCCCTGAGAACCTGGTTGCTTCAAATAGAGGGTATCCCCGAGGTCTTCTATTTCGGCCCCTGCGGGAAGTACAACGCACTCGTGATGGAACTTCTTGGGCCCAGCCTCGAGGACCTTTTCGACGTTTGTGGTCGGCGCTTCTCACTCAGGACGGTTCTGATGATAGCCACCCAGCTCGTGAGTATTCCCTCCACCCTCACCCATCTCAGAAATTATTACAAAAACAGCTCAATTTAGATATTTAAGAAGCCTGTTCATCAAGGGGACTCTACTATTTCAATATTTGGATTTCATTTTGTTAACATTTTTAATGACCTTTCTAATTAATATGCATATTTTTTTTGCCTTCTTTCAAATTAAAGTTATACATTTTTATATTTTTAATGTTACAAATGCGTTTTTTTTATTTATGTATATTAATAAATTATTGTTACTTGATTTTTTTTTATTTTGATTTTTTTGAATGCTTATTTGTTTGGTTCAAGAAGCCATTCTTATATGTTTTCATATCTTCTCTTTAAATTCATTTCATTATCTTATATCATTTAGATTTTCTTCATTTATCTATTTTTCAAAACCCATATCATCATTAGTAATTTATCACCTCAGAAAATGTCATATTTCCCTGATTTGTTACAGCTACACAGGATAGAATATGTCCATGGAAGACATCTTATTTATAGAGATGTTAAACCTGAAAATTTCCTTATTGGAAGAACTACAACCAAAAAGGATAAAATTATCCATATAATAGGTAATTTTAATTTAATGTTATTAATTATTTTTTGTAAATCACCTCTCAATTTAAACTAATGATTTATTGTTCTTCTAGACTTCGGATTAGCTAAAGAATATATAGACCTAGAAACCAATAAACATATTCCCTACCGGGAGCATAAAAGTTTAACAGGGACTGCACGATATATGAGCATTAATACACATTTAGGAAAAGGTAAACGTTATTTTAATGAATTTGAAACTTTTCTCTGGGTATTTAATTGGATCAAACATCTTTACTAATCATATGCGTTTCAGAACAAAGTCGTCGTGATGACCTGGAGGCCCTGGGTCATATGTTTATGTATTTCCTTCGAGGTAGTCTGCCATGGCAGGGACTTAAAGCAGATACATTAAAAGAGCGATATCAGAAAATTGGTGATACAAAACGAGCGACTCCAATTGAGGTTCTATGCGAAGGTCATCCAGGTAATATTCAAACTGAGAAAATGAACTCTACTTACTCGTTTTATATATCATTTTAACTATTCTAAAAATAATGGTAATTTCATGAACAACAAATACTAAAATCAGAAATATTGGCATTTGGTTGCCGCATCCTTCACAATTAAAAGAAGATTTTTTTAATCTAATTTCTTGCATAATAAATACCAGAATTTGAAATTTCTTCCAATAACCACGAAATTTTTTGCAGAATATGATTTAACAGACAGTTCTTAAAAAACGTGAAAATGTCATCTTATCTATATAATGTCGTCTGTATGATATTTATTATCGCCTCATGATAATTTCTCTTTTTACGTTGCTGTTTAAGCGTATTCTTGTGATATTCTGTACAGGTATTTTCTAGCACAAAAACTTAAATAGCAAGAATATCCTATCTTGTTATAATAATGAGTCCATAAACAAAATTAAATATACGATTGATTAACTTGTTCAATGTTAAACAATCTCTTTAATTCAAACATTTCTAACAACTGGTTTGTCTTATCAATCGTTTATATTTCAATGCAAGCTGCGACGCCCGCCTACGCCGGGCCTCTCACTACTCCAGGGCTTCGCCCCTGGATTCTCCTCTTCCCCTCCCCAACTCTAACCAACCTCCGAACCCTGCCAACCCTGGAGGAAGATTAGTTATTTTTCTATTGATAGTGTACACAATTTTAATCCTCCACTCGGGTTCGTGGGGGTTCGGAGGCTGATCAAAGTTAGGCGAAGAGGAGAGGGTCCAGAGGGCATGTTGGCGGGGTGGATGATAATCGGAGATGGGTCCAGGGGTGAAGAAGGATGGGATCGGTAGGATGAAAGGGTATTAGAGGAGGCTAGCAAGAGGTCCTCGTCGGCTACTAATCTTAATTTTATTTATATAGAATAATAAATTGAAGGAAAAAACAAAAAAAAATCAAGAGCAATGGGTGAAAATCGCAATGGCCAATATTATTAAAAATAAAAAAAATGAATTAAAAATATTGTTCTTAACAAGCATAGAAAAGTGCATTTTTTACAATGACCTAATTAATTTATATGAAATAATCTAATTAATAATTAGCAAATCAAGTAATAACATTTTAATCACTAAATTATATTTAATTTCAATGATTATGAAAACATTTTTATTATGGAAACTTTATTTCTCTCGGCTTTTAAGACCATGGCAATTACTAATGCATCTTCCAGAAATATCTTTTTCATGTCTCAAACGAATAAAAAAGTCGGAAAAGAGATTAAATGATTTGGCAATTTTGTCAATAAAATCCGATACATTGGAAGCATTTTCATTTGACACAGTCATTAAAGATTTTGTAGAAAAAAAATGTAGTCGTCAATATTTTTAAGTACATATCTGGACGATGTATTAAAAATTATATTTAAGTTACTTTAAATGTGTTATTTTTATTTATTGCTATTATTGCTAGCTTTGATTTAATTAGATTTCATTGATATACTCTCATACATATAAATCCTATTTATATTTCATATGTTGTTGTCTTTTATAATTTTAATAAAGTTTAATTTTTTATTTTTTATTTGCTGTGTTTTGTATCAATTTTAGATTTATTTCAGATGCTTTACCTTAGTAAATATCCGTAGGTATCAGGAGAATTACAAAATGTACGGCTTCTAGGGAAGCATCAAAAATGTGCCAAAATCTTACCCTTCTGACAAGAATAGACAGGGGTCGGACTTTGGCCTACGCTAAAGAGAGCACTTGATTCGAACTATTTATATATACATGTATTAAATATATTTTATGTTTTTACATAGGGGCCCGAAATAAAGCTTATGCTTAGGGCCCAAAGAGGTTTAATTCCGCCCCTGAGAATAGGCGGCAAAATATTTCACCCTACCGGCGGCAAAATCGTAAATCCTCCACTGATTATAATTATGATTTTTCTCCGCGTTTCAGACATTTGCAAACATAATAAGCAAAAATAATCTTGTGTGTGCACCACATGACTTTAAGTTACAACATCTTTGATTAAAAAAGTTAAAGCAATTTTTAGAAAAAAATGTCTGTGGCTAAGATTAAGACTCGATAAAAGTGTAAACTTCACAATTTCATTTAGTTCAGTTTACTAAAACTACAACATTGTCTTGGTTTTAAGCCCATTTTCTCAATGACTTTAGCACGGGTAATTAATAATGTTTATATCTTTAAAAATGCATTGCAGAATGGTTGGCTTACCTGTACTTATTACCATGTATCAATATATAGTCTTTATTTCAAGTCAATTTTTCAACGTCTTCATCACTGATTACCATCAATGCTTTAATCTTCAAAAATGCAATCTAGAATAGTTGGTCTTCCTGTATTTAACATGAATCAATTAATAGTGCTAGTTTACTATATATAGGTCCATTCCTCAATGTCTTCAGCACTGGAAATCACTAATGGTTGAATGTTTGAAAATGTCATGTAGAATGGTTGACTCTCCTGTACTTAATATCAATTAATAAGCCGTCTTGGCTTAAATCGACTCATCATGTCTCCAACACTGGTGACCACTATTAGGGCTATTATATGTTATAAACTCTAAAGTAAGACCTGGATGACCTCTGCAAAAGAGGGAGAAGACGAGACATTCATTTAAATTCTTTCTTAATATTCTCTTCATTACATTTCAATATATCAAGCAAGAAGTCATTATTATGTGTTGGTCAAAAATCGATTTTATATTAATCGAATTGGGATAAAAATTGAATTTTGCGGATCGTCAAGAAACCATTGAACCTCATTCGATTCCTCGTTATAATCTATTTATGTTGGAAATTTCATAATAATCGGTTCAATGTTTTTCCATCTACCTAAACTTAAATAAAATGCTGAAGAAAATATGAAAAAAAAGTTCGGTAGCTTTGAGTGTACAGTAGATATGTATAAGTTATATACGTTTCTAATCAATAAACAATGAATTTTATATTCACTTTGCCTTCTAGTACCTTCCCTGACTCTTGATTAATTCTTAAATTTTTTCACTTTTTTAGAGGAAATGGCAACATATCTTCGTTATGTCCGTCGTTTGGATTTCTTCGAAACTCCAGACTACCAGTACCTGCGAAAGCTATTTCAAGACTTATTTGAACGACAAGGATTTGTTGACGATGGCGAATTTGATTGGGCAGGAAAAAAAATATGGTATGGAATTATATTATTTTTCATTTCTTTGTATCTATTATCTTTTTAGATACATATATATATTCTCCGAGTGGGTTTGGGATTCGGCTCATCCATAAAATTCCCAAACATTTAGAGTATTTTCATACCGTGTCATAAAAATCTAATGTTAAATTTGAAAAATAACGGAAAAATTCTATGATGCCGTATTTGAAGAATTATGCAAAAAGGAGCGAAGAATAAAATAAAATATTCTTTTTTGGAAGCATCCTCTGGTTGAAAAGCCACCGCCCGCCACTCATATATATATATAAATTTTTATCTCGAATTTAAACTAAAAAACAAACAAACAATTTCATCTTTAATGCTAGACTGTATAGTAAGGCATGACCAAAACCTTGGCTATTTCACTGAGGATTACCAACATTGGCTTCCGAATTCTACTTAAGTTGTTTTTATCCCAGTGCCATTTATTGGAGAGACCCTAAGTAACGACACTCTTTCAATAATAGATTCCCGAAATGGTAAAACAACCCTTCTGACATAATAAAATAATCCATAATATCTCGGATCTAGTAGTAGACCTTCTCTCTTTCAATTTCTATAGTAATGTTTGCATCAGGCAGAGGACAACCTCATTAATTTTTCTTTATTAATTAAATAGTTCGTTTATGTAATTTAGTAATAGTGTGGGGAAAATAATTCACTGCTGGGGAACTCAAGCATTTATTTGTAGAGAAGGATTTGGATGATACACAAGATGCAGAGTTTTTTGTACACTGCTCGTACCTTTAAAAAGAACTCATATTATCTCGGAGAAAAAGATGTGGACATAAGTGGTTTTTTGAAAATTACTTAATAAAAAGCAAAGGATAAATTTTGAATTGGTTGAGAGACTTTATTGCCACTAGTACTTATAAATAGACGAACAGGAATTCAAATATATATATTTAAATTTGTAACCAACTATTTTTTTTTTTTTACAAATACGGCATAAAAATAAAAATATGAACAGGCTACTTTAAATTATATTTAATTTATTTGTTTTTTTATTATTTCTTTTTACTATTTCTTTTTCTTAATAATTGATTTTTCCTTATTTTAATTTACTTTTCATTAAATACAATTATATGCTTTTATCGAAAATTTATTTATTTAATTTTTGTTGATATATGTGCATGCTGCCAAATTATTTTGAAAAAATGATTTAAAAGCCTTCGAATTTTCAAGATTTGAAACATATTCGCAATGCACCACCTTCCCACATTGTTAAAACAAAATCTGATGAGGTGAGTTTTGATAAAACAAAATGTGTTTAACTAAAAAATTTTATTTGCAAAATTTGTTACATATTATGGATCCATTGAGAAATATTTTCTATTCTCTCTCTCATCTAAAGATTTCTGAAGGAATAAAAGGGACCAATGAATGAATTTTTTACTTTACCATACAGGGTATGCATGGTCAAGTATTGAAATTGGTCACGAAAAAAGTTTTGTTTTTTGAAATATTTCAAAAACAGCTGAAACTATTTTGTTAAATTAAAATTGAACGAAACCATGGCGTTTTGCTTTACAAAAAAGCCCTTATGACTGAACATCGAAAAAAATTATATTTTTCGAGATATTAATGATTTTGTCAAAATGTCTGTTAGTACTTTACTACGTTACCAAATTTTAGGTATGGAACGTTTAAAATGCGAGATCTACTTGAAAAATCTTTTATCAACCTCATTATGACGGAGAATTCTCTATTACTATATAAATACGATATTATCAATTTTCTAATTTTGTCAAAAACATTGTTGTTTTTTCTTTATATATAATTAAAAGAAAATTTATAGTAAATTATTATTATAAAATTTATTGTGTTATCCAGCCCAAATAAATGAATAAAAAAAACTTTCAAATGTATCTCTTATTAATTATTATTTTGATTATTTATGTCCATCGATTAAATTAATAAAGTTGTTGTAGGAAATAAGGACTATAGCTTATGCAAATAATTTTTATTTTTTGCCAATGTTATGTTTGCTAGAAGAATATTGATAAAGTGACAAATATGCAAGGAAGTTAATTTATTTGAGCCCTGAGGAAGTCAACAAATTTGACGAAACGTTAGCAAAAAATAAAAATTATTTACATAAGCTATTGTCCTTATTTCTCTACAACAACTTTATTATTATTAATTATTGTTAACCAAATTAAATAGGTGGAATTTGTTTCTCGCTTTTTAAAATAAATATAACAATTGTATATTTTATTTTGTCATCTTTATATTTATTTACCCTTTGGCAGATTTTTCATTTTTCTTTGATTTAAATTCATCATATTTAAAATAATGAATAAAAAATGAAATTTAATAAACAATGTCAATTATATTTGTACTTTTTTTCCAGTCAACGCAGATTGGTTCATTGCCGACAGGTCACGAAATTGTCGTTTCTCCAAATCGTGACCGTCACCCTCCTACGGCAAAGGTAAATCTATTCATGTTTTATCTATGAAGCTTTTTTTAACATTTCTTGCTTAGCTTTTGATTTTAATTTTTTAATTTACATATGTATACTTATATAAGTTACAATTGTTTGAAGTTCCCTGTATCTTTCTTTTTGATATAATTTCAGTTTTTTATTTTTTTATTTTGGAGTTGAATAATATGTTTTAATGAGAACTTGAATACAATAATTAAAATAATATCCTAGTCGTATCATAATGTTTCTTTAAGTAAATGCTTAGATAAAAATTGTTCATTTATCTAATTTTTATTGTAACTGGTCTGTACAATTGGTCTTTATATTGATATTATAATATTTCTTCCAAAACTTAATACCGATTATTTTACATTAATCATTTGATTAGTTTATATTGAATTGACATAGCAATTTATTTAATACTCCTTGTTTATATACTCTGCCCAAACATTATGATGACATGACTTCATTCTTTGATTTCTTTTAAATTTCTTCTGCTTAAAATCTGGATAAAATCATTTAATTGGATTTTTATCGATGTTTACAGCAATCTTACAGGATCATATAATATTTTATAAAAAGTTAAAACTTTCTCTTAAAGTTTTGCATAGTTATTTCCGGTATCTTACAAGGTTCCACTCTCCCTTACCCCTCTCTTATTTCTAATATTTAGTTTCTTCGTTCCTGGCCTAGCTGGCGCAGCCTGAAATTTGCTTCTCCTAATAACTAAAAAGCAAGAATACTGCAAGGAATTTTGTTCAAAACACTGGTACATATAATTTATCTGAAAATCAACAATACATAATATTGAAAGTTTTTGTGCCGAGGGTACCAGAATTTTTATATACTATATTAAGGAAGATAATAAAAGAGTGTGTCGTTTGCTGGAATTATAGAATTTTATTCCAGCAGAAGCCACACTCTTTTATTATCCCCTTCAAAATACATAATATAATAACAAAAAGCAGAGGCGGCATACCCATACTTTTGGTTTAATTAAGGGAGTTGATAACGTACACTTACTACCAAAAATTTGAGACGTATCTACACAGTAACCGCCTTTATTTTTCTCCGCTGCGAGTAGAAACTTTTGTGAGTGGCTGTACCCTGAACCACGCATACACATATTATGCAAAAGCCGTGTCTCTGTATACACACACAAGTAAAAGAAACACTTGACAGCGCATGCACATTGATTCATTTACTCTCTTAAATTTTATTTGGTGACCTTTTTTCTTGCCCCATTTTCACTCCGGGATAGGAAGGCCCCTGATAAATTGTATCCGAAAATAAAGAAAAATCAATGAGGTTGTCCTCTGCTTGATGGAAATAAACATATACATATATTTTATATATATACCAAATATAAATATGTATATTTATTTGTATCAAGCAGAGGACTATCCTTTATGTTATGAATCAACAACTCTGCTACTTTTGGCAAAAAAATCTTTTCAATTGTATCTTGAAATCTTACTTTCAACATCTTCTCTAAATGGCCGTTTTTATTCTTCGTTTTTTTCTGGGTGTTGTAGTAATTCGATGATTTTAAACTCTGAATACGTTTACCTGTTTTACTCCAATAATGTTTACTTTCCAGACTCTAGACATCTAAACACTCGCTAGTTTTAAGAATGTATTTACACTCATTCTTCTGTTTTTTAGCCATATACATTCAATCACTAGCATTTTAAATGTTTAAATAGAAATATGAAATTAGTAAAAATTGTCACATCTTTAAAAACACTTATCTTATCTTGTTAGATGATTAACTATTTTTTATATCTCCTTTTCTTTGGTCTAATTGACACATAAAATTCAAATTCGGGATTGTATGATCTCATATCTCATATCAGTTTGGCCGAGTGGTTAGAGCATGCCTTCCAATCAAGCTAGCGCGTGTTCAAACCCGACTCGCTGCAAATATTTGACCGGCTCTAATCTGATCCTTTCATAGGAAGGCAATGGGAAACTCCTGTGAAAAATTTCCTCAGGAAAATTACAATGGAGAGGATACTCTCCACAGTAATCGCCGACGCTCTGAATCGGGTATGACGCTTGAAGAAGGAGAATAAATGATCTCTATAGAATTAACAGAATTTTTCATGAATAATATATTTATTATCATTTCTACTTTTGAATACCCTTCTTTTCTCATTACAAAAAATATGTCTTCTAACTTGATTTTTCAAGTTATTGTTTAGTGGTTAGTCTCAATATTATGGATGATAATATATGATAACAAAGCAGGAAAAGGAGAAGTCAGGTCAAATATAATGTTTTTTTAATATCATTCGTGAATGTGATTAACTCTGCGAACCTTTTCGTTGGTGACTACTAATTTTACTGGATCAGATTGCAATCCTTCTAGCTGCTAGATTTTTCTTGCCATTTCATGCATGAGTGTGAGCATCGTCCCTTATTTTCGTGCAGACCACAGCTGGAAAGGCAGTTTCCGCTTGGCCCGACGTTCAGGCTAAGCAACAGCCAAACCAACTGGGCAACTTGACGCCCGCCGATCGGCATGGATCCGTACAGGTATTGTGCTCATTTTCCAAACAACATTGTTTTCATCTTATATTACTGATTACACAGTTATATAATTTATTTTCTAAACTTGTGTAAAATAAAATCTCGAAAATATTTGAACTAAGTTTAGATACTAAATTCAAGTGTAAATGAAATTTGAAAGATATTTTTTGAAGACTTTATTTAGGTCTTTTAAGCCGTTTTCAACTTTTTTTTTATAGATGTAGCTGAAATCAATCAAATCAGTGTAATTTCTTAACGAAATATATGGAATAGATATCCTTCCATGGTGTGCAATCAAATACGCTCACATGATTTATTCTTTATACTATACAAACTTGAAACATTTCCAGAAATAATTTCTTTAAAATATTCAAGGTTTTGCTTGAAAGATTATAAAAATATATTGATTAGAAGCATTATGATTCGCTATTTACTGAAATGATGCATCATTATTTAAAACACCTAATTTAGGCAATTTAAGGACTTCAATAAAAAACATAATAACTAAATTAATTTTTTGTTCTTTTGTTATATTCTAATTTAAATTATAAATTAATATTACACTAAGAGACCATTATATTTTAAGGTGTGAATTTCCATTAACTTATTAAAAGTTTCATTCAATTTCAAATTTTTATTTGACAATATTTAATAATCTTTAAATTGTAAATTCAAAACAATACTATCAAAATGAATTAAAATAGTTAATAGAGTAAAGGGTGTGTAGTTTCACTGTGAAACTACACACCCTTTATATTAACTAACATCATGTTTCACCTAAAACCTACACCACTTTCCATAAGTAAAAATGAATTAAAATATTTGAATATATATTATAAAATGTTTAATATAAAAAAATTATATTTGGAAAATCACAAGTGTTTTATTATAAATTAGAAAGGCTATATTCACCACCCTTCTAATGAAAATTATCCAAAACATCTTAAATTCACTAGAGGCATGAAATTTCGGGCTCTGGTCCCAAAATCTGAAGCCTGTCCTTATTATAGAAGAGGTATGTGTTTTTTATGAAGTTGAAAAAGTTTGTCAGAATGGGTTTTATTTTTTGTTATTTCACCAATTGCTGTGGTGTTGTGATGTTATTTTCATTAAAAAAAAATATAGTGCCTGGATAAGGTTCTAAATATTAAAAAAAAAAAAAAAAGTAATATCACATACTTACATTTTTACTTTCCAATGATACTAAATTAAAAAAAATAATAATAATAATATTAGGTAAACATTAATTTTTATAGTTAACAAATATTTTTTAAAGTTTTTTTTCGTAACATACCCCCATAAAAAAAAATGGGGGGACTATGACTAAGAGGATACTAGTGATTTTACCAATAAAATTGAACTTTACTACTACGCCAAATGAATATTCTAATGAAAAAATTTCATAAATTTATTTTTGTATTTGAAAGCATTATAAAAATATATACCAATATATAATAAATTTACTAAAAAATTTTTCTTTAAACAATTGAATAAAAAATTTAATTTTTGTATTACTTAAATATTCTTGTTTCATACATAAATAATGATTGCATATTTTATTTAATACACTCATTGAAACCTTATGGAATCGATTATTATTATTCTTATCTAATATAAATTTCAATTTTGTTCAAGGTGGTGAGTTCTACAAATGGCGAGTTAGCTAACGACGACCCCACGGCCGGACATTCAAATACTCCCATCACAGCTCCTGCGGAAATCGAAATCGTAGATGAAACTAAGTGAGAATCTCTTTTTGTTAAATACATTTTCCTGGTAGTAGTAGATTTATTGAAATTAAAATTTAATTATTTATCCCTATTTCTTTTAGACACTGCAACTCCCTTCCTGCTTCCATTTTCCCCTGTGTCCTAGAATCTTCAAGACACGCCTTCACAGGTATCCTCCACTCCGACCCAACCCATGAAATTTCCTCACTTTTTTGTCGGATGAATCCTCATTAAAGGTATTGATTTATTCTTGATTTAACATCTTCGAGAGTCCTTACTATTAAGGGCCAATTGTGTGTCGGTTGGTAAAGTCTTTGTAAAAGTTGACAAAGGGTAAAACCTTAGAATTCACCTTGGGATGGCCAATCAGATGAAAGTGCGTGTCATCTGATTGGCTATCCTGCCGGACACAAGGTGAATTCTAAGGTTTTATCCTTTGTCAACTTTACGAACTTACCAACCGACATACAACTGGCCCTAAGGGGGAAGAAATTATTTTAATAATAACTTAACATCTTAAAGGGCTCAGAAGCTAATCAAGTATAAGTCGAATATTCTATGAACATAATTTATATAGTTCAATAACCTCTTTGTTGTTAAATTTATCCATGGTAATGCATATAAGTCAGTCACGACTTCAATTCATAAATAATGAGTAATCGCTACTTATTTTAACTTCTCAATAGTATTTAATAAACTAAATTTTACTAATTGTTTTCTAATTTTTATTGTTTATCGATTTACTTTGATTAGTTTCCTCCATGCACTGCTGGATCTAGACTAGAAGGGCAGCGCCACTGGGACAAAAGTTTTTACTTTACCATACAGGATATGGTCAAGTATTGTAATTGTACATGGAAAAAGTGGTTTTTTTTGCTTCGTTTTTTCGAAATATCTCAACAAAGGCTAAAACTATTTTGATTTAAAAAATCCGGCGAGCAAAAAAGCCCTAATAAGTGAACATCGAAAGAATTATATTTTTCGAGATAATAAATGTTTTATCAAAATGTCTGTTAGTACGTTAGTATGTGCGTTACCAAATTTTTGTGGAGGCACTAGCTCAGAAACTACTGTGAATATCAACACGAAATTTGACATGTAGTTTTGGTGCATTTAGATTGGGAGCTGATTGAATTTTGGTTGAAATCGGACCCAAAATTAAGGGGGGGGGGAGTTTAGAAATTAAAATTATAAGATATTCAAACTAAAAAAAAAAACAAGAAATAAACTGATGTGGCCACCCACATGACCTTATCATACACCTGGGTCCTCTCTTATATTTAAAATTGAATTAAAAATAATTTATAATTATTTACGAAAGAAACCCCCTTCTTAATTTTGGCTCCAATATCAATTAATAATATCTTCTTTTAATTATGAGATTATTTTAGTAGAAATATCAGCTTTCTTCGGTTTTTGTTTGAAAATATTTTTTAACCCCCCCCCTGTCACTATCAATTTCACATTTTCATAGGGTTTTATATAAGGTGCATATCCGAAATTTCGTACAAATCGATTAAAGGGCCTACAACTTAGATTTATTTTTTTGAACCCCCCAATTTTGGCCCGCGAAGAAAATAATAACTCTCTTTTTTATTATTATAAATTCATTTTATAGTATGTTTCATTTTTCTTGTTTTTTTTAGTTTGAAAATCTTATAATTTTAATTCCCTCCAGCCTCCTTTAATTTTGGGTTCAATTTCAACCAAAATCTAATCAGCTCTTAATCTCAATGTACCAAAACTACATGTGAAATTTTCTTTTGATATTCACACTAGTTGTTGAGCTAGTGCGCCTACAAAAATTTGGTAGCGCACGCACAGACTAACGTGCTAACTACCAGACATTTTGACAAAACAAGAGGGGTGAACCGCGACCTAATATTGTGTATACCTACTTCTACTTTCATTTCCAAGTAGAAGACAATAGATGAGTGGTTCCCAACGATCTGGGTTATCAGGGTGGCGATGAGTATTCAAATGGGGAAAATTAAAATAGTACTGAACTATAAAACAAAAACAAAGTTTTCAAACTTTCATTTATTTTTTCAAATTTTAACTGTCAAATTTTTCCAGATTCTAATTTAAAAATGAAAACATATACTCCTGTTTTTTAAATGTACGTCAATGATCTTAGTTAATTATTTCACTTCTTTGTTCTTAAAAAAATCTCTAAAAAATGTACATTCTAATTTTTTTTCTATTTTATTTAAGAGTGACCGGATAAAACTCCTTTGGTTGTTTTTATATACGGTAATAAAATTGTTTAAAATAAAAAATCTGCTTTATTATTTACACTTTACTTCAAATTAAAATTAGGCATACAATGAAAATGAAAAGGGGGCGAAGGTGTTAGTCAACCTCCAAAAAGGGGCGATGGGCCACAAAAGGTTGGGAACCACTGCAATAGATGAAGGGGCATTATCTATGAATTCCAAAGACGTGTACACCTAATTCCAATCCCGGTTCACCCCTCGACAAAACAGTTATTATCTCGAAAAATATAGTTTTTTCGATGTTCACTTATTAGAGCTTTTTTATAGACCGAAATGCCATGGTTTCGTCCAATTTTTTGAATCAAAATAATTTCATCCGTTTTTGAGACATTTCTTTTATTCTACATCACGTTCACCAATATCACCACATATTACGGTATTTCCTGAAATAGAAAAAAAAAATCCGTTCGAGAATCGTTGTCGAAATTTTTTTAGATTAAGCTTGCTTTTTTGAATTGGAGAGAGAATCTAAAGAGTGGCCTGATGCTTAGTGGTCTGTTATGCAGGTGCTGTTGTTTCTTCAAACGTAAGAAGAAAAAGTCTGCCCGGCAGAAATGACTAGCGGTTGTGCAGTGCAGCCCAGAGCGCGAGGCGGTTACCTTGTTGCGCGCTACGTCGCATTCCAATTCACGCGATTCGGTGCTGAACGGAGCGACGGCGACGGCAACGGCCACGGCGGCGCCGAGCCCGACCCACATGAGCGCCTCCGCTGCTACCAATGCATAACCAACCGATGATGCAGAGCCAGACGACGGCGACGGCGACGGCGACCACGACGACGACGACGACGACGGCGACCACGACCAAGACGACGACGACGACGACGACGACGACGAGGCCGACACTTAGCCGAGCCAGCCAGCCAGCCACCGCCTCCGCCACCGCCACCGCCTCCATCTCCATCAACGCATTACCTTTAGTGCAGAGCAGATTCCCGACACAATCTTCAAATTCTCTTCTCATTCTTATTCTCAAATTATTATTATTATTATTAATTATTATATTCATTCAATATTATATTATTATTATTATTATTATATCTTTATTATAATTATTTTCATTATTATTATTATTCATATATTATTATTATAATGCATAATCAACTCCATGTGAAGTTTCATCAATTTTGTATGATGTGCTATGAAGTGTGAATGACCAAAAGAAGTGTACGTAGAACAACCGATCTCTAAAAGAAAGTTCATAACTCGAGTCATTATTAACAAAGTAATTGCCTACGGCCCACTATGTGTACCTCCCAAGAGATAACTTAAGCTGAAATGATAAATCATCCTCAGTATTTAGAGGCCAGGATGAATTTTTTAAAAATTTATCATTAGATATCTATACAAATTATAATTTATAGATGCACAAGTGTACTTGTTTATGTTTTTTATTATGTATTTATAGCTTAAATTCTCGATCTTGTGGAGTTCCCAGTTGATATGTAAATTATCTATATATATAATGTTATTTAACAATTTGAAATTTTATTTAATTTAATGTATTTTTATTTTGGGCGATGAACTTAATTAATTAATACCAAACAAGTTGAATTGTGAAAAAGTTGTCAAGTCAAAAGTGGTGATTACTTTGAAGATTTCATCTGTGTAAAAAAATACTTTCTAGTTTGTGAGTCATCCATTTGAAAGATTAATCAATTACCATAAAACTAATTTTACCTGTAGTGATCTACATAATGATGGGGAGAATTTGGTATGCCTCATTATATATTTTTTATTTATTTATTGGTTTTTTTATTATACTAGTAGAACCTAATAAGTTGGGTGATGTGGACAATGATTGACTTTGTGGGCTCACACTCTGGTTGTGAATTCCTAATTTATTCTCAAAAAGAAAAAAAAGTGTAAAAAAAATAAAATGATAAAAATTTAAAAAAATAAAAAATAATAATAATAATAATAAAATACATAAAAAATATTGAAAAATTCAACAAAATTTTGCAAGAAAAAACAACAAAAACATGATTCTTATTTAGATGTTAAAACTTGGTCTTTATAAAAAAGAAAAAAAATATTTATTATCACTTATCAACCACAAGTAAACTAATTATATTATAACTGTGATTTAATATATGTATCTGTAACTCAGCTGTCTTACTTAATCGATTTCATGCTTGCTCTGGCAGCTCTTGGTCAACGTTATTCAAATTATCAATACAATTAAGTTTAATTTTTTTTTTCTTTTTCTTTATTTATTTATTCCTAAGTTGAGAACAAATTCGAGGCTAACGCAAATTCAGTTGGCTACTAAATTAGAAAAAGTGCGTACAAAGAAGCTTGATGAATACTTAGTACACACGCAATGTGATATTGATACTCGTTTTTGATGCTCACTGGCATAATTGAAGCAAGGAAATTTATCTATACAAAAAAATATTAATTTATCATTCATAAGATTTTCTTGCTGAACTATTTGCTTATCTTAAACTAATTGAAGCCTTCAGCTTCAATTTTCAACAAGTTTACTAATTGTAAGAAATCATTTAAATAATGAACATGATAAATTATCCAAAATCAAATGAAGATTCCTTCTGATACAATAATAAAATAAAATAGTTATTTTCTAAAAAAAAAAATAAAATCAAAAAAAAAAAAATCAAAAACATCAATTGGTATTTAAATTTACATTTTGTTTTAATTAAAATTTTCTGATTCCAAATAAAACGAAGCTTAAATGACTAAGCCTAAATCGAACTTTACAATGTTTAATATTATTTATGTAATAATTAGTATATAATAATTTCTTAAGAGTTTACTTCTATCACAACTAAGTTAGTTATTGCGATGCCATAGACCGTATGAAGTATGACAGATACTGTCTTTATAATTTCTTTGTTAATTTTTTAAAAGCTTAAATTAAAGAAAAGTCATGGCCATAAGGGAATCCTTTATTTAAATTCTTATGCTCTTATTGTTTTTTCTAAATTATTTATTTTTATTTTATAGAAATAAAACTACTTTGCTATTTATGATTTAAAGAATGGGGTCCAAATTAGCAAATTCTAGTGTTGCCAAATGCCATTAAATATTGATAAGAAATAATAATCCACTATTCGGCCCTTGTGTTTTTACTGTGAGATAAGCTTTTTATAGATTAAAAACAAAAAACAAACAAAAAAAATCAAGACTTGGTAGATTTTATTGTGTCAAATTTTTTCCCTCCAATAAAATAAAAGTATTGAATAAAATTGTAAAATAATTTATTTATATATACATTATTATATACCATATATATATAATGTATTTTTTGTAAAGCTACAAATAGAAAGAATATACATACAAAGAGTGACCCCTCAAGGAAGTTAGAAAATTAAAAGCACTATCATTCTTTCAAAATTATCATGCTACATACACAATTCAATACATGAAAACGTGGACACCTTTCAGTGTATTTTTACTTTTGTAGAAACTTGAAAATGATTTATTTTATATCCAACAATCTAAGAATTTTTTGTAAATATTTGCAAAATAATTCATAAAAAGTAATTTATTTCCTGATTCGGAAAATAGAAGTGATCTTATATATATATAATTTAAGAATAGTCAAATAAATATATATTTAAGTGAAATACTCCAACCTCTATGAGGTCCAAGTACTAATCATACAATATATTTCTAAAAAAAAAAAAAAAATTCTTAAACCATAAACAGTTGAACCAAATGATTCTATTCTAGTATATTTTCTTTATGTATTTAATTGTTGTAAAAAAATTTCTTTAGCAAATTAAAATCATCCTATTGATATTTTGTTGTTCACATATTTTTAGAAATATATTGCTTGATATTCATTAAAGATGGACAATAGTAGTAAAAATGGTGAATGTAATGAAAGGATATTTCTTCTATACTAACTCTCCAAATATCGTTATATAGTACAATCTTAGGTCTTCCTTTAAATAGAACAATTATTACCATAATAAGTAACAGGCTTAATGATTTACCCTAAGAGTAAGCAGAAAGCTAGCTATTGATACAAAATGTTTTTAAAACATTTTAATTATTTAAAAAAATATGTTTACTTAAATTATAGATAAATTTTAAATAATTTTTCCTATACCTATTATTTGTATAATATAAATCACATCAAATAAGAGTAAAAATTTAGTGCTTTAATAATATATATATATAAATATATATAATTTGAATTATTATAATAAATCAACTTTAAAGACACTGAACTTGGTTCTAAATGTCTTTAGGTAGCACAATAGTGCGTGTCCCACCGGCATCTGAGAAGTTCATCTTGAAATCATTCACTGTTATTTTCATTTGCCCGTCTGGTTCTGGAGGTGGAGGCCAGACATCATCCAAAGGAGGTATGATCAAGTGACGACTTCGCTTAGGCGAACTAGGACCGAACAATTCATCTTCATCAATTAAATTTTCTTCTTGTTGTTGTTTAGGGCGGAATTGAAGCAAATGCTCCAAATCTGCAATTAATTTATCTGCTTGCCGTCCTGCTTTGTCTCCATCCAACAATACATCACTATCTTCAATCGATTTAAATAGAAGACTACGGGAACGTCCTAAAATAAATAAGATTATTTATTTACTTAAGGTAGTTGTTTCGCGACAATACTAGCAAAAAGTTAATGCTAGAGTAGAACAGACAATAAGGATTCATAATTCATAAGCCCAAAACTTTTTGCTGTTTATGTACCGATTCTAGCCAATCCCGTGCTCGTTTGACAAATCTGGCACCATTGTAAGAGATTGAATATTTTTATATTAAAATGACAGATAAAATACATTTTAAAAGTTAAAAAATTTCTATGAAAATCGTTTTGTTATTTTTTAACAAATGTAATCAACGCCTACGTTACACCTTATGAAAATTATAATTTTGAAAAAATCTAGCGCATGCGTGCTTTTTGCATCTTTCGCTGGTTAAATAAATGAGCTGTTGCCAAATTGTTTTTTGTGTAAATTTTTTTATACACTTTTCATTATTTATTCATTATTATCTCAGAAACTGTGTTGTAACTATGAATCAAAATTGTCTTAAAATATGTATTGGTTATTGTTTAATGTTGGTTTAGTTTTTTATAAAAATGGTAAGGGTTTCTTAATTATAATTAAATATGCATGTAAATTTTCCGATATCCCGTATAGTGCAATGTATAAGAGTCTGAAAAACTATTTTTGAAATTTAATATCTCCGGAACTATATTGGTCATAAATTTCGTTTTGCCACCAATCGATGAAGAAGGATTTAAATAATAATCTGTATAAATTTCAAAAAAATCCTAAGAAAACCCATTTGGTGGAACAACTACCTTAAGAGAAATGAACTTGAAAGTGATTTATTTAATCTATTTCTTATTAAACATTTTTGAAAGTATAACTATTTTTATATAAGTAAACATCTATGGTAAGATTCAATCTCATTATAATAAATATTTGACTTGTGGAGGACCATGAAAGGAAATACATTTTCTACTTAGACGTAGATTTAAACAAAAGAATCACAATAATCTATAAATAGGTTTCAACAAAGAGACATGTTAAACAGTGTAATATATTAATATATAATTTAAACTTAATAAAATGGTATCATTGATATCATAACACCTTTTCTTTTACACCAATTTTGAGCCTTTGCCTTTCTATCTTATTTCAATTTTTGGGCTAAGGTATTCATAAAAATGGAAGAATAATCGACGTCTTAAATTGGAATTATTATCGTAATATTTGACCTATATTCGGTACTCTAAAGGAATAAATTTTAGCAAGATTATTATGAGCATATGATAGAACCTTAATCAATACTTTAAAAAAATAAGCTGACGTGTTCTGATGTGGCCATCCACTTGACTTTACAACTTGGCCCCTAAAATTATAAATAATCATGTAGGGGGGGGGGTTAGTTTTTGCATTTTTAGACTTCTGGGGTCCCGCTAATTATGTATACAAAATTTGGTTGAGTTTGTTCAAACGGCCTAGATTTTTTAATTTTTAACTTCCCCCCCCCCCCTTAATTTTGGGTCGATATGCACCAAAATCTAATCAGCTCTTAATTTTAATGGACCAAAACTACGTGTGAAATTTGGTTTCGATATTCACACTAGTTTTTGAGCTAGCTCGTCCACAAAAATTTGGTAACGCACAGACTAACAGACATTTTGATAAAACAATTATTATCTCGAAAAATATAATTTTTTCGATGTTCACTTATTAGAGCTTTTTTGTAAAGCGAAATGCCCTGGTTTCGTTCAATTTTTTGAATCAAAATAGTTTCAGCCGTTTTTGAGATATTTCCAAAAAAAGAAGGAAAAAAAAACACTTTTTTCATGCACGATTACAATACTTGAGCATACCCTGTATGGTAAAGTAAAAAAAAAAACGCGTAAATTATATAAGGAGAACTACTTTGCTGCATCCTGTTATATAATTAGAATTTCATGCTTTTTCTTTAATTTCGTAAAAAAAAATTGAAAATAGATTCAATTTAAAAGTTTTAAATACCTCCAATAGGCATTGGCTTCTCAGAAAGGCGAATTTGTTCATTTTCTGCTGAAGACATTTCCGAGTTTGATGTGTTTCCATTTCGCATGCTAGGCATCATAACAAGTGCCATCGATAGCATAAGGACCATAAGGCAGGTAGCTGGTTGGACTGCCTTGCCCCCAGTTCGAGATACTACTGCCTGAAGTCTTCGGATTTGACTTACAAGACTTTCTTTTTGACTTTGGAGTACTTCTTTCTGATTTTCAAGTTGTTTAATTCTTTTTACAAGATGCATATTCTCTTCGGTGCATTTTTTCACTCTGTAATCAAAATTAATTATAAGAATAGTATAATGAATATATTTTAATAGTATGTTTAAAATAGTTTCGATTATTTAACACTTACCTATCTTCCAGGCCATCAATATATTCCTTCTTGCGTTTTCTAGAATCTTGAGCTGAAATTTTGTTGCGAATTTTTCGCCGTATTCTTTTTAATTCTCTTTCCTCTTGTTTAGTTAATGGATAAAAATCAGGTAAACGGACCCCCTCTTTATGAAGAAGTTTTTTTTCTTCAGCTAAAATAATAAATACCTTCATTTACTCACTTATAGCATAAACAATATTTATATATTCATTATATATAATAATAATAATGGCATTTTTTGCCAATTTTAGAGGGTTAACTCTGTCTTGGCTCTATCTATGGAAGTAAAGGCTAGCCAGTTCCGATACACCCTCTTTTTCGAGGGAAAATGAATACCTGGAGTCATTACATATGCTTATGTATATGTTAATTTGCATTAAGCAGAGGACAACCTCATTGATTTCTTTTTATGAATATGTATTATTTTAGTAATAATTAAAATATTAATCAAGAAAGAATTTAATTAAGGTCAAAAATCTAAGATTTTAGTAGAATATTTTTACATTGCATATAGAGGGCTTCGTCCCCTCAGGAGTTGAACCCGAGTACTAACACGCTTGCCGGGCTTGTTAGTTCGACCCTCGAGATGAAATGTATTAAAGAGAGAAGCTAAAAAATTTTACTCCACTCGATTCTAAAGGAAAAAGCAAAAATCATGCTAATTGAAAAGAGTTTTTAGTCACGGACCATTCATTAAAATAATTTACCCGAAGGTTTGAGTATCTTTATTTGAGAGAAGCTAAAGATTTTCTACTAAAATCTTTGATTTTTGACCTTAATTAAATTCTCTCTTGATATATTTGGTTTTCGCCGTGAGTTATATGGTATTTTTGAAAAAAATTCATCTAATTTTCAAAAAAAAGATATTCAAACCTTCAGGTTAATTATTTTAATGAGTGGTCCGTGACTGAAAACTTTTTTCAGGTTAGCATGATTTTTGATTTTTCCCTCTGATATGCAATGTAAAAATATCCTACTAAAATCTTAGATTTTTGACCTTAAGGTAGTTGTTTCGCGACAATACTAGCAAAAAGTTAATGCTAGAGTATATAGAACACACAATAAGGATTCATAATTCGTAAGCCCAAAACTTTTTGCTGTTTATGTACCGATTCTAGCCAATCCCGTGCTCGTTTGACAAATCTGGCACCCTTGTAAGAGATTGAATACTTTTATATTAAAATGACAGATAAAATACATTTTAAATTTCTATAAAAATCGTTTTGTTATTTTTTAACAAATGTAAATCAACGCCTACGTTACACCTTATGAAAATTATAATTTTGAAAAAATCTAACGCATGCGCGCTTTATACATCTTTCGCTGGTTAAATAAATGCGCTGTTGCCAAATTGTTTTTAGTGTGAATTTTTTTTATACATTTTTTATTATTTATTCTATATTATCTCAGAAACTGTGTTGTAACTATGAATCAAAATTGTCTTAAAATATGTATTGGTTATTGTTTAATGTTGGTTTAGTTTTTTATAAAAATGGTAAGAAGGGTTTCTTAATTATAATTAAATATGTATGTAAATTTTCCGGTAGCCCGTATAGTGCAAGGTATAAGAGTCTGAAAAACTCGATTTTTGAAATTTAATATCTCCGGAACTATATTGTTCATAAATTTCGTTTTGCCACCAATCGATGCAGAAGTATTTAAATAATAATCTGTCTAAATTTCAAAAAATTTTAAGAAAAACCATTTGGCGGAACAACTACCTTAATTAAATTCTTTCTTGATATATTTGGTTTTCACCATGAGTTGTATTTTTGAAAAAAAAAATCATCTAATTTTCAAAAAAGATACCTTAACCTTCGGGTAAATATTTTTAAAATATTTATTTAGTTAAATTTATTTAATAAATAAATAACTTAAAATTTGGATTTCTGATGGTGAAGATTGATTCTCTTCGGTTCGAAATTTTCTGATGTAACTTAATTAATTTTTAAGTTTAATCATAGGTGGTCTAAACGAAAAGAATTAAGATATTCAGTCCGATCACACAAGTCTCAATAAGAATATTCAATTTTCTATTATACCAATTTTTCCTCCCTCTTTTATTACAAATGATCAAATTAATGGAAAATTAGAATTTTTAAGATAGGTAAGCATAATTAATTTAAGAATGCAACATTTATCATTTCAAATAAAACATAAGAAACTACATTCTTTAATAAAAATTAAATATTCACAAAAAATAATAAATGAGCCGACGAAGTGCGAGGCGGTCTCGCATATCGAGGGTTCTTCCAAAATACTTGAGATATCATATTCGTTCTTATTTATGGTTGATGAGCAGAGAATGAAGTTCGTAAAGTACAAAAATATAAAGAGAACCAGGTGAATTTTTTTTATCTTGAGACAGTCTTAGAACTCAAAAACATTATATGGAAAAAAGTTTCAAATAAAAGTGTATATCGAGGGGAAACTAAACTACGCTATTGTTTGTCGACGTAGAACAAGCTTTCAAGGGTATTTCAATGTCAAGTTCTGCTTTTTAAATGGAACCCTATATTTTTCTATACCTCTACTTAATCTATAAAAAAAATTGAACAACTTTCATAAGAAGTATTTTTTTATACGACATCAAATAAACAAAATACATGAATCAATTAGATCTGAAAAAAATCTTAATAATTATTTTTAACTTAATTATCAAATAATAATGATTAAATAAATAATCATTAAATCGAAAAGTCACAACAATGAAAATAAGTAACTTTTAAGGAGTTAGGTGTTGGTTCTAGGTGAAACATTTTAATATAATAATAAAAAAACTCGAGCAAGATGCGAGGTAGGTTTCACAAAAAAAGAAATAAAACAAAATTGATTTTTGAATTCGATATATTTCGGGGGTGAGCCCATCAGGAGTCAAAGAAAACTTTTCTTTGACTCCTGATGATGGGCTCACCCCGAAATATATCGAATTCAAAAATCAATTTTGTTTTATTTCTTTTTTTGTGAACCTACCTCGCATCTTGCTCAAGTTTTATTATTATTATGAAAATAAGTGTTTATAATGATATTAAAACTTCGTTATACTCAGATTAAGAGATTATTTTCTACTTAATAGAACTATTTAAAATTCTTGAGTTTAAAAAAGTTTATTTCTCGTGTCAATCCAGTAGATATATTGTATTACCATAATAAAAATGGAGGATTTATTTGTTGAAGAGAGAATTAAAATGGTCTTAATTTATGCGGTGAAAGTGGAAGAATTCTTATGGGGCTGCCATTTAAATGAATGCCAAGCGTTTTCCTGATAGGCATACACCCTCACAAGTGTTGTAAAATCTGTTTAAAAAAACAAAACAAAAAAAAACAGGAAATGTAAAGGCTAGGAAGAAACTTAAACAGGCCAAAATAAGGAAATTGGAACTGGAATGTCTCAGAACAGTGTCAAAAAATTATTAAATTATTTATTTAATAATTAATTATTTGATAATTAAGTTAAATAATTGTTAAAAATAATTATTAAGATTTTTTTTTTGAGATCTAAATTGATTCATGTATTTTGTATATTTGATGTCGTATAAAAAAATAGTTCTTATGAAAGTTGTTCAGTTTTTTTTGTAGATTAAGTAGACGTATAGAAAAATATAGGGTTCCATTTAAAAAACAGAACTTGACATTGAAATACCCTTGAAAGTTTGTTCTACGTCGACAAACAATAGCGTAGTTTAGTTTCCCCCTCGATATAAAGAAACTTTTTTCCATATAATGAATGCACTGTTTTTGAGTTATAAGACTGTCTCAAGATAAAAAACTCAACCGGTATATATATTAAATTTAATATCTGCGATGGTTCATGAAGTATAACCACTGCTTCAAAAGACAGAAATTGTATAACTTTTTAACGGAACTCTAAAACGGAATATGTGGTTTATTCTTACGAGTGAGTTCGAGCCTTGGATAATGTTGTTCGCCTTCATCGCTCGAATGACTGGTTGATTCAGTTCGAGACCGTTGTCCTGAATTCCCCTCACTGGTTGAATAAGAGCAAGCTTGTTTAATAATTTTAATTGTTTTCATTTCTTGTAAATCCTTGAGGCTTATTGGCAAAAGTACAGATCGAGGATTACCCAAAACTGGAGTTACTTTAAAAACTTGTGGTTTTAAAGTTTTTGATTTTTTGAATTTTTTTTTTTCTTCTTTATGGACTGAAAGTATTAGTATGGTAAAATAAATTTAATAAGAATATATAAATAATTCATTTATCTAAAATCGATTTACTAATAATAATGGTTTAAAGATTATTTCTAAAATCGCTCAGATTTTAAATTTATATAGTCTGAAGGAATTTTGATGAATTAATTAAATTAATATTAGGCTAGCAATGCTAAAATATAGTTTTATTGATAGCCAATAGTACAAAATCATATTAAAAATATTGTGGATTTCAAAATTGAGGAATCTATATTTTTACCTTCAACAATTTCATTATCCATTTCGCTTTCCTCAAAAGTTTCTACGTCCACCGTATTTGTTTCTATAAAGCTAACATCAGTGGAATCTAATTCTATTTCTTCATTGCTTTGTATATCTTGTTCTGAATAAATAATCTGCATTTCATCTTGTTGAAAAGGAGCGATTGTTGCCACAGTTGAATCGTCATCTTCATCTTGTACAACTTCAGGGGACATTTGATGGTCCGAGGACATTCCAGAATCCGAACAATTGCTTTCTGGCACGGGTCCACTCTCATTGGTTAAGCCCTCAAACAGAGGCAAAAATGTGGGGTCATCAAAGTCGAATTTGATTGAATCAAAGATTTCTTCAGAAGATCCATTCCAATGATCAGACTGAAATAAGGAAAAGTTGAAATAATAATCGTAATAATTAAATAAATAAATATATTTATAAATAGATAAATGGAAATGAATAAGGTTGTCCTTTGCTTGATGCAAATAAACATGTACATATATACTGAATATAAATATATATAGGTATATATAATTTATTTGTTAGACTATAGTTTCGAATCATGAGCTTGCTATAACAACAAAACGAATTTATCTAGATCCATTCGGGTATTTGAACCCATGAGAAATAACAAATAAAATATTAAAGATAAAAGTAAATGAATATTATATGAAATATTCATTTACTATAAGTTAGCTTTTCTAGGTCTAATGTGAAACAAGTGACCTAGAAAACCTAACTCATAGTAAATGAATATTTCATATAATATTTATTTACTTTTATCTTTATTAAAAATGCTTCACCTTGCACCAATTCCACAATCTCTATTAATTATAGATAAAATATTTATAATTAAAAAGATTGATGATGAAGGTCAAACCTTTGAACTAGAGTCTCAAACAAATAAAATATATATATATATATATTTATTTATTTGCATCAAGCAGAGGACACCCTCATTTATTTCAACAACTCCTATTCTCGGCAAAAACAAAATCTTTTCCTTTAAGAATTTTTCTAACCAATAAATTATGAAATGTGATATAAGGTCTATTTAATTCATTAGGAATATAGTGCGTCTTCTGTTTAATGTTATAAGTATATATTTGAAATATTTAATTAATGTGGAACTATAATAGTTTTGAAGGATTTTCTTTTAACTTTATTCTATTATAAATAATTAACACAAATATTCAAAATGGGTTTTTAAGTTAAAAATTGTATTGACTTAAAATAATAGATAAAAAGTGCGCCATTCATCTCTCACCACCTTGCAAATGAATATTCATGTTAATTTATAGTGGACTTAAGGTGAAGAAAAAAAACCTTCGAAGCTATAGTCCTAATTAATCAAATAGTTATAGTTAATTTTTACTTTACCATACAGGGTATGGTCAAGTATTGTAATCGTGCATGAAAAAAGTGTTTTTTTTCCCTTCTTTTTTTCGAAATATCTCAAAAACGGCTGAAGTATTTTGATTAAAAAAATTGAGCGAAACCATAGCATTTCGGTCTACAAAAAAGCTCTAATAATTGAACATCGAAAAATTTATATTTTTCGAGATAATAACTGTTTTGACAAAATGTCTGTTAGTTAGTTAGTCTGGTTGTTATCGTAGTTTTAGTCTGTGGGTTACCAAATTTTTGTGGACGAGCTAGCTCAAAAACTAGTGTGAATATCGAAACCAAATTTTCACACGTAGTTTTGGTGCATTGAGATTAAGAGCTGATTAGAATATTTTGGTGCATATCGACCCAAAATTAAGGGGGTGGAGGGGGTTAAAAATTAAAAATCTAGGCCATTTGAGCAAACAACCAAATTTTGGATACATAATCAGTGGACCCCCAGAAGTCTAAAAATCCAAAAACTAACGGCCCAAATGTGGGGGGGGGGGGGGGGGTCAAAAATGAAAATCTTGGCCATCTACCAAACTCAACCAAATTTTGTATACATAATCAGCCGGGCATCAGAAGTATAAAAATGCAAAAACTAACCTCCCAAAGGGGGGGGGGGGGGGGTAAAAAAATCAAAACCAAACTCAACCAAATTTTTTATACACAATCTGTGGGCCCCCAGGAGTCTAAAAATGGAAAAACTAACCCTCCCCTACATGATTATAAATAATTTTATTAAATATTAAATATAAGTGAGGCGACAGGTTGTATGGTAAAGTCAAGTGGGTGGCAACATCAGAACACGTCAATTTATTTATATTTTAAAACAAGTATGTATAATTATTCGCATGAATCAGAAATGGCTTTGATCTATTCCATAAAACTAAAATAAATAATAGATATTCTATTGTATATAGTTAAAAATGTATCTATTTAATATTCATTTTTATTAGTGATTTTTTCATTTAGGGTGTGTATGTTATAATTTTAAAAAATAAACAAACGCTAAAAGATGTGAGTTCTTCAATATCAATAATAATAAAAAATAGAAGTGACATATAATCACAATTTTTATGAAAATAAATAGTTAATAGAAATAGTCAAATGATTTCATTGTATGATGAAAGAATTGATTTTTATAAAAGAGAGTGAACAGTCATGTAAAAATGGATTGTTTTCTAAAATTACCATTAATCTATTAGAAAATTTTAATAAAATAAACTGACACGTTCTGATGTGGCCATTCACTTGACTTTACCATACAACCTGACCCCTCTCTTATATTTAATATTTAATAAAATTATTTATATCATGTAGGGGGAGGGGGTTAGTTTTGCATTTTTAGACTTCTAGGGAGTCACGGATTATGTATACAAAATTTGGTTGAGTTTGCTCAAATGGCCTAGATTTTTAATTTTTAACCCCCCCCTTAATTTAGGGTCGATATGCACCAAAATCTAATCAGCTCTTAATCTCAATAAATCAAAACTTCATGTGAAATTTGGTTTTGATATTCACACTAGTTTTTGAGCTAGGTCGTCCACAAAAATTTGGTAACGCACAGACTAACAGACATTTTGATAAAACAATTATTATCTCGAAAAATATAATTTTTTCGATGTTCACTTATTAGGAGCTTTTTTGTAGACCGAAATGCCATGGTTTCTCCCAATTTTTTTAACCAAAATAGTTTCAGCCGTTTTTGAGATATTTCGAAAAAAAGAAGGAAAAAAACCACTTTTTTCATGAACGATTACAATACTTGACTATACCCTGTATGGTAAAGTAAAATAGAAGGGACATATAATCACAATTTTTATGAAAATAAATAGTTAATAGAAATAGTAAAATGATATTATTATATGATGAAAGAATTGATTTTTATAAAAAAGAGTGAGCAGTCAGTCATGTAAAAATGGATTGTTTTCTAAAATTACCATTAATCTATTAGGAAAATATTAATAAAATATAGAAGGGACATATAATCACAATTTTTATGAAAATAAATAGTTAATAGAAATAGTAAAATGATATCATTGTATGATGAAAGAATTGATTTTTATAAAAGAGAGTGAACAGTCATGTAAAAATGGATTTTACTTAGGGAAAGTGGTGTAGGTTTTAGGTGAAACATGATATTAATTAATAAAGTAAAGGGAGTGTAGTTTCACAATGAATGAAATAAAACTCAAAGAGGTTTATTTACCCCTTTTTATAAACGTCTGAGTTTTATTTCATTCACTGTGAAACTACACTCCTTTACTTTTTTAATTAAAAATGGATTGTTTTTCTAAAATTACCATTAATCTATTAGAAAATTTTAATAAAAAATAGAAGGGACATATAATCACAATTTTTATGAAAATAAATAGTTAATATAAATAGTAAAATGATATCATTTTATGATGAAAGAATTGATTTTTATAAAAGAGAGTGAGCAGTCAAATTTTCTAATAATAAAAATGGATTGTTTTCTAAAATTACCATTAATCTATTAAAAAACTTTTTAATAAAATAATAATAATAATTAAAGTGTAAAGCCTAAGATGTGAGAATGGGTAAATAAGAGAAATTCAATATTTTTGATTTGAAAAATGTTTTCTAGCTTGAGCTTGAAATTGTCCATTTGCCAAGTCAAAAGAACATAAGAAGGAAGAATGCGGGTTGTAGAAACTCTAAGCGATTGACAAGCAAGGAAAGAAGATGAAGCTCCTGCAGCAGCAGCAGCACGAGGAAACAACAGGCCATATGTCACGAATCGGTCAATTCGAAACAGCTTGCTTACCAAATTTGGAATTTTCTGATCATTTTTTATCAAATCCTTGTCACTGGCATTTAAAAATGGTTCATTTTTATCCAAAAATAACTCCATTAGATTGAAGTCGGTGGAAAGAGACATCTTTTAAATAGATCTGTCAAAATATTCAATAACTGGAGTCTTGACGTTTCCTTTTATTTATAAGACACTCTTTATACTGTTAAGAAATTGAATAAAACAATATTATGAAAATTTCCATATTATTTTTAATGATCTACCTAATATATGAGATACACATTGGATTAAATCATTTTTGTTTTTCCAATGTATCTTTTCATTAAAATTTCAATTTATTTTTGCGAGTGGTCTCAATTGTATGCAAATAATTTTCAACTCTAAAAGTATTTACGCTCTTAAACATTTAAACATCACAAAATATAAAGGTAAAAACAGTCAATTTTAATACGTGGATAATATGACGTAATTTATATCGAAACGCTCTCTGGCTAAATTGATGCGGACTCTCGAGAAGCGAAGTGAAGCTAACCTCAATAGGATGGACAAACAAAAGCGCCAAACAGCAACAATTTAAGGGAATCCCATTTTAGAAAATGCCCAGAGTTTATCCGGGCTCCGGGATCAGATTTTATCGCCTCCCCCCACACCCTTTTGAAATATTTGTTAAAATATATTACTCGGTAAGCCAAGCGCTAATAAAGCTGTTGCGTGCAAGCACTGACGGCCCCAGCCTTTTCATTTCGTTGAGCGAAACCCGGAAAAAAAAATTTGGACGGTAGGCAGAAAAAATGTCCATTATTTCAGGTAATACAGATTTGACCAAAAACATAAATGTGAAAAAGAGGACAAGTTCGGTACAAACGGCTTCGCCGACAAAAGGATTGAAATCTAAACGGGTACCAAAAGTTCCATAGCAGTTGCTTAAATCATAGGTATAGGAATGTACAACGTTCTTCAATTGATTTAAAAGACAATTTGTTACGTTCTTTGATATTAAATTTATAACTTGGCAAGTTATAATAGTCAATAACTTACGTTTAACGTGATGATATTTATTTAATACAAGCTTAAAATGTAGCTTTACTAGTTGTTCTATTTTATACTACAAACAATTTAGTTGGATATAAAACTTCCCATGTTATAAAATTAATATCAAAGAACGTAACAAATTTTGTTTTAAATCAATTGAAGACCGTTGTACATCCCTATAGCTATGATTTAAGAAACTGCTATGGAACTTTGTTACACGTTAAGATCTCAAACCTTTTGTCGGCGAAGCCGTTTGTACCGAACTTGGCCCCTTTTTCACATTTATGTTTTTGGTCAGATAACATTAATTTTTGAAAAGTTTTATACTTTAATTTATCTTAATAATTACATTTAAACATTTATATTAATAATTATTAAATATTTCTCATAAAATATCTATTAAAAACCCGGTCGGTTTGTCATAAATTTCACCCCTTCATTTCGGACCCCGAAGAAGGGAAAGTTTCGGTTTTTCAATTTTCTCCTTTATTAATGTTCCAAGCTTTACCAGTATTCTAGCTTGATTGTATTTTCACTATATGTCAATTAAGCCTATAATTAATTTCATCCCTTCATTTTAGGTCCTGAAAAAGGGAAAGTTTCACTTTTTCGATTTTTTCCTTTAATTGTAGCCCAAACTCTACCAGTATGCCAAATTTCAGCATTCTAGCATCAGCGGAAGTACTCTAGGTTTTTGATATGTCAGTGAGTCAGTCAGTGTTAAAAATGGCACTTTTCAGACTTTAATAATCCAAGAACTATCATAGATTTATTCATGAAATTTGGTATTCTAGATGTTCTAGTGGGCTTTATTAGGCATACAGAATTTCAAGTGTGTAGGTCTAATAGTTTTTGAGTTATGGGGGGGGGGGTCGAAAGTAGCTCGAAATGGTTCGTGTAAATATACACATGGCCGGTGCGTCGCCCGTTTTTCCAAACTTGGCTGACACACTGCCGTGTGACTAGATTTTTCTTATATGGCCTTCTCAGATTCAAGCTTCTCAGCCGCGCCTTAAAAATCCAGCTCTACCACTTTGTCATCCAACCTGTCATCATGTATGGATGTGAGGCATGGACAGGGGCGTATCGAGCCACTGGGATACCAGAAAATCTCCGGGTGGGCCGCAAAGGCAAGGGGCTGGTGGGCCGTAGTCATGTTTTCCCACTGGAGGATACCACGATATTAGCACATAAACATGATGATAGGCTCAAGAGAGAGTTCATTGAATCGTATTATATTATGAAAAATGATCTCTATGTGAATTTTGTAATAGTTCCTAAAGGTTTTATTATATTCTTATAGGAGGGTGAACATCATATAGAATATTGAAAAGTTTTTGTTTTGCCGAGAGTAGCAGAGTTGTTGATTCACAAAGAGAAACAAAGAGGTTGTCCTCTGCTTGATGCAAATAAACATACACACATATATATCGAGATGATATATTTGTATATATATTATTTATTTGTTTGAGAGGCCTAACCCTCCAGCAGTGACGAAGGAACACCAAGTTTTCAATATCCATATGATATTGACTCCATGAAAAAACATTTATAATTGAAGAAAGACTGATGATGAAGACCAAGTCTTCGAAACTATAGTCTCAAACAAATAAATAATATATATACAAAATATATCATCTCGATATATATGTGTGTATGTTTATTTGCATCAAGCAGAGGACAACCTCTTTGTTTCTCTTTGTGAATCATATAGAATAGCCCGACTCTACTGGTCAGCGCGGTTCCAAATGGCTCATCAGACAAGGGTGGACGTTGGCTAGTAAGTAGTAAGTAATATATTCTTATATCTTATTGTATTTTTATTTATTCTTTTATTAATTTTATTAACTTGTTTTTTGTGTAATTTAATTACTTATCCTGTAATTGTTGCAAAAGTTTTTATTATATTCCTATCATATTTTATGATATTCGTTCAAAGTCATACTACCATTTTAGTTATATTTTGTAAAAATGAAATTGCAGATTTTTTTAAACCCGTATAAAATAGAAAGAGTGAATATGTTCAAAAGTAAATTTCATATTGTGAACAGAGGTATGATGGGGGGGGGGGGGGGGGGGGTGAGTGCCGCAAGAAAATTTCTTGGTGGGCTGAAAATGCCCGATCCGGCCCTGGGCATGGACCCTAACAAAGATATATGAAGAATCTCTACTGAGGTTTGAAAGGAAAATTCTGAGAATTATCTTTGGTCCCATCCAAGACATGGCGACGAAAGAGTTCAAAATTAGGTCCAACCTGGAACTGCTAGATCTCTACCAGTCTCTAAATATTGTCCAAATCATCAAAAGTCACAGACTGCGATGGGCTGGGCATATTATACGAATTGACCACTCTCGAATCATAAAATCTGTTGACCTGGAAAGTCTAAAATATGGAAACGGCAGCCCAGGATAGGACTGGATGGAGGAGGATCGTCTGTGAAGCCAAGACCCGGGGCCATTTTAGACTTGATAAGGCCCTAAGCTATTTGAGATATGGAGTCCTTTACAAGTCCAGATATTATATGTCAGTGCCAAATATGATTTTCGGATACCTAGAGGGTTAAAATGAAATACAATTAAATAAGTATATAGATAGTGAAATAATAAATCTTTAACTTAAAATCATTTTTATTCATAAAACTTAAAAATGCAAACTCTGGTAAATTTCCGTATTTACCGGCATTTGCTGTCGAAATTTATCAGTAATTTCGGTAGTCATAATTACCGGTAATGCAAACTCTAGGCACAGTAGCGCTTTGTTCTTCGAAAGGACGCTTTAAAAAAATTGGGTGAAGAATATGGGACGTTACGGATGTGTGGCATTGGGACAAATAATGCTCCAGTATATTTAAGTATATATGACAATTGCTCACTCGAACAATTTTTTTGGGGGGCCCCCAAGAAAGTGGGGGCCTTAAGCTATAGCTTGTGTAGCTTATACGTAAATCCTCCACTGCCAAGACCCGCGAAGGGTTGTAGCGCCCAGGACTAAGTAAGTAAGTAATACAAATTTTGTATAATTTAGATATTTTGGGTTTGTGAAATTTAAACTACAATTAAATAAAAAAATGAATAAAAAACTCTGACACTATTTCAAAGTTAATTTTACACTGAAACAAAAATTATAGAACAGCGATGGTTTACTTTTTTTTTTTTTAATTTTCTCAACTGGGTTTTTCAATTTTTTTTTTCTCAAATGCTCAATTTCGCAGGTTGGAACAATTTGTGGGTTGGGCGCTCGCCCAACCGCGCCCACCCCTGGCGCCGCTACTGCCTGTAAGCTTGGTTTTCTATTCAGGTCCAGACTCTAATTTACACCCAATCCTCTTCTTACCCTATATAAGGCTCAACTTCACCCTGTCTCATCTGTGAAGAGGGGACTCCACACATTCTCTTGTCACACTAGATGCAATTTAGAAGAAGGAAATTAAACTAATAAGAGACCCGGCCATATCTAACTCACTCGACTCCCAGCCTCACCGTAGAACCGTTTTTGCATTTTCCCTATACGGAATCCCACCCAAAACATTCTGTGAAAAAACAGGCCAAGTTCGAAAAAGTAGTGAAATCTAGTGTGCACCCAAGTTAAATTCGCCATGAATAATTAAGTTGAGAAAATAGTACATTCACTTAAAGTGCATACTTTTCTTTTTGAATGACAATCTAAATTTATTAATTTTTAATTTTTTTGAAACTGCCCTGTTTTCTCACAGAATGTTTTGGGTGAGATTTCTCTTCTCTTTTTTAATCTAATATGTAGTTTTATTTTATTTTTTTTGAGAGGGGTTAATTCACCCTAAAAATTCCACTCCTTCATTGTAGAGGCTATTAAGAGTAGTAAAGTATTCGTGACTAATTTTCCCCTTTATTAATTTCCCAAACCCTACAAAATTACCAAATTTTAGCATTCTATATTACATATTTAAAAATGAAAATTTATCCTACACATTTATTTTAGGGATTGAAAGAGAGAAAGTCTAGGTTTTTCGATTTTTCCTTTATTAGTACCCCAAACTCTACCATTATGCCAAATTTTAGCATCCTAGAGTCATTCATATATATTAAATGCAAATTTATCCTACAATCTTCATCCCTTCATTTTAGGGGTTGAAAGATAGAGAGTTTGGAATTTTTCCTTTGTTTATGTCCCAAACTCTACTAGCATGCGAAATATCATGATGCTGGAATGATTACAAGTAAGTACCCTGACAGTCAGTAAGTCAGTGCCAAAATTAGCTATTTCTCAGGTCCATATCTCAGAATCTATTTATGCTATATTATT
Source organism: Forficula auricularia (assembly GCA_024734495.1). Classification (NCBI taxonomy): domain Eukaryota; kingdom Metazoa; phylum Arthropoda; class Insecta; order Dermaptera; family Forficulidae; genus Forficula; species Forficula auricularia. Next base: position 15,661,165 of record JALMQS010000085.1, read on the forward strand.
GAAATTTGGTACTCTCTTCAAGATGGATTACATAATTATATGTGTTTAATTTCAGCTCTGTATCTCAAATGGGTTCCGAGCTGCAGGGGGGTCGAAATTAGCTCGAAATGATTCGTGTAAATAGCGTGCGACGTGTAAGGCCCTGTTCGAACTTGGCCTGCTCACGCTGTGCACTTTCATATAAATATAAGTATACTACCATGGTGTTTGTTTAGATTAGTTGAAATCAATAATCCCCTCCCTAACCTTGTTAGAGAACAAGAAAAATGAAATATACTATTAAATGAACCTATAAAAAAAGGAGTTATTATTTTTTCTGGGACTAATAGTGGGGTGTTCAAAAAATAGAACTAATCAATATAAGTTCTAGACTAGCGTTTTCAAAAGTGTAGGTTGCGACCCGGCATCGGGTCGAAGAAAATTTTGTCGGGTCGCGAAAAAAAAATTGTGAAAAAACAAAAAACAAATTTTTTACATCAGTTGAACACTAGGAATTGAATAGATTCAAGAACATCTTTCGGAGCTAATAAATAGTTTTAAAGACTACTTTCCGGATACTTCTTCAAATAATATGTGGATTAAAGATCCCTTTTCTGTCGAAATTGAAAAGGAAGAAATGTTTAATCTTAGTGAACAAGAAGTTGATAATTTAATTGAAATTTCATGCGACACCGATCTGAAAAAAGTGTTGGAAACTGTACCACTAATTAATTTTTGGTTTCGTTGTCAAAAGGAGTATCCAAGCGTAAGCGAAAAAGCGATACAATTTTTAATGCCTTTTGTCACCACTTATACGTGTGAAGCTGCGTTCTCAGCCTTGGTGTACTTAAAAAATAAGTATCGAAACAGATTGGATGTCGAACCTAATTTGAGAATAAAATTAACTTATCATTACCTCCTAATTTGAAATTGTTATGTGATGACAAACAACATCATCCTTCGCACTATTATAAAGGACAAAATATGTGGAAACAAAGTTTACTTCATTTACTAAAGTTTTAAATGAATATAATTGTTAATTTTTTAATTACTTATATTTTTCTTATATAATTATTTTGCAATTTTTGTGTATGAAATAAACAAACAAATAACTTGATTTTTATTAAAAAATAAAATTTGTTTTGTAAATAAATGGGTTTTTTTTCATAAGGTACCTAGGTCGCGAAAAATTTTAAAACCTCGTACCGGGTCGCGTTCATAAAAGTTTGCAAAATGCTGTTCTAGACCCTTTAATCGATTTGTACAAAATTTCGCATATTCACTCAATTTGACCTTATAAAAATGACTTTCAAATTTTTGAAATTCATAGTGACCAAAAAAGAGGGGTGTGGGGCTATTAAAAAAATTTTCAAACAAAAAATTGAAAGAAAACTGCTAACAAAGTAGTGAGACACCAGTCTTGACCAAACCGTTTTCAGCTTCACTCTTTTTACGGAATTGGGTCTCCTCTAGTCTCCATTATATTAATTTTAATTTAAGGATAGGGATTTGGCAGAAAGTGCCGCCTGGCTCTTGTATCCCCCCTACGCTACAACTGGTTCTTGTGCCAAAATGTTTGTATTCCTAAAACGAAAACCTGATAAGATTTTCCAAGAAGAAGACAATAGATTATCTAATGAATTCCAAAATAATCCCAAAGACGGTGTACACCTAATTCCAATCCCGGTTCACCCTCGTTTTATTTTATGCCAACGTTTCGTCAACTTTGTTGACTTCCTCAGGGGTCAAACAAATTAATTTCTTTGCATATTTGTCATTTTATAAATATTCATTCTTAGCAAACACATTAGGCACAAATTGAAAATATTTCCTATTTAAATCCATCCTGAGGAATTCAACAAAGTTGACGAAACGTTTTTTTTTTTTTTAATGCAATCGAATGCAAGAAGGGTGCACCAGTAAAGATGCAGCTCCTATGGATCTCGAAAGACCCTTGCATTACTGAAAAGAAAAGGGAAAGTTGATTAAGTGAGAGGGTGTCAATGTACCCCGGTTTTGAAGGTTTGGCATAAAATAAAAAACATATTTTTAATAATGATTTTATTAAGATTTTAATGTGTGGTCATAATACAGGCAAAAACAAAAAATTTATAATTTAAGTTTATTATTTATTACTAGTGCTCTTATTTCTTCAATTTTTGATTGGAATAAATTTATATTTGCCTCTGGTTACAAAAGAGACGGTGGTACATAAATCCCTAAAATAAATGTCTGCATTTTTATTGTAGAATGAAAAAGACTTATATCTTAATTATTCGCTTAATTTTTAACTATAAAATAAATTTAATTTTAAAATACTTTTATTTTAATTATTATTATTCTGTTATGTTTTAGGTTGGCAATTCAGTAAGTTGGCTGCTCGCTGTTTCAACTTTGACATCTAATTAATTCAAATTCAGATATATATTAAATTAATCGATATTATCATGGTAAGTTGAATATTTTCAAAATAATTTTTAACTTTGTTATCTTTTTTATGTTTACCTATTTTTGTTAAATGTTTCTTTTCATTATACGATTATAACACTAATTATAATGATGCTGGACCGGTAAGTTTATTTTGATTCATCCCCTTGTTGCTCTTTTACTCGGTCTTTTAATATGATGGATGGTGAGTATTAATAAGAATAAATAATTAAATTATTTATTATAAGAGGTATTTTATTTTTGGTTAACAATGGTGGCCAATTCTTTTACATCAGAGGTCGGGGAACTTTTTTAGCTATTACCCCAAAATATTTTTCCATAGGTCGCTATTACCCCTACATGAAAAGCAAAAAAAAGCAAGGTAAATGTATCTTATCTTTTTATATTAAACGAGCAATTCTTGTATATATATTTAGAATCGGTTTGTCGAAAAAAGGCTCTAACGATTTGGATTAAATTCACGGGTTAGGCGGGTTTTTGTGTTGAAAATTCGATCTATCAAGGTCTGATCTTCGGATAAGTTGTTTTTGATGGGTTTTTTGTTAATTGAAATAATTATTCACAGGTGGTTGTTGGAATAAAATTTATAATTACATTTCTTTCAATTTATTTTTAATAAAATTAATTGGTTTTTTATTTTAAATTGCACTAATAGATCATTACAAATGTTATTATATATTAGAATTTGCCAATTTGATTAAATAAAGGTATTTTTCTATAAAATAATTTAATAGAATATCAATTTTATTCTCTTAAAAAATCCGACAATTCGAAGGATCATTCTTCATGATTTAAAAGGGTCAAAATATAGGGAAGGGGTGTACATTAGTCATGTCGGAAAATAAATATTTTAATCGTTCATATTTCGTCATCGGAAATTCGCAGAGCCTTGAAATTTGAAACTTAAGCTATTTAGAAGCAAAAAGTTACCGAGCATCGCTCCAGGCAATTATTTATTATTTATTGAATTAATTGGAATTTACATGAAAACTCTCTGTAATTAAATAAAAATTGTAAACATTAACATAATTCAAACGCTTTTACGTTTTAAAAAATGATGTTGTTTCATTTTCCCTAAAATAACTTCAAAATTAGGACTTTTTGACATGAGCGCAATTTGAATACAATCGTCGGCATTCAGCCGATTTCTTGCCGAGGTTTAACTGACAGCTTTAAAAAAAAAATACACCAACACTCATCATGACAAAAAATGCATAACTTTTATTAATGTTTTTATATTTTTTTTTAATTTTTATTAATTTTAAGATTTTGAATTCCTGGAAAAGCTATAAAACTAACAATACTATAATAGTTTATAAAATAAAAAGATTTTAAAAATGTCCTTTTTACCCCCGATAGTTTCATTTTTACCCCATTTGGGGTAATTTACACCCGTTCCTCGACCCCTGTTTTACATTGTTTCGGCATTCTCTGCCTTCATCAGAACCTTAAAAATATTTTTTTATACAAAGTGTCATATTTGTTGTTAACAATAAAATAAAATATATATATGTTACGGCTAATATGCAAATTTGGATAGTTTATAATCTAGCTGGATAGTTTATAAACTAACCAAACCATTAGCTATTTTGATAGAATACGCAATTTCTAATAAAATAGCAGCTAGTTTTCAAACTAACCAAGAGTCTTGGCTAATTTACTTGAAATTATTGAGAAAACCAAAATAGCGAGTTAGTTTATATACTATCCAATTGCCCCATGAAAACCATAATTTCTAGTAACACAAAATAGCCAAACCTTTGGCTAGTTTATAAACTAACTAGGCTTAATGTTCATGGCATTTCTTATTTGATGAATTAGAGATGAATAAAATGCAAACTTTTGATTTAAATTTTTTATTATTAAAAATAAAATATTTTCAAATAAGTACAATATACTTAGATATTTTAATAGTAAGAAATGTTTTTGGGTGTATGGCGGGCGCACCAACGATAGTTATATAAAATACATGGTAAAAAATAACAAGAGGGTAATTATTTATTGCAACATGATTCACTGTTATGACATTTACTGTTACACGTGTACCCCATAGAAATGCATTTACATTTTTTGTTCATGCAGCGTTTTTTACATTGACACCTTACATACCCTTGTGTTGCACCTGAGACTGAAAGTTTTCCCACAGCACTCCTAATACTTATTTCTGTGTCTTTTTTGACATCATCAAGAGACAAAAAATTTTGCTTGCATAAATCAAATTGATTTCGTGAAAATAATTGTTTCAGCACTCCATGAACAGTACCAAGTCGATAAAAATTATCTTCAATACTCATGAATAACATTTCATATTCATAACCTAAATTGTTTGGTTAGTTTATAAACCAGCCAAAGGTTTGGCTATTTTGTGTTACTAGAAATTATGGTTTTCATATTAGCCTGGCTGCATTGGATAGTTTATAAACTAACCCACTATTTTGGTTTTCTCAATAATTTCAAGTAAATTAGCCAAGACTCTTGGTTAGTTTGCAAACTAGCTGCTATTTTAGTGGAAATTGCGTTTTCTATCAAAATAGCTAATGGTTTGTTTAGTTTATAAACTATCCAAATTTGCATATTAGGGTTATTCCATGTCAACTCAACACACCCATTTTACCTCCCCACTTTAGATTTTCTTGAAATTTGGTACAGCTGTGCTAATATGAATAAAAATACAAAATTTCAAATTTTTATCTTGAATGGTTTTTTTTATACGGCCTTGTGAAATTTTCAAAAAA